>WAAE01019299.1:36012-143280 GCA_013400495.1 Nicator chloris
GGATGGATGGATGGATGTTTATCTTCTGGGAGGTTTTGGTTGCAGGGCACTCCTGCTGGGCTGGACTTCTGGTTCAGCTGGGAGTGGGGTCAGAACCTCCTTGTGCTTCCTCCCCATTCCAGCTGCTCAGACCTCCAGGTCCTGCCGTGAGCCCTCCAGAATTCTCCAGGTCCCAACTGAGACATCAAAGGGCTGGGTGCTTGTTGGGCTTTGGGCTGTGTGTTGGGTGAAGTGCCCTGCTCCCCTGGAGCCTGACTGAGTCCCAAAACATGTTTGTTTTTATATATATGGAGAAATGCATCTTCCAGGATGTCCAGGGCAGCCCTTTGGTTCAGAAATGGGTCCTGGCAGGGGGATGGGAAAGGAGAGGCTCTACACAGGATCCCAATTGCAGTGCCTTGGGCTTTGAAATGATGACAGAAAATTTTCCTGCTCACATTTGTTCTCATTTGGCTACAGCTTGTTCACCAGGATGTTTTTCAAGGAGGGTCTGGTCAGTGTTGGCAGAGGAAAGTCTCCAATTTCCCAAGCATGCTTATCACTTTGTCCTTGACAACGATGGGAACTTGCAGCACTTTTTTCGTGGAGAGGCAAACATGAGCAGTCCTGCCCTTGCAGGCAGCATTGTCCTGCTCTTCCTGTGTGCTGAATCACGCAGGACAGATAAAGTTTCCCCAAAATATTGTTGGCTTTGCAGATGTCAGACCTGGGAAACTTGGGTGGAAGGGGGAGGAGAGTGAATATCTGAACTGCAAACTGAGCAAACCTCGGAGCTCAAACAAAATGCCTCCCATCCCTTGGGAAAACGTGTTTTGGTGTAGGATGGACAGTATGGGGTGTAATGATATTGATGAACAGTAATTTTAATATTGCAAACAACTTCAGAAACGGGGAGGGTTTGTGTCTGGAATAGAGCAGTGCTGGTGGGGTGGATGGGTCAGACCCAGAGGATAAAACACAGGAGGTGGGTGATGTTTGCCCTCTGCCCTCCCTGCGTGGGGATTCAGGGATGGTTTGGGCTGCAGGACGTGAAGCAGGAGCTCATGTTGTAGGAAAGCTGCGTATTCTCAAAGTACAGGGATTGTTTTAGATGCTGATATCATTTTACATAGGGATTCACTGGAGATGACAGAGTGTTTGTGGAGCAGATGGAAACATGAACTGCAAGGATGATGCTTGAATGTCTCAGCTCTCCGGGAGAGCAAAACCTGCGTGCTCCATGTGCCTTGGACATTTCCTTTGTGCCTGCAGAACGCTGATAATTTGCTGTGGTTTCTGTTATCTCTGTGTGTGATCAGACTGGGTTTATCTGTATTTGGTGCCATGCTTGTTCCTTGATAAGGCTGAGAACATAAACACCCTCCATAATGAACATCTGGGACCTGAGGGAACAGCTGGAGCTGTGTTAGGAGAGGATTAGGTTGGAGATCAGGGAAAGGTTCTGCCCCCAGAGGGTGCTGGCACTGCCCAGGCTCCCCAGGGAATGGGCACAGCCCCAGAACTCCAGGAGCCTTTGGATGGCACTGCCAGGGATGCCCAGGGTGGGATTTTGGGGGGTCTGGGCAGGGACAGGGGTGGGACTGGATGATCCTGGGGGTCCCTTCCAGCTCAGGAGTTTCTGTGATCTGCTCTGGGAAGGTGAATGGTGGAGAAAACCATTCCCATTCAGTTCCTGCTGTCACAGGGATGGCAGCAGGGAAGCTGCAAGAGCTGATGTCACACACTGGCACTGCTGTTGTAAGGACAGGGGCTCCTTGTGTCACAGGGAAGTTTGGGAAGTACAAGGAATGCCCTCTTCACTGTCATCCCCTTTTTCCTTGTAGTGACATTCGGGAAATCTTTTGTCTGAAGGAATACAGTCAAAACAATGAAGGCTTAATAACAAGGGCCCTGTCCTGTTGATGGGACTTGTGTCCTTTAAATGTTCTTTAGCCCTCTACCATCATCCATACAGGCTTATGATCCATAAAGCTGGGCAGGATATCACCTTGTCTCGCTAACTGGATGCTGTGTGCTCTGACTTCTGCCTTTGTTGCTTGAGGGCCATTGAACCCAGGGCTTCCTCAGGGCACAGCTGCAGTGCCAGGACCTGCTGGGCTACAGAGGAGCCAAGGGCCACTGTCCCCAAGCCTGGCTCCAAGGCAGGCAGGACTCACAGAGACAGGGATCAGTAGTGGGGAGAGTGCTGGAAGTGGAACCAGAGCAAGAGGCTGTGCAGCAGCACTCAGGGCTTGGCTGCTGTCCTCTCCTGATTTATCATGCACAAAGGAAGCCTTTCCTACCTGCAGGGCCAGGGCAGCCAGGCATGGTGTGTTCAGACACCAGGAGCACTGGCTGTGTGTTCCAGGGAAATCAGAGCGTAACAGGCAGTGAGAGGGAAATTTAGTGCCTGAATGTGGCTTTTAATTTTCAGCCATCCCATCAACCCCTCTCAGTGTAAGCCTTGTACCAGCTCTGCTTTCCATGACAAAATTAAAGCCATCAGTTACAGGAGGTTGAGGGTGGCTTGGCTTGAAGTTTTCCTTTCTCCTCTCTTCAAACTCGATGTAGGGGAAACTTTTCCCACTTTCCTTTCCCCAGAGGAGCTTCTGGGCTGCAGGGAGGGCTGCCAGACCCACAGCTCCAGGAGGGAGCCAAGGCAGGACTTTGTGACCACAGTGGTCAGGACTGCACTGAGTGCTCTCAGAAGCCTTTGTGAAGATGGTGGATGTGGTTTAGTGCTGATGTCGTGACCAAGTGTCGAGGGGCTGTTCCAGGGACTGAAATTCCAGATTTCCTATAGCACAGCCACTAATTCACTTTGGCTCAGTGAGGGAGTTCACCTCAGCTTGGTGGCTGCCACCCTCCTGTACTCCCTGACCTCCTGGGCTGATGCTGCTGTGGCAGGCTGTATTTTTCCCTGCACCCCAGGCTGTCCTTTCTCCTCCACTCCTGCAGTGCAGCACTGCCCCGAGCCCCAAGCCTCTGGTGCGGTACCCCCCGGGATCTGGACCTTTCAGTGATGGGAGCACTGCAGGATGCAGCTGGTTCCCTTCTGGAGCTTTCAGCAGGTGAGCAGGGCTGCTGTGGGCTCAGGTTTGATGCTGCTGTTGCTCTTTCCCCAGAGATCATCGACGACCTCACGAACCTGGTGGAGAGCACGGACGGGCGGCTGCGCACCCAGAGCCGGCACGTGAGGCTGGTGGACAAGAGATCCACGTCCTGCGGTAGGAAACGGCTCCAGCACAAGTCACTGGGCACCAGGGCACTCCTTACCTGATGATGTGCAGTTATTAAGTGTTGCTAATTGCTGTGCAGTGCACTCCCTCCCCCGAGGACAGCTTCTTTCAGAGGCACAAACCCCGGCACTCCAAACGTCTCCTGCAGGTTTGACTGGCTGGGCTCGAGTGCTGGTTCCTATTTTAGTTTCATTTCCTTGAGCCATTTGACTCCAGCGTTGCACAATCTCCTGATTGTATGAAATGGGTTGAAATTAGAGCTGTGCATGTTAATTAGCTTTACACAAACTTGCTACCAGCTCTGACAAAGCTGGCTCGGCGGGGAGCGAGGCCGCAGGGCCGTTCCTGGGGGTGGCCTGCAGGAAGGAGCTCTTAACCCAGCAGCACTCAGAGCCTGCCAGGCATGAAAGCCTTCCTGGGGACTCCTGCAGTGATGTGCAAGCTGCTAAAGCTGCACTGGCCTCGCTCTCCAGAGAGCCAGGGAGGGCTGATAATCACAGGATGGATGAGGAGCTGAGGGTTGGGAGCACCGGCCAGGAGAGGATGCTGTGGGTGATGGCAGAAAATGTCTTGATGTGGGGAGAGGGACTGACTGAGGGCTGGAGTCCCTGGGGAGGTGGTGGCAGTTCAGTTCTGGGAGCAGCATGTCTGGTTCTGGTGTCTGTGGTTTGTATCGTGCTGGAAGACTCACAGTCCTCTACAGAACTTTGTAACTCACAGGCAGAAGTTGTTGAAATTTGATTTATTTAGTTCAGTAAAGAGAAAGCCAAGGGCTGATGTGGCCACAACCTGTTTGTGGCTGGTGGGAGATTTCATCCTGTGCAGTGAGGCTCTGGCTGCAGGAGCTCCCCAGCTTGGACTGGCAGTGAAGCATCTTTCCAGCACTGACAACTCCAGGGATTTATTTGGTTCTCCATCAGGGATAACGTTTTGAAAGCTTGGTTGATGTAGGTTGATGAAAACCTGTGGCTTCTTCTGGAGGTTAAAGTTGACTTGTCAGAGTCATTTGTCTCCGAGTCCTCTCGTACCAACTGCGGATGGAATTAAAGGCGTGACTGCAGAGTTCATGACTGACCCTTTTATTTTACATCTTGGATGTTGATGCAAGATGGATTTAATTTAAAACTAAGTGCACTTGAATGATGCTGAGTACCCCTGTGTGCCTTTGGGGTCTCCCCTTAATTCCTGTGGCTTCGTTTTCCTCACGAGCCCAGGGCAGCTCAGCCTGACATGGGGGGCGGGCAGGGAGTCAGTCCCGTGGCAGCCAGGAGGGATTTCTCCCCAGTTTTGGGTTCCTCATGCAAGTGCAGCCCCAGACATGTTGCTGCATGCTGAGGATGTCTCTTTAACTCGGGAAGCCCATCCTGGCTGCCTGGGGAATTTCAGAGGAGGAGGAGGAGGATGGGAGAAGCGAAGGCTGGGAGGACCCTGGGCTGGATTCCTTGGGGGTGACCTCTCTCACCCTTTGCACATTGAAAAACATTTAGCTTTGGTGAGAAGTGCTGCCTCTGGTGCCCTTCCCTCTGCTCCCATAGGTCTTCCTGTGTTTGTAGAACAATTTGGGCACAAGTAAACACCACATTGCCTCAGATGGCTGCTTCCCCCTGCCCAGGAGCTTTGGTACAACAATGCTGAGGACACAGGCTCTAAGGGCATTCCTCCCATCCCTTTTCCACCCTTATCCCTGGCACTGGAATCAGCTGGTGCATTGGGGTCAGAAATACCCCCCCTGTACCATGATTATCCCTGGAATCAGGGCAAGCAGCAGGAAAACTGGCACCTGCCAGGGTGCCTTTTTTATCATTTATCAGAGTGCCTTTTTTATCATTTAAAGTGAGGAAATCTTCAGTAACTCTTTGGGTTTGGTGTCTTATTTGGGATTTAAAGCAGGGTGAAGTGCTCAGCCTTCCCCCTAGCTCACCCCATCCTTAGTCAGACCCAGCCTCCACTCTGTTCCAGCATGTGGCTGTTAATGTGTTTTTCCCTCCTTTTTGAAATCATGATGTCTTTTTATTTTGCTGATGAGTGCCTGTGCTGGAGCCACAGGCTGTGGATACAAGCGGAGCACACTGGCTGGAATAATGGAATAATCCCTGTTTTACAAGCAGGAATGTAATGCATTAATGGGTGTGTCTTTGTTAGCAGCCAGTACAATCACAAAATCAAAGCACTGCTGGTCAAACCCAACTTTAATCAATATTTCAACACCTCCCTCTCATGCAAACCTCGTTTCCAGCTCTGGGGGGCTGTTCCCAGTGCCCACCGGGCTTTGGGCTGTGCCCTTGGCATTACCTGCCTGGCCAGGAGCTGCCTCTGCCCGTCCTGGGCCTGGCACAAGCCCTCAGCTTGTCCTGGGTGAGTTGTTTCACTCCCAGCTTCTTTTCAGTGCCATTTTTCTGGCTGGCCCCAGAGCTGCTGACAGCGCCGTGCCCAGGGAAGGCTGTGCTGCCTCCCTCGCTGGCCTGGGGCAGCCCCAGCTGGTGGCCCTGGGCTTGCAGAGGGACATTAACCACGGGGTGGACTCCAGCCTGCTGCATTTATGAAATTGTTGTTGAAAATCATCAGTCATCCGCAGGCAAATGTTTGCACGCTGCCTGGCATTGTTTTATCCCTTCCCAGTGAGTGCTGGGCACCAGGAGGGGTGCTGGGACACAGAAGTGTCTTAGACTTCAGAAGTTTGCACTGAGCTTTCAGCAGAGTGTTCACACTGATCAGCAGTCGTGTGTCAGGCTGCCTGCAGCAGCTTTGCTGCAGGAGTTGCTGGGTGCACAATCCTGACTTCTCAGCCTCACCACTGGTGCTCTTGGGTTGGTTTGTCCTGTCCCAGTTTGGGCACCTTTAGGGCTTTCTGCACACTAACACTCACTAACCATTGCTCAATAACTTTTCTGTTAGAAACTTTAACCCTTAGATCGTCCTCTTAAGACCTGCATTTCACATTTTGCAAATAAACTGAAGTATAATTAACGCAGAGATGCTGGGGGATGTCGTGGTTTAACCCCAGCCCCCCAGAGCCACCCTGTCCCTGTCCCCACAGGAGCCATTCCTTCAGCCTGTGTGCCACCCCTGGGAAATGTCTGTGAAAAGCCCAGGAAAGTCCAGAGGATGTTCCTTGAGTTCATTTAGTCCCTGGCTCGGGGTGCTGGTGGCCACTGGGGACAGGGAGCTGGTGTTTTGTGCTTCCTGAGCCCCAGAGCCAGCTCAGGTCAGTGCTGCACTTGCACTGCCTCTTGTAGGGCTTCTCCACCCTGGGCCTCACCTGCCTCAGTGAGTCCAGCAAGGAACAAATCCTGGCTCAGCCCAGTTTAAAGTCACAGCCATCAGTGTCCACCTGGCCAGGCTGGAGCTGCAGGGTTCACAGAGTCACTGAGGCTGGAAAAGCCCTCCCAGACCACTGAGTCCAGCCTGTGACCAGTGCCCACCCTGTCACCCAGCCCTGAGCACTGAGTGCCACTCCCAGGCCTTCCTTGAGACAAGAACCAGAGCAGTGAGCTCCTCCCCTTGCTCCCAGCCTGGCTGGAAACGGGGGTTTGGTGCTTTGGGGTAACTTTGCCCCCATCCTTGGGTTTTGTAGTGGGATTTTCTGTTAGGTTGTTCTCCCTAGAGACACGAGTGGGCAGCTCCCTGCAGAGGAGCCCTGCACAGGCTTTGGCTGGGAGAAGAACATCCTCATGTTTGTGTCTGGAGAAGCCAAGGGGATTTGAGTGGGTCAGGCCACAGCTGGAAGCCCTGGGGGCAGAAGTGACCTGTGCAGAGGTGGTTACATCTGAGCTGTGCCCTGTGTGGAGTCAGAAATGCTCTTCAGGTCCTGCTGAACCAGCCCATGGACTGGGGAGGGCACCTGGGCATTGCTGGTTCTCCTCCTGCTCCTACCCCAGTCACTCTCTGGTGTTCTCCTGTAGCCAGGGAGAAAAGCTGCCTTTGTTTCCTGGGGAAGCAACTCAGAAAATCATGACTTTGTCACAGTCAAAACAAGCAAAAAAAAAACCAAAAGAGGGAGCTTTTCTTTCTGATGATGAGTCCGTGTGCATCCCCTTGCAAGCAGCCTGAGGGCAGCAGCTCGTGTTCTCCCCGTGTGCATCCCTCTGCATTTTGAGATAAAGGAGGAGAGTGAGGAGCAACCCCAGCAGATCCCCCCGTGGGGCAGGAGCTGTGTCCTGGACAGCAGCAGCCCCTGCACAGGGGTGCCTGAGCAGTTCCCCTGCCCTGCTTTCCTCCTGTTCCACAAGATGGCAATGCAGTCTCAGCACCTCCCTCAGCCCCAGGTACAGGCTCCCAGCTCCCCTTTCTGTCCCTGCTCAGGGAGGGGCTGGGGGTGCCCAAAGCAGGGTGTAAACTACAGCAAATTAATCTGTACCAGGTGGGGATTTGTTTGAAATCTTACCCAAACACCTGAATTAAAACCAGAGCTTTGCTAAACCCATTAATTGGAGTTTTTGGAAGGTTGGGTTTGTTTTAAAACTGGGTAGCTTGGATTATATAAGGTTTCCTCTAGAAAACAATGATTCATGCAGGCTGGGGCCTCTTCCTGCCAGGTTCTGTGATCTCTCTGTTCTAAGTGTTGCTTATTTTTGCCATGGATTTAATTTGTTTTATAAATCACGATGGCAGTTGCTCAGGTTTGTTCCTCTGACGTGTCCTGTGTGTTTAGATGAGCAAGTCCCCATCCATTTGTTTTTTCTCAGAGGAGGGGAGGAGCTGGCTCAGTTGCCATGAATTCAGCCTTTCCTGCAATCTGACTCTTGGAGAAGTTACACTGATGTTCCTCAGTGCTGCCCTGCTCTGAGTCACCTGTCCAGCCTTTGATGGGACGAGATTTCTTGGCCTGGCAACTTTTCTATTTTCCTGAGATAAGACCTGTGCTGGTGGCAGTGTCCCCAGCCTGGTGCTCCCTCCTGCAGTGCCCTTGTGCCCTCCAGCCAGTTCATGGCCTTGCTCTGCCTCCTCTTCCTCCTCTTCCTCCTCCTCCTCACGCTCACTAGATCCCCTTCTCAAACATTTGCTGGTGCTGAGGTGTTGGAATGGATTCAGCTGACGAAAGAGGATGAACCCAAGCAGTCACAAACAGGGATTTTGTAAAAAAAGGTGGTTTGGATTTGCTTGACTCCCCTTGCAGGTGGGAAGCACAGCTTGTCCTGGTGCTGTCAGCTCTGTGTGTGTTGAGCAGGAAAAGATGGGACCTTCTGGGTCAGAGGATCCCTTCAAGAGAAATTTCTGAGAACAAGCTTGTTTTTTCCTCCCCATTACTCCTATTGGAAGGCTGGAATGGTCATAAACTTATTTCCAGCCTGGACCTGTCAGGGATACTTCATGATGCCCACGTGCAGCCCTTGTTCTGCTGTCCTGAATAGTTCTTGCCTCTTTTTTTATTTTTTCCCTCAGATGTGTGTGTCCAAGAGATCACTCAGTGTGCCCTCCCAGCTTTTGTTTTGCAGGGCTGAACAAGTGTCTTTACTTTTGAATCTCCTAAATTAATCTGTTTTCTGCCAAGTCGTTTTTTACCCCTCTTCCTCCTGAAACCTTTGGGGTGTTTAAGCACAGGAACCGAGTGCAGCATCCCTGGGGCCTTCTCACAATTCTGGGTTTCTGTAAACCCTAGAAGCTGCCTTGTCCAGCAGCTCCAGCACTTCTCTGGCTGTTGGAAATGCTGCCAGTCCAGCATGCTGGTGCCTCAGTCAAATATTTTGGTTTTGAGCTGTTTGCTTGGGCCTTTCTCACTCTTGAACATTTTCCACTCAAGTTCATTTTCTTTCCAGCTCACAGCAAAAACTATTGTTCATCCCCAGTGCGTGGCTTCCTCTCCCATCCCATGGAATTCCAGCCTCCCTCCATTCATCTTCACAGTTACCCATTTTTTCCCCCGTGCAGTCCCAGCTTTCCTGTGTGCTGGTGCTGCTTTCCAACTTCGTGTCAGCAGCAGATTTCATTAGCACACTTACTTCTTGTGCCAAGGTCATTAATAAGAACGTTTAATAAGATCAGCCTGCTGACCATTCCTGGAGGAGCTCTGCCTGACCTCCATCCATTCTGATCCTTCTTTCAACGCTGCTTCCCCTTCCACTGATTTCCTGCCCCTCCAGTTCTGCTAATCCCCAGTTTTTCATTTCAGGATTTCCCATGTGGGGCTGGATGGCTTTGCTGAAGTCTGTGTGGGTAGGATCTGTCTCACTTCCTTTGTCTAGAAAATGCATCATCTGACCAGCTCCCCTGGTGAGCTCTGTGTGATCTGATTTCCCCTCAGGGCACTCCTGGTGTTTTCTCCCCTCTTCACTTTTTGGTTTTGTGTTCTAATCAGTCTTGGTTTGCTCTGGAGCCTCCATCCTGCCCAGGTTGGTCAGCCAGGGGTTGCTCACAGCTGGCTCTTCCTTACATTTTGTGGGTGGCAGTTGTGTGGGTGCTGCAGTTCCCTCTGCTTCTGGAGGATCCCTGATTTTGGGATACATGTCCTGGCTGGGCTGAGTTTGAAGGGAAGGGTCTGGCTGCATCAGTCCTGCCTTCATTAACCAGCTCGTTTCATTTAATGAGTTCATCCTGTGGCACTGAGGCCCTCCAGAAGCACCAGAGCCTTTTCCGTGCCCCCACCAAGCCCTGGGTCGGTGGAGTCAACCAGTGATCGTTTAAAATCATGGAATTACAGAGTCACCAAGGCTGGAAAAGGCCTCTGAGCTCATCAGGTCCAGTTGTCACCCCAGCATCAGCCCTAATCCACGTCCTCAAGTGCCACATCCACACGTTTTCTGAACACTTCCAGGGGTGGTGACTGCACCACCTCCTTGGGCAGCCCCTGCCAAGGCCTGAGCACCCTTTCCATGGGGAAATTCCTGCTGATGTCCACCCTGAGCCTGCCCTGGCCCAGCCTGAGGCCATTTCCCCTTGTCCTGTCCCTGTGCCCTGGGAGCAGACCCCAACCCCCCCCGGCTGTCCCCTCCTGGCAGGGACTTGTGCAGAGCCACAAGGTCCCCCGAGTCTCCTTTTCTCCAGGCTGAGCCCCTTTCCCAGCTCCCTCAGGAACTCTCCAGCTCCTTCCCCAGCTCTGTTCCCTGCCCTGGACACGCTCCAGCCCCTCAATGTCCTTCCTGTCATCAGGGGCACAAAACTGACCCCAGCACTGGAGCTGTCCCAGCAGTGCCAGTGCAGGGATGGGCACTGAGCCCAGGTGCCACTGGCCTCTTGCCCCCCTGGGCACCCCTGGCCTCGTGTCCAGCCACAGCCACAGCATCCCCAGGGCCTTTCCCACCAGGCACTCTGCAGCCACTCTGTCCCCAGCCCCTTCCCATGTGCCTTTTTCCATCCCAAGAACATCTCCCAGGGGCTTCTCCCTAAATATTCATCCCTGGATGTGATGGCAGAGACAGGAGTGAAATGGTTCATGCAGGCTGCCCAGCAGGTGTGGGGCAGAGCCAGGGTGAAGGGCAGCCACAGTTGTGTAAAACCAGGAGGGGAGAAGTCCCTTTCCTGGGGCACAGGGCCCAGGGGCTGCCTCCAAGGGCGTGCAGATTGCAGAACAAGCCCGTGTGCAGCAGCTCAGCCCTGAGTTTAAGGACACCCCGAGAGTGGCATTTGTGGGACTGGGCTGTGAGGTGGAAATCAGGCAGAGGGTGAAGCCTGGAGCAGTGAGATGCCAACCCTCCCCATCAGGAGACAGAGTGAGGGGAGAGGGGGAGCAAGAGGCAATAGAGATCTTGTTAATTACATTTGCATATGCAGCTGTTCAAACAGACTGAACTTCACCAGTGCCTGTTCATACCCATCAGGAGATTTAGAGCAGCTGTTGTCAACCCACGTAGTGGGACCCTACAAATCTGGTGGTAAAATAAGCCCCTGGGCACCCTGCTCACCCAAGCTGTCCATCACTGCAAAAGGCCAAGCAATCAATTGTATTTCAATATTGAAAAAATGGAATAGTGTGAAACATCCAAGGGTGACTGCTTACAGCTTGGTTTCCAAGGATACGTGTTGCAGAATTAAATCATTAATTTATATTTCTGAAAACGGTGATGAAATGTGTTAATTTGTACATTACCAAAGAGGCTCAAACTTGCCTCTTCCTGCCTTTTCTTCCCTAATATGCTCAGTGACAAAATAATTGCTCTCCCTGATCTGGAGCTGAAATACAACGGTGCTCAGGCTCGGGGATTTCGTGCCACGTTCAAACCTCAATTAGGGGGGAAATCATCTGGGTTAAACATTTGTAGTAATTCCTGCAGATTGAAATTCTGCCTTCATCTTTGGCTCCCAAATGCTGAGAGCCTCTCTTGGTCGTGTTACCCTGAATGCAGCCCGAGGCAGAGCTGTGCTGAGCACACAGTGCCCGGGCACAGCGAGGGTCCAGCATCTGGAATTCTGCTTCCCAGGCCCCGGGCACTGCAGGGACACAACAATGCACGGAGGATGTGGTCAGTGGGGAAATGAGTGTGCTAGGGACAAGTGGTTCTGTTGTCTCTTCAGGGCTTTGTGAGAGGCATGGAGGATGCTGATCCCACCAGAGGCCGGGGATGTAAATCAGCAGGGGCTGGGATCTCAAATATTTCTTGTTTTGCAAAAGTGCAGTAGGATTCCTGCCATCCAGTGCCAGTGGGCTGGAGGAAAAGTGTCCTCAGGCACGTGGGAAGAGCAGGAAGGAAGCCCTGCCCTTGTGGGGGATTTGTCAGGTCTGGGGGCACCACGGGGGCATTTCTGGTGTTGCTTTAGAAAATCTTTTGACTTAAGGTGAAATTCAGATTTTTGTGCAGCATTCATCTGGTGGCGTTCAAACACAGGAGTCCTGCTTCCAGCAGAGAGTTAACAAAGCCGTGTCCATCCCACATCTGGGAGTGCTGGTTGTGTTTTGGGAAAGGAGAAGGGATCTGTGGCAGTGTGGCTGTTCCAGGGCTGTGCTCGGGGTGCTGGGAGCTCTGTGGGATGGCTGGCACTGGGGCTCAGGTGGGAACGGCCCTGCAGAGATTGGGGGACCCCTGTGACCCTCAGGGGTTCAGCAGTGCCAAGTGCAGGGTCCTGCACAGGGGTCAGAGTGATCCCACAACAGCCTGGCTGGGGATGGACCAGGAGCAGGCCTGAGGAGAAGGGCTTGGGGTCTTGGTGATGAGAAGCTCAACATCCCCTGGCCGTGTTCTCTGGCCTCCAGAAACCCTCCTGTCCAAGGCTGATCCCCAGGGGAGGGAAGGGAGGATTCTGCCCCTCGCCCCCCTCAGGTGAGACCCCACCTGCAGAGCTGTCCCAGCCCTGGGGAACAACAGCAGAGGGACCTAGAGCTGCTGGAGAGGGCCCAGAAATGGTCAGAGAACTGGCTGGGAGAGCTGGGAGTGTTCACCTGCAGAAGAGAAGGCTCCAGGGAGAGCTCAGAGCCCCTTCCAGGACCTAAAGGGGCTCCAGGAGATCTGGAAAGGGACTTGGGGCAGGGCTCTGTATTTAAATACGGGTCATTTTTGCAGATTACACCCCATGGCTTTGGCCTGGCTGTGCTGCAGCTGAAGGTGTGGGTGCAGCCCTGGGGGGAATACCTGCAGTGTCCCTGTCACCTGGGCTACCTGTCTGCTTGCCCGAGGCTCCAGGGGGGCTCAGTGTCACACAGAAGTGCTGGCTGTCACACGGGGGTGGCACAGGGCTCTCACTGAAGCTGTTGTGCCATCCCCGGAGCTGCTGTTTGCAGTGACTTCCACAGCTCCCAGGGGAAAGCAGGGAGTGACCCTGGAATGTCCCAGCTGTGTGCAGAGCAGAGCCAGGGGTGCTCTCCTGCCGCAGGTCTGCAGCAGCAGCGTGGGATGGGGGGCTGAACATGCAGCCTGTGTGCCTCAGAGGTGTGGGCTGGGGTGGGAAGGGCTTTGTTTCTGCTGCAGGATGAGCAGCTTGTGCCAGTGTCTTTGCTGGGACATTCTGGGGGGTTCTGGGCCCTGTAGGTGTGAACGTGTGACTCGTGCGGCACTGGCTGCATTGAGGTTGTACCACGTCCCCACATGGATTGTGGCACACAGTAGCTCCTGTGTAATACTTATCTCCTAAATATTCAAAAAACCTGCACCAGAACACTGCTCTTTTGGCAAGGCAGACAGTACCACTAGCTGTGTTTCAGTGGAAACTTCATTTTCCAAGCCACGCTGGCTGAATCTGTCTGGTTATTACATTTCTCTCCGAGAGGCATTGGGAAAGCTTGGAAAACTTGGCTCTAATCTGCAGTAGCCTTTGGAGGGAGGTGCTGCGGGCTTGCACCTCACCCTTGGGTCATTGTGTGCCTGATCATTAATTATGTTTGTCACTGTGGCTCCCGGGGCTGAGGGAAGCAGGGAATGGTGCAGGGTGTCCCTTGCCTCTCCCTCCCACCCCTCCTCTGTAAACATCTTCCCCTCGACGCTTTCTTTTGTCAGAAGCCTGAAAGAATACACTTATTTTAAACTCCTATCTGCTTCCACAGAGGGACAGTTTTATAGGATACAGACAGTGCCTGCCGGGATTTTTATGGCCTATAGTCTTCTCAGCAAATGGTTTTGAGCACAAGTTGGCTGGGCTGGAGTGACCTTCTCTTGTTCATTAACTGTCTGTTGAAAAATATGCGTGCGGTGGTAGTTCGAGAGCCCTGACTGGGGTTATTTTAGGTGGTGCAGGGAGGTCTGGGCCTTCCCTTCCCTCCTCATTATCAAGCAGCAGAGGCTGCTTAGGGCCTGGTTTATTTACCTAATAAACTGCCTCTTTATCGTCTAGGAAATGCTCACATTTTTCAGCCAAGAAATCCTAGTAACAGGCAAACAGAGGTCTAGCAGTCAGGTCTGGGGAAACAACAAAATGAAGGTCAGCTAATATTGCTGTTATTCTCTTTCCTGGTGGCCATGACAGCAGGGGTGGTTTATTTGAGGATCCCAGACTCGGAGTCATTGCTCGCATTGTTGGTCCCCCGAGCACGGGAGGCTGTGCCAACACTTGGGATATTAATGTATTCCACAGATCAGTGAATGAGGAATTCCTCCGCACTCCTTTCTTTGGGAGAAAAAAGGGGAAAAAAAAAAATCCCCTTCTCCCCCCTTCCCCCTTCTCCCCACACTTTGTTTGCCGTGGCTTTGTCCGCGGGGTGTTGCTGGGCATCCCTAATGAGCCTGGCAGGGCTCGGGGATGGGGTCCTGCCGAGGGGCAGGGACACAGCTCCAGGTGTGGCCGGGCTCGTGGCAGGAGGTGGCCGGGCAGGAGGAAGGAGAAGGCTCACCTGGGCCACGCAGAGCTCCCCGATTTGCTTCCTCCCAGCAGAAAATCCTGCCCCGTGCCCACCGCGACGCCTGGCGCTCCCTCGGTGCTCATCCCAGCTCTGCTCCGAGCCCAGCAATTCCCGCTCCCCGTGCCTTTACTGCCAGGGAAGGTTGGGATCTGTTCGGGGGACTGCGGGGCAGCTCGGCCCTGAGGATGGAAAAAGTGCCGAGGGGAAGGGGCCTGGTGGGATGGATGCGCCGAGACGTTCGGTGGGAATCAAAGCGGAGTTCCTGAGGGGACAATTGTCCACAATAATGCCAGGGGTCAGGGAAAGGCATCTGAGCAGGCTTTTGGATACGTCCCCGTTCCGCCGCAGGAATTGTGCTTCGATATTTTTTAATATATTCTTTGATCCCTCATGGAAATGTTAATGAGACGAGAACTGCTAAAGAGCTCTCCAGACACCGGCCTGCTTTGGAGAGAAGGGGGGACTGAAACGCGGCCCCTCCGAGGGCTCCCGGCACACAGGCAGCCCCTTTGTTCCCTCCTCTCTGTCCAGAGACGCGTCTGAGAGTGGAGGGCAACGAGGAGGCTGAGGAGGCTGGGGGAAGGCTGAGGAGGCCGGGAGGAGGCTGAGGAGGCCGGGGGAAGGCTGAAAAGGCCGGGGGAAGGCTGAAGAGGCTGGGAGGAGGCTGAAGAGGCCGGGGGAAGGCTGAAAAGGCCGGGGGAAGGCTGAAAAGACCGGGGGAAGGCTGAAGAGGCTGGGAGAAGGCTGAAGAGGCTGGGAGGAGGCTGAAAAGGCCGGGGGAAGGCTGAAAAGACCGGGGGAAGGCTGAAGAGGCTGGGAGGAGGCTGAAAAGGCTGGGAGGAGGCTGAAAAGGCCGGGGGAAGGCCGGGCATTCCCATTCCCAGCGGGAAAAGGCCGGAGCTGCTGTGGAGGGCAGGCAGGGCTGCGGGCATTGGAAGGGCAGGCGGAGCTGCTCCCAGGATGGTGCTGGGGTGCCTGGGGGCTGCCTTCACTTGGACTTCGTCAAGAAACTCCCAGGCTTTGTCCCGAGGGGGCTGTGAACGTGTGAAGCTCGGCCCCCCATGCAGAGGGGCTGGGTTGGGTGAGGGGGACACGGACATGGACATGACATGGACATGGACATGGATAGGGACACGGACAGGGACACGGACATGGACATGGACATGGATAGGGACACAGACAGGGACACAGACACGGACATGGACATGGACACAGATATGGACACAGACAAGGACACGGACATGGACATGGACACAGAGACAGACATGGACATGGACACAGACATGGACACAGACATGGACACGGACATGGACACAGACATGGTCGTGGACACGGACACGGACACGGACACGGACATGGACATGACATGGACATGGATAGGGACACGGACAGGGACACGGACACGGACACGGACATGGACACAGACAAGGACACGGACATGGACATGGACACAGAGACAGACAGGGACACGGACATGGACACAGATATTGACACAGACAAGGACACAGACATGGACATGGACACGGACACAGAGACAGACAGGGACACAGACACGGACACAGGGTCATGAACGCGGACACGGACACGACATGGACACAGCTTCTGTGCCACAATGCCAAACTGCAGGGCAGAGAGTGGGGCTGGCACTGCCACAGGGCACCCCTGCTGTGGGAGCTGCTTTCTCCTGCCCTTCCCTGTGCTCCAACATGGGCAGGGGCATTTTGGGGCAGGGGAGATTTGCAGTTTCACTGGCATTTGCCCCTTGGCTGCTTGTTCCTGGTTACCTGTGAGAGAAGACGAGTGGTTTACACAGCACAATGTGCATTGTGAGGGGTAGGTTTTGAACATCACAGGCATACTCGCAAAACTATCCCAAATCTGCCAAATTCAAGGAGTTTGGAAAGTGAAACCTCTGCAGAAGTGAAGCTACTCCTGGCTTTAATGCTTCTCCCTGGGCTTGGAGATTTTATTTAGCTCTGAGGTTTCCAGCTCCTGCAGGGCTGGATGTGTTGATTCTGCTGCAGTGTTTATAAAGTCTGGGGGATCCCAGCAGACAATGTTTTGTGTTTAGCTCTAGAGCATTAGCAAGGTGACAGTGCTGCTAAAAAGCTTTGGAAAAGCACCTCAGTGGAGCCAAAGTGACTCATTCCTGCTAGAAAAGCAGCAAATGTTTTTCTGGCATTTAAGTGAAATGCAAAAATATTCGTTTCCCACCTTGATATTGAATTAAAGACTCAAAAGTGAGGGGAAAAAGCCCCGTGTTTAGGCCTTCTAGAAAAACAGCAGCAGTGCCAAATGATTCATGCTGGGTATTTTACAACATGGGGCAAGGCAGTGCCTTAAGCAGGAACGTTCCCAGTTTCCTGAGATGAGATGATGGGGTTTCTTCCTGTGAATTGTGCATTCTGTGTTTTCAGACCTAGGAACGCTCCATTTGCCTCGCTGTGTTTGGACAAGACACTCGGATCCCTTGGGAATTGGGTCGAGGTTTAAAGCTGGTCTCCAGTTTTTTGTTAGACCTGCAGGACTGGATGTTGGATGCATTCAAGTGGCTCTCCAGACTTCTCACTGCCCCTCAGCCCTTTGCTGGAATTGGAATTCCTTCATTTCTGCACCTTCCCAGTGTCACTGCTGCACTGGTTACTGTGGTCATGACAGCGTTATTAACATTTCCTTGCCTGCTTTTGTGTCCTCTGAGCCACTTCCATCATTAAGTGGTTTAATTGTTTGCCACCACCTTCAGTATGTGGGAGATGCTGTTTGCTCTGGCTCTGGATGCAGCTGTGCCCATGAATGCAGGATGAGCTCAGTCCTCCCCTGAGTTCCTCTGTCCTTTTTGGAGCATTCACAGCGTGTTTGTGTGTGAAGTGTCGTGGGTAACAGAGGAACTGTCTTGGACAGGAATACCTGGAGCTGGGATCAGCCAGCCCTGCCCAGTGATGAAAAGCTGTTCCTGTGCTGGGATGCTCCACTGAGACCTCTCTGCCCCTGGGTTTGCTCAGCCCAGAGGGTGTCCAAGGAGCTGCTGTGCTGCTGTCCCTGCAGCAGAGCCAGGCTTTATTCAGGGCTGTAGATCCTGCTTGAAATCAGGAGCTGGTGAGTGGAAGCTCTCTGTGTTCTGTGCTCTGCAAGCCCTGAGGAGACAGGGAGAGCTGAGTTCAGGTACAACTCTCACTTGCCCAAAATCCTGGCTGGACAGGCCCTGGCACAGGGTGCCCAGAGCAGCTGTGGCTGCCCCTGGATCCCTGGCAGTGCCCAAGGCCAGGCTGGACATTGGGGCTGGAGCAGCCTGGGACAGGGGAAGGTGTCCCTGCCATGGCAGGGGTGGGAGTGAGCTTTAAGGTCCCTTCCAACCCAACCCATTCTGGGATTCCATGATTCCAGGATGCCCAGGCTTGCTCCCCTTACAAAATCCATGCTCTTTTTTGGCTGCCAGAGGAACACTGCAGATCATCTTCCCAGGAGGGAAGAGTAGAACTGATTCTGCTTTGCTGCTGACTGAATGAAGATCAAAGTGATGCTGGTGGCTTTTTGGTGGCCATCTTTTGTCCTGCCAATTCTGGCAGTAAGGACACGGTTAAGTCATCAGGGGGCTTGGAACTGGGGAGTATTTAGGTGTGAAATGGCCTGGAGGTTGAGGTGGCAGCTCCCAGAAGGGAATGGTGCCCGTAGGTGGGCACTCAGGTATTTTTATGGGCTCTGACTGAAGGAGTTTTACAGCGGACAAGTTCCAGTCGTCTGCTTCCTGCTTGCTTTGGCACGGGACACTCAGAGCCCTGGGAGCTGAGCTGGGCTTGGCTGGGCTCTGCTCAGCACCTCCCTGTGCTATGCTGGCTCCCCTGGGACCCCCAGATGGTGGGGGGACCCCATCTCCTTTTCATGCCTTCAGTCAGCATTAGTCAGGAAAGAAATGGGGATCAGGGAGGCAGGAAATGTGTTCTTTCTGCTCTTGGGTCTCTGGAGAATCACAGAAGGGTTTGGATTGGAAAAGGGACCTCAAAGCCCACCCAGTGCCACCCCTGCCATGGCAGGGACACCTCCCACTGTCCCAGGCTGCTCCAAGCCCCAATGTCCAGCCTGGCCTTGGGCACTGCCAGGGATCCAGGGACAGCCACAGCTGCTCTGGGCACCTGTGCCAGGGCCTGCCCACCCTGCCAGGGAACAATTTGTTCCTAATTTCCCATCTAACCCTACTCTCCTTCAGCTTAAGGCCATTCCCCCACCCTGTTCCTCCATGCCTTTGTCCCAAGTCCCTCTCCAGCTCCCTTGGAGCCCCTTTAGGCCCTGGAAGGAGCTGTCCTGGAGAGAGTCTTCTCCCTGAGGTCTCCCTGGAGCCTTCTCCAGGCTGAATAACCTCAACTCCCTCAGCAGGAGGACTTAGCCTTGCACTTTCCTCTTCAGAGCTGTCCCACCATGCAGCTCCCAGGCAGCTGAGCCCTTCTCCTCAGGTTGGTCACTGGCTTTGTGCAATTTATCCTTTTAGGTACCAGGGCTGAAACCACCCCTGGTGGTGGAGTTTCTTTTGATGGAACTAGACTGCACTTCAGGAGTCCTCAGCTGTCTAACTCCTTGCATAAGAGACTTTCTTGGGGAGGTATTTTTAAAGACATCTCTGATAAAAATACCACAGGTAGGAGGGAGAACTCTTGGCACGCTCACCTTCTCCAGTGTGATGGGGTTACGCCCTTTACTTTATATAGATCCAGAAAATGAGGGGGTTGGAATTCTTTAGATAATGGAGGGTTGCTGAATAATGCTGTGTGGACTCCTGTCAAACTTGGAGCCTTTTGTAACATGAAGAGTTACAAAGCCCTGTCTGTGGAACAGCCTCTCCCAGCACCTGTCGCTCCTCACGGTGCCATGAGTTGGCAAAAAGTCAGGATTGCTGCCAGTTCTGCCAGTGTTCCAGGCAATGAATGCCACCCTCAGTCCCCGAGCTCTGTCAGGCCATGAGGAGTGCAGAGAGGCACCACCCATCTCCCATGGGGGCACCCAGACCCAAACTGGGCTCTCAAAGCCACAGGAGCACAGCCCATCCCAGCACTGCAGCAGCCGCTGGCTCTCCTGCCCCAAATGGGGTTCTCTATTTCCCCCTTTGTGCCCTGCAGGAGCTGCAGTGTTGGGTTTGTGCTCTGTTGGGTTTGTTCAGGGCTCAGGGCAGAGAATTGCTGCTCTCCTGGGCAGCCCCAGGTGCCCATGGGGGCTCTTGTCTCTGCTCTGGGTGAGGCTGCTGGTCCCAGTCTCTCCAAAAACGCTGATGATTTTCTGACAAAAGGAGTTTTAGGTGACCTGCCGGCTTGCTCAACGCTGCTGCAACTTCTTCCCCTGGAAATTTTTTATCGCAATCTTCCTTTTTGGCGGGGGGAGCAGCTGGATGGAAGTTTGGCAGGAAATGAATATTTCATGCTGCCAGGGAAGGTTCCTGATGGCGCTGGATCCTGGAGCTGGTGCTGAATGTGCACTATCAGGGCCGGGGGATTTGGGGTGTGAATTTCCCAGGGTCTAATCATCTCATAAAGCTGCTGAGTGTGACTCCTTCCCCAGTAATCTACTTAACTCAGTCATTTAGCCCTCCTCTTGCCTTGCCAGGAGAATGAAGCTCCCAGGTTGTTTGCATGACAAGGAGCCCGGGATTGTCTGGGCTCCGAGGAAGATGCTGGGAGTTAATTGGAGCAGCGGAGCTGGAGGTTTCCCATGTCCACTGGCAGGCTGGCTGAGGAGCAGAGCTTTTATGGGCAGCTCTGTTCCAGCCTGCACCATGTGTTTTGATAGCTAAAATACTAAAAAAAAAAAAGGTTTGCCTTCCAAAGGATGTTTTTCTCCACCAAAACGAATCTCGAGGGAAAGTGATGTTTGGTAGCTCTAGAATTATTGGATTTGCAGATAGAAACTGCTGTGTTAATGGCAGCTACTGACTGATGACCAAAGCAGCTAACTGGGAGATGTTCTTGGCAGCTGGTCCTTTTAAAAACCTCTCCTCAAAGCCATGAAAACCACAGTGAACAATATCGAAATAACAACAACAAAAAAAAAGCTGCTAGCAAGCAGAAACGAATCACTGCATCCTCCTCTTCGTTTTAAAATTAAGGATGCTCCATTAGAAGTGTTGCCTTTTAAATTTTATTGGGATTCCCTCCCACCAAACCTTGATTGTGCTAAAAATAAAAGGAGAAGCATCCCTTCATCTCTGTTTTCAATTTGCCTACTCCTAAAGCCAAACATTGTGAGTGAAATTCCTGCTTGGAGATGGGCTCTGTGGCACGTGGTCAGCCTGTGCTGGCCTGGGTGGGAGCAGAGGCACAAGGAGAGGCTGAAGCACTGGATAAACTGTGCAGGTTTTATTGAAATCACTGCCGTGTTCTGTGGCTTGCTGGAAATCAAACCCTGCCAGGCATCTCCCTGCAGTCCCAGTGGTTTGCACCTAATCTGCATTTCATTAACCATTTGCAGATGATTTTATTCCTGCTGTAGTGCAGCGTGGAGCTTTGGAAGTGAGCGAGGCAGGAATTGATGAAACCTTAAAAAAAAAAAGAATTCTTTTAGCATGGCTTGAGAGTCATTCATGCCCGGGCCTGGCAGGGTGACACCAGGGTGACACCAGGCAGGAGTCGTGGGGTCACTTCTCCCCTGGGTGGCTCAGAGTCTCCTGGGAGTCTGTCTCACCCCATTCTGGTCTCCAGCTGCCACAAAGGTGGGTGCAGAAATTGGGGTTCAACTCCATCTCCTTAACTTTGAGCTGGTTTGATTTTTCTGGTTTCCAGCCTGTTTTGGATTTCACAAATCGCAGAGCCACGGCCTGGTTTGGGTTGGGAGGAACCTGGAAGATCTCCCTGTTCCACTCCTGCCACGAGCAGGGACCGTTCCACCACCCCAGGGTGCTCCGAGCCGTGTCCAGCCTGGCCTGGGCCACCCCCAGGGCTCCAGGGCTGTCTGTTGTCTCTACCCCTGTGCAGGACAGGTCTGAGCCCCCAGCTGAGCTCAGAGCCCTGCTGGAATTGCCCCCATTGTCCTGGGAATCCCGGGAAGCAGCCTTGGAGCAGAGCTGGAGAGCCCACGCCCAGTTCTCCACGTGGGAGAGTTCTGCAGTCCCCACACAGATCCCACAGGGCTTTTCCTCCAGTTCCCAGGGGAAATGACTGCATCCCCCTGGGCTCCATCTGAGCACAAGCTGCAGGGTCCTGCCTGCAGGGCCAGGGAGAGCCCAGAGAGCCAAGGGGGCTCTCCCCGCTGCCCCACGCCTGCGGGAGCCCAGCTTTTGTGAGCACGGCCCCAGCGTGATCCGTGGGGTTGGTGAGGAGAGATAAACACGAAAAATCATTTATGTAAACGCTGTGTGAGCTGGGAGAAAATCAGAATGAAATCCGTGTTGCAATTCCAAAAGTGCATGGAAAGGCATATTTGTTTTGTGACTCAGAAAGACGTAGCTGGCTTAGGAGTGTAATTTTAGCAGAGTTGTATCTCTTGGTTTGAGTTAATGCTTTGCAGACAGCAGAGCCCTCCAAACAATGTGAAATCAGGGGGATAACAGGGGATCTTCCCCATCAGAGCCCATGGGGGGTCAGTGGGAAGCTTCCATGGACAGCGTTTGCTCTGCTCTGCAGATCCTTCCTTTGGAGCCCATCGCAGGTGTGGGCTGGGCACAACCTTCCCGTGGCTGATCCCTGCCATCCACGGAGCCTCCCGGGGGCAGGCCAGGCCCTGGAGGTCAGCTCAGGCCACTTCCACCTCCGTGGTGCTCCCAGGCCTGGAGCAGGAGCAGATTCCAGCCCAATTCCCCAGGAGCGCTCCTGCTCTTCATCCCCCACCTCCTGCCGGCCGTTCCCGTTCCGTTCCCGGGGTGCTGGAGGGCTGCGTGCTGTGCTGAGCATTCCCTTTCTTCTGTCAGCCCGGGGACTGCGACTTTCTTAATTGTGGATTCTTTTAGTTAATTGGGAGTGTTTGGAAACGCCTTGCACCTCAGCGGGGTTCAGTCCTGCGGGGTGCCAAGGCCTTTGTTCCCCGGCCAGCAGAGCACTCGAGCCTGGCTCTGAGAACACTTCAGGGGCTGGAATAAACTCATTGATTGCTGGCCACTGAAGGATTGAGCCAGGACCAAATTTCTTGCAATGATCCAGCTCAAACAGTAACATCCAGGAAAGTGTTCCTTGAATCTCAATGCTACCTCAAAGAGGCACGGCTCAGGCTCCACAAGCAGGGAAACAAAGACTGAAAGCAGTGTTTGGGGGAGGTTCTTCTGGGAACAGAGGAAAAGTCACGGTTAGAGGTGCTTTGCCCTCTCTCCCCCCTTCTTTTCCCTCCTACTCTGTAGTAGCAGGGGTTTGCTTTAACTGTGGTCATCCTCAGCGAGCTTTTAATAAATGAAGAGGAAACTGGAAGAGTTGGGGAAAGTATGGGATCAGCAAACACTCCAGAGGGACTTGTAGTGGCAATATGATTAATAAGGGACAGTCCTGGTAATTCTATCAAAACAGAGCTATTGCAAAAGCATATGGAGCATCCCGTGTTTGGGCAGGAGCAGCATTCAGACAAATGATCCGGGGAGATTTATGTGCCTGCTTGCTGGGAGGGTTTCTTCTCCCCCTGGAAATGTGAGGGGAAAGCTCTGCAGATTTAACCACAGGATTAGACTCCAGAAAAAAGAAATACATTAGTAAATCAGGCAGCTTCTGGCTCCCAGGTATTTTTGCGCTGGTTGTTTGTTTGCTAACAGCCTCCAATCCTTACACAGATTTTCTTTTTCCTTAACTTTATATATTTATCCTTTTTCTCTGTCAACCCCCACACATACCTGGGAATCACCTTAAGGAGCTGAAAAAGGGAAATGTTCTCCAAAAGGAAAATATGATCCAAGATAGAGAATCCTAGAGTGGTTTGGGTTGGAAAGGAGCTTAAAGCCCATCCAGTGCCACCCCTGCCATGGCAGGGACATCTCCAACTGTCCCATGGCAGGGACACCTCCAACTGTCCCATGGCAGGGACACCTCCCACTGTCCCAGGCT
Source organism: Nicator chloris (assembly GCA_013400495.1). Classification (NCBI taxonomy): domain Eukaryota; kingdom Metazoa; phylum Chordata; class Aves; order Passeriformes; family Pycnonotidae; genus Nicator; species Nicator chloris. The sequence goes on from WAAE01019299.1 coordinate 59,430, forward strand.
GCTCCCAGCCCTGTCCATCCTGGCCTGGGACACTGCCAGGGATGGGACATGAACAACTTCACCCAGCACCTGAGAGGGTTTTCCAGACCATCCTGCTGTCTGCAGGTTCTCCTGTGCTCTCCTGGCTTTGTTGAGCAGAAGTCCCCAGTGGGAGTGGGGGCACAGAGCTGTGCCCTGGCAGTGACACAGTGACACAGCAGTGCCACCAGCTCAGCCCTGCTGGTGCCACCCTGGCCAGGGCTGTTGTCCTCAGAGCAGTCATTTCCTTCTTTCCTTTGAAGGCTTTTACTGTGCAGCTGCTGGGGCAGCTTGGAGCTGTCATGTGGGGAGGCAAGAGCAGGGAACTGGAGTTGAGAGCTTATAAACTTCTCAGGTTTTAGGAAGGTCCAGAGATGAAATGATACTGTGGGTTTTCCCTCCTCCTTTCTCTTCTTTCTTTTTTTTTTTTTTTTTTGACACAAAATGAGAGGGGACCTCTTGCACTGCACGTGCATAAATTGTACAGGTTTGGCTCTGCTCGAGGCTGAAATTAAAAAAGAAAAGAAAATCAAATAGTCATCCTGACACATGAGACAATGCAGTCGTCCAAAACCAAAATAGTTCTGTGTAGTACTCTGCAGATAGGAGTCAGAGATCTGTGTGTGGGCTCTCAGAGATGGCTTGCCTTCTTTTTTTGGAGAAGAAACTTCTGTTAACATCTAAGTGATGTCAAGAATTCGGCAAGGATTGAATTCCCTCCTTCATCGGCATGACATTTTCGCATTGCTACTGAACTCTGTTATTTTATCAGCCTCCTGCCCTTCAGACTCCTTTTTCCAAAAACTTTTCAAGTGATTGTGCAAGTCAAACCTCATTTCTTATCACAGTTCTTGTGTATGTTGGCTCAGTCGTTTGCAAGGCATTGTTTCACCCAGCCTGTTTCCCTTGGCATTTTTCGAAGGTTCTTGCAGTTGTTAGCAGCTGTAAATGGTATTAATGAGGAGTATTTGGTTGCTGGTTTCTGCAGTTTGCTCTGCTGATTAGGCTGCATTGCCAAAGGTTGAGCAAGTTTCTAAAAGCAGGATTGTTCTTTGAGTTGTGAAAACACAATTTTCAACAAAATAACAGCTGTATCTGTGTCAAGAATTCTCCAGGCAGGCTGCTACAGCCCTGCAGAAACCGGGGTGAAACACTCTTAATCCAAAGTGGTGTTGATGTTCAAACCAAGGGAAGTTTCAGCTGAATGTTTAAAGATCCAGCCAGGAAGGCACCAAGGTGTTTTCCCTTTCCTCAGGGTGGTGTTTGAGGTGAGGAGCACTTTCCCACTCCAGCAGTTTGTCCCTGCAGTGCTGGGCTTCCCAAAGCAGCTCTGGTGGGTGGGGAAGTGCCTTCCTGAGAGCAGCAGGGCTGTGGGGACAGTGGGCACACCTTTGGTTGGGTTTCATGCAGGGAATCCATGTCCTCAAGGCTTCCCAAGGCTTGGGCTGACAAAGCCCTGAGCAACCTGAGCCTGGTCTTAGACTCGTGGGATCCTGGAATATCTCAGGGTGGAAGGGATCCACAAGGATCACTGAGCCCAGCTCCCTAAGCTGACCCTGCTTGGAGCACAGAGTTGGACTAGAACCTTCCATGATCATTTCCTCCTGATGTTTTTAGGAGTGTTGACTCCAGGTGTCTTTCTCCAGAGCATGTCCCTGCTGTGGGCAGCAGACCCTGCTGGTGGAGGAGATTCACCCAGATGAAATTCATGGAACGGCTCAACTGAGTTCACAGTTCTTTCCTCTCAGCTGGTGTTCCAAAAATTTCCTATCATGAAGAGAAATAGAAACAAGTGCTACTGAATGCAGAACTTCTACAACAGCTAAATGCAACTAACTGTTCAGATGTGAGAAGAACTGGGGGAAACTCCCTGGCTTTAGTTATTTTATGGCAGAAAAAACCCACAAACGAGTGTTACATTTGCCCTGGAGGCACTCGAGGGGAGTTGCTGGAGCAGAGTGAAGTGTGAGCAGCAGCTTTGGGGCCAGGGTGCCAGCAGAGCCCCTGGGGGTGGCCAGGGGTGCCCGTGGTGGGGGCTCGGAGCCGCTCGGGCACCTGGTCCAGCCAAACCTCCCCTTCCTGGGCACCCACCCGGGGCTGGGCTGGGCACCCTGCTCTGCTGGGATTCCATCCCTGCTGCCTCCTGCACACACACAGGTCCTGGTGGTGGAGGCTGAGCAGGGCTGGCTGCTCCCATGCAGCTCCTGGCTCAGCTGCTGTTCCTGGAGAAGCCCCTGGGCTCAGCCAGGACATCAATCCTGGCTCAGGCAGGAGCCTCCTTGCTGTGTACCTGGAATCAGCTCTGTGCTGTTCTCCAAGGCCTGTAGCAGATGGAGAGAGACACCACGAGCAGAGGGGAGAACAGTCTGGGCTTCCAGTCCGTATGGACGGGAAAAACAAAAGGAGTTTTGGGTGTGTGGAAGCAGTTCAGGCGTGCAGTGTCATTAATCTTCATCTGTGGCTTTTAAAATCAGCAGCAGGCGGAGGCTCCCAGCTCTGAAAGCCGTGTTTGTTCACGTGGGGTGGATGTGCAGGGAGTTTTTTGTGAACTTCACCCCACCAAGGTGGGTTTGTGTCAAGTGGAGTGACTGGAGCAGCACTGCACAGGGTGGCTCTGACCATTGCCCCAGCCCTGCTTCACAGGGTCAGCCCAGTGGTTTCGTGCTCAAAGTTGTCACACATTCAATCCTTGACTGTTTTGTGCCCATTCTTAATTTCTAAAAAGAAAAAAAAAGTCCATGATGGTTTTGAGCTGGAGTTTCTCATACTTAAGTCTGTGTAAAGATGATTTATGGTGCTAGAAGGGCTCCACTGGAAATGCAAGATCTATTATGAAGTGGATTGAACGGCCCATGCTGAAATGTTTATTGCTGTCTTCAAAATAGAATACATCAGGGTTGATGGGGCCTGTCCAGGAAAGAGAGAGAGTGCAGTGCAGTGGGGCTGCTGGGGTATTTTTAGTATTCCAATAAAAGACGAGGCTTTTAAAGGAAATCACTTATTGCCATTTTGCAATCAAGAATGCAGGAGTGTTCCAGGGACTGCGAGAAATATGCCTCAAGAATGTGGGAGCCATAAGGAACTAATCATTCAATATTCTCCCGTTTCCACCCCCGGCCCTGTGCTGAGGAAGCCATTTAGGAGCTCTGCAATTTGGGTGGAAATCTCAGCCCTCCCCACCCCTCGGGCACTGGGGAGCCAGCAGCCCATTTGCAAAAGTTCCTGCAGCTCCTGGGCGAGCAGGGCACTTTGGAAAATGGGAGACACATGGGCCAGCCTTCAGGAACACTTCATCTGACCTCCAGTGACTGATATGAACACAATATGATCTTTTTTTTTGTGCTGTGGGCTCTTCTTGCTCAGTGCCTTGGGGAAGTTGTCCTTGCAGGTTCAGATGGATCAGCAAAACTGGGAGGTTGTTGTGGTTGTGGTGGTTGTTGTTGTTCTTGTTGCTGTTGTTGTTGTTGCTGTTGTTGTTGTTCTGCTCGTTTGACTGAGCTGTGATTATTTTTATTTCTTGTTTCCTTTTTTCATGTGATGCTTGAAACACTTTGGTGCTGTCATACGTCCATGTAAGCAGGGAGGGAGCAATGCCAGCGTTTGCCAGAGTGAAAAACAAAGGGGCAGAAAATAATCCTTTCCCAAGTGATTGAAGAGCCTGGTGGGACAATTCAGTGAAGCATCCAAGCAGAGCTGGTGGTTGCCTGCTCCTTCTCGCCACGTTCCCACCTTTTTCCCTGTCTGGCCCTGGTGTCCTGGTGAGGCAGTTCAGGCAGCTACAATGGCAGAAAAGTGACCCCACCAGAAACAAAGCCAGGCTGTGGGGCTGGTGGCAGATGGACGTGGGCAGATGTCCCTTCTGTGCCAGGCCAGCAGAGCTGGCCTTTCATTCGATTCTTTTTCTTTGCCCGTTTGTTTTTTACTGGAGAAAGTGGTGCAGGGACAGCAGTTCCCTGCTGAGATCATCTGTCACAGCTCCTGCCTGTCCCCAGCCTGCTGCAGGTAGCAGAGCTGGGCTCTGACCCTTCCTTTTCCCTTTCAGGAAACCCTTTGGAGTTTGCCAGCTGGGCTGGGCTCCTGCATGCCCTGCACGAGTGGGGCTGGCCAGGGAAGCTGAGCTGGACAAGCTCCATGGCAGCACAGGTCTGGGAGGAACCCCAGCCCCCAGGACACTGCCCCAGCTCTGGGATCTCACTGGGCTCAGCCTGCTGGCTCCTTGCAGCCAGGGCTGGTGAATCTGCCACGTTTGGAGAGCAGGGAGAAGTCTCTTCAGTGATCTGTGGCTTGTGCTGCACAAGGTCCCACCCCGTTGGATTTTCCATTGGAATCCCTGGGGTTTTCTGAGCTGTTTTGTTCGTGCTGGGGGAGCTTTCCCTGCCTGTCCTGCACACCCTGATCCCAGCTGCTCTCCCCACCACAGTTCCTGGAGGTTCATGGCACAGTTCATGGCAAACCCTTCTGTTCCTCACTGCTCATGGCCTGGGGGGACACTCCTGGTGGAGATGGGGATATCCCAGTGAAACCTGTGCTCTCTCACCCTTCCTGCTGGTTTTTCCAGAGCAAAAGGGTTCAGGTGACACCTTTGGCTTGGTTGGGCTCACTTCAGTGAACTGAGTGACCCTCACATGAAATCTGGGACTTTTAGAACCTTTGTGCTCCTGTTTGAGCTCTTTTGTTTCCTTTCTCCTGGAAAACCTTCAGTGCACACCGAGGTCTGTGAAACTTGCACAGGTCCCATTCCAAGCTGTTGCTCAGAAATGCTGAGTATTCCTCAGCTGCTCCTTGGTGTCCCTGATGTAAGGGAAAGGATGCCCCAGAGTTTGGAGAAAGGACAATTGGAAACTGTGTGTGCATGCTTGTTTAATTAAAAAAAAAAAGGGGGGAAGAAAAAGAAGCCACATGCAAAGAAATCCAGTGAGCACATCTGCTGATGACCTTTGGGGCTGGAAAGAGCCTGATGGTGGTGTGGGGCCAAGCAGGGAAAGTCTGTGAAGTCACTCCAGAAGAACAAAAGGAAAAACCATGAGGATGTTTCCAGTTTGGGGTTCACTGGGGGCTGGGGGATCTGATCTGCACAGCTCTGCCCCAGAGAACGGGCAGAGAGGGCTTGAGGCTGCCAGTTTGGGGTTGATTTGGGGTTTTGGGGAGGGGGAGGCACCTGGGGAAGCTGTTGCCTCTCACACCTGCTCGTGGTGCCATGGTGAGAGCAGGAAATGATTTTCTTACCCAGGATTTTTGCAGAAGGTGTTCAGGCATGGATTGCTTTGGAGCTCTGTGGTTCAGTCACTGAGTCTCAGAGGTACATGAACCAATTCTCCACCATTGTCCTCTCCCAGCTACCTGCTGCTATTTAGAGGAGATACAAATTTAGCTCCCGGTGTTCCCTTTCCCACAGACTCCTCTGAAAGTTAAAACTTGTGACAGTTTAGTTCTTGCTGTGCTCTTGCCTTGTCTTCAACTCCAAACAAATGTCTTGCCTGTCTCTGAGCTTCACTTCTGCTGGCTCAGAAGGTAAAATCATTGAAATTTCCTCATTTCCATGGGACACTTTCCTGCCTTTGAGCTGCCCTTCCTGACCTCTGCATCTCAGGGCAGTGCAGGAGGCTCAGGAATTGTTGAACAGCCACACAGCCCGATGTGGCACCTCCAACCACTGGGGCTGAGCCTTCCAAAGGCAGGAGATGAGCTTCCCATGGAGCAGCTGAGCATCAGGGCTGCTGAAACGGGAGCAGCAGCTGGAGGCTGTGAGCAAAGCCCCTGCTGAGCTCTTGGTGAGGTTGGGTTTGTGCCACTCCTTGGAGGAATTTGGGATTTTGGTGCAGTTGTGCTTGGAAGCAGTTCAGGGCACGACCTGGCATGTGGCTGGAATTTGAAAAATAGATGAAAAAAGAGGCAATTGAAGTATAACAATAATGGATTCAGGGAAACACTTATCTCACTTCCCTTCCCTCAGCCAGGCTGCACGTGGGCTTTGGGACCCGAAGTTTGGGATTGTTGGATTGCTGAAGTCTTGCAGGTTGGGATTTAAACTCACTCCACGCTGCTGCTGGGGCTGAGCTGCCCTTTGTTGGCTGACACTGATGGTTCTCATCCTGCTGGCTGTTAGCCCCTCTCTGTTTGCCCACAGACCCTTCTGTCAGTGACCTGAGCTGTCCCCACCCCTGATCAAAGCCTGTGTTAGCACCAAACTCATCTGTGCACCCCTGAGGGAATCCTGTCTCCAGCCTGAGGTGACCAAACCCCACAAAAATGCAATTTCTAGCGTGTGAAATAAGGCTGACTGAGGAGTTCATGTGCATCAGCAAAGTCTGCACCTTTCCCTCTGATAAATTCTTCCTTCAGGTTAATCTGGCATCGCATGAACAGCTCCAAATGTGCAATAACTCACAGACCAAGAGTTTTTTCATCTTCCATAGGAATGACCTGGGCTTTTCTTTCTTCCAAATAAGGAATTAATAATGCAATAGTTGTTGTTTCCAACGAGCTCAGCTTTTTTGAGGAGTGTCTTTTTCCCCCCCTCCTCCAGACCCAATGAAACACATGAACATTTGGAGCCTTTAATAACCTCTCGCCGAGCCTGGGCTTGATTTCTCTGCGAGCTGCCAATGATTTTGGTGTCAGGGCTGGGAGGTACAATTGCAGAGTTCCATTTCTGCAGGCAGAGCAGTTGAAAAGGAAGGTCAAAAGCAATAAGGGAATAAGGGCCGGGCTCCTCGGGGCGGGCGGGGAAGGAGCCTTTCCTCTCGCCCAAGGAAACGTTTGGCTGTCACAAAACTCATAAAGACAAAGCCCCAGAGAGGTGGGTTCAGTGCTGCAGGTGCAGCAGTCGGGGCTGAATTCACACACAAGCCAGCCCAAGGGTGTGGGATTGCAGCTCAAGAGCTTCTTAATGCAACACAAATGGAATCCCCAGCACGGGGAGAACCTTACAGGGGAGGGCTTCTGTGGCTTTGGGGGCAGAAAGGGCCTTTGGCTCCTTTTGGGGAACGTAAAGGACAGCAGGATGGATTTCTCGGGGTGCCTGCCATGTGGAAGTGGTGCTTTAGGTATGTGCAGAGGGTTCAGAGCCAGCCAGAGCTGGTGCTCTGCTGCCTCCAAAAGCAGGGCTTTGGGCAGGCTTTCTGCCATATATCTGGCAACACGGGCTTAAAATTAACTTACTGAAACAGCAGACAAAATTGGGGCTCTTTAAAACTGTGATATTAAGGGGAAGCCCTGGAGGAAAGCAGCCAGGCCTCTGCAGCCCCTCGCTGAAGCTCCCATGCCTGCCCTGCCTCTCTGCTGCCCTATAAAACAAGGATTAAGTGTTTATAAGTTACTGCTCCGTGTCCCTTATAAAAGAAGAGTTCTTCATAAACTTCTGGATAGACACTTCTGTGGGAATATAACTTCCCTGGCCTAAACCAAGCTGCTTTTTCCAGATAATGTCATGCCATACAGGCTCTTTAAAGTCCGAGCACGCTCTTTATTGTTATTTTATCCTCTATAAAAGACACCAGTGTTGAAGCTGGGAATGGCACTCCACTCAGATCAGCAGGAAGGACAGGGAAAACCCCAAGGACGACTGCTGTTCCCAGAAATATTCACTGCCAGGGATGCTCAGGGCGTGCTGCAGGGCTGCCTTCCCCCTGCAGGCACAGAGCCAGGGCATTGCCACGGGCACGTCTCACTTTTGGGGTGGCATCTGCCAGGTGCCAGCTGGACACTGTTGAAATGGACTTGGATGCAACCTTGCAGCTTCTGGAGCCAGGGCAGAGGACTTGGCCACACACACACACGTGCACCTCCCTCAGAGTTTTCTTTTTTAATGGGCTGAACCCAGCATTTGTTTGAGGGCCCAGGACCCAAGCAGCACGTGGCTGTGTGTGCTCTCTGAATGTCCCCAGTCCTGAGCCCACAGAGCACCCGCCTCACCCAAGGACAGCACTTCCCAAGGCTCCAGCTGGGCTGGAGGTGGGATGACAGGTGGGTCACCTGTCCAGAGGAGAGTGTCCCTGTGGGGAGGGGCTGCCCCAGCAATCTGCTGCCAGGCTGGGAGAGAATCCAGGGCTGGGCACCCGTGGGGAGGGGACAGCACCCTCAGCACCTGCCCTGCTCACCTCCCTGACCTGAGGGGCCAGCTGGGGTGCACATTCCTCTCCTGGGTGCTCTCCAGGTGCATTTGGACCTCGAGGTTTTGCTTTTCTGTGTGAACCCAAGCTGGAAAGTTGGTGGTTGGGGAGTAGATCAGTGGGAAGGGTGTCCATGAGGAACCCCAAAGCAGAGACCCTCAGAGCTGACAAATCCTGGGGAGGGGGAATGGCCTGGGGGCTCGGGCTGCCCCAGGCCCTCTGCTCTCAGGGCTGGACAGAGCAGCTGAGACAGACCAAAGAGCAACATGAACCTAAATCACCTCATTTAACCTTTTCGTTGGTGTCTGAAAATGGGATCTTTGTCTGGAGAGGGTGTGGTGGGATGTGGAGCACTGCAGCCCCCTGAGGGCTGGGGGCATGAGCAGAGGAGCAGCCGAGCTCAGCAGTCCCATCATGTCCCATCAATGTCAGTGTGTGGCTCTCGTTTGGGTTTGTTCCTAAAAGCTGCTGCTGGTTTTCCCAGCTGCAGCCATGCCTGGTGAAGCCTGTGAAGTGCAGTGGTTGACACGTTTGCCTAACACACAAAAAGCCCCAAGTTCAAAACCTAAACCAGGCAAAACCACCACAACCACGCACAGCTTCACCAGGCATGGCTGCAGCTGGGAAAACCAGCAGCAGCTTCTGGGAAAACACCCAAATGAGAGCCACAGCAGTGTTGCAGGGAGGCTGGGGAGATGCCCACCCTGCCATGGAACATGCCCTGGGACTCGGGGCAAGCTGGGAATGTGCTCCCTGCATTCCCAGCAGCTGCATCAGCAGCTGGATCAGCAGCTGGAGCACTGCCCAGAGCCTTTAGCAGAGGGGGCTTCAGGAGCATGGCATTTACTCCAGCCTGCCTGAGTTCTTTGCTCTGTAGCTGCACAGAGGTTTCTGCTTCCCACCTTTCCCTGAGAGATCCCTGCAGTCTGGATTTGTATTCCTGGCACCGTTTCCTTTCGCACGAGAATCTTCTCTTTGTTCTCTTCCGACTCCTGTTGGCTCTGAGAATGGCTTTGATTCCTGAACCTCTCTTGGAGGGCTGCTTGTCAAGGGGAATATTTATATTTCCTAGCATTTGAGCAGAAAAAGGCAAAGCAGGCAGGGACCTGAGAATGCAGAATTCCTGTCAGCTGCTATCCACAGCTTCTGTGGGGAAAGCACGTGAAGCAGCCAGGTTCAAACCCTTCAGATCCTTCTAATCCGCTGTTGTGGGGCACAGGGGGAGAAATGTGTGTAACATCTGGTCTCTGTCGTGCCAGAGGTGCTCTGAGATGTGTGTGCTGTGGGCTTTGGAGTCCCAGGGATCAGCAGCTCTGCTGCTCCCACCTCAGCTGGGACAAGGACAGCCCTTGGCCTTCAGGCTGCAGCTTTTCATGCCAGTCTTTTCCCAGCAGTGAAATGAGCTTCATTTCACTGTGCTGTCCCCTCTCTCAGTGCCCTGGCCGTGCCCTGCAGTTCCCCCACTCAGCATTGCCCATTAGCAATCCTTTACTGGTCCCCCACTCCCCTCTGCCTGCTGGGGAATCCTTTGGGCTTTAGGTGCAGCTTTTCTTGGGACTCGTCAAAGAATAATTGACCCCCTTAAGTCCCCTCTGTACCATTACTAATTCACACCTATGGAGTATTTTCCAAGCACCTGATCTGGGTTGTCTCTTAATTGCTGGAGTCCATAAACTCTGTTACACTGAAACTGTGTGAAGGATTTGCACCCTCTAAAACTTCTCCCTCCAGTGCAAAACATAACAGAGAATTGGAATGTGGCAGCTTTATCAGATCTTACTTCTTCCCTGTTTAGGCAAATCATTTGCTTCTGGCTCTGCTGAAAACTCCAAAATGTGTATTAAGGGGTAAAAAATGTGAGATTAAAAGGGTGAGAAAGTCGTGGCTGTTCAGCCTGGAGAAGGGAAGGCTCCAGGGAGAGCTCAGAGCCCCTTGCAGGGCCCAGAGGGGCTCCAGGAGAGCTGGACAGGGACTGGGGACAAGGGATGGAGGGACAGGACACAGGGAGTGGCTTCCCACTGCCAGAGGGCAGGGATGGATGGGATCACAAACGGTTTCAGCTGAGCACAAGAGAAAAAAATACTGTTGGTGGCAACTCTTATTTCCCTGGAAAAAAAAAATCCTGGTCCCCTGGCAGAGGAACAGTTTCTGCACAGAAAACATGACACTATTTACAAAAAGCAGTGTCTAATATCCTTTTCCAGCTTGGAAAGAGGAGTTTATTTCAATACATCCTTTTTTAATTGCCATGAGCTGGACTTGTAAATGCTGTAAGTGGTTGAGTAACAGTCCTGAGTGAGCAGAGCAGAGGAAGGGCCAGGTTTTCCACTCCTGGAACCCTCCGTGTGCCCTCAGCTCGGGCAGGGAGGCAGCACGCAGCAGATACTGCTGAGCACAGATAAAAGCCTCTTAATTAAAGGTCATTAAGGCCAGGGGATGGCCCTGGGGGTGATGGCAGTGCGCAGCACAGGGATCCGGCGGGGTGGGGAGTTTCTGTACGGTGGGTTGGGAGGTGGATCCGGGGTGTTCTCACGGAAACATTTCTTCCTTCCTCTAAGAAACGGGACAGATAGGGGAGGGTTCCCCCTGAGGAATGGGGGGTTCAGGGGGAGCGAGGGGATCTCGTTCTGTGAGGTCTCCTTTGTCACTGACTTCTGCCGGGATGCAGGGGTTGGGGCAGGGTGGGCACACGGAGCCGGGCAGAGCTGGGGCAGAGCACTCTGGGCTTCTCTCCAGAGCTGGAGCATCCCTGTTCCCCGAGTCGGGTACCTGCCTGACAGCCCAGCTCTGCCCTGAGCTGTCTGAAACTCCGTTCTGATGGTGGAAACGATGTCCCGGTGCAGTTCGGATTTCCCCCTGAATAATCCTTTGCCTCGGTGGGATGGCACAGAGGGATCCTAGCAAGGCTCAGCCGGCCCGGCTGTGAGTTACACACATCCCTCGATGCTTCCACGGCAGATGTTCAGGTACCCCACAGGCACAGCTGGAAAACCCTGATTTGAAGGGCTGGGGAGAGAAGGAACCACTCAGAGAAGGAACCACTCTGCCACCGTGGGGACTCTGCTCAGGTCGGGTGCGGGGGCGAGCAGGGGGAATCCTTCCCAGCTGGGAGGAGGAGGAGGAGGAATTTAATGGCACAAAGGCGTTTGTAAGCGGTGCAGGCAGCAGCCTAACGCGTGTCCTGTCTCCGCAGGGATGCTGGTGGTCATCGTGCTGCTGCTCATCGCCATCGCCGTGGTGGCGCTCTGGCCCACGGGTTAACCCCTCTGCTGCCGGGGCCGCTGCTCCAGGGCGGCGCCGGGGCTCCGGGGAGGGCCCTGCCCACCGCAGGGACCTTCTGTGCTGGCAGTGAACTCCGTCTTGGGCATCACCTTGTTCCACGGCTGGGAGCAAACCCCGCAGCGGCAGGCTGGACGGCGCCCGCCGGGCACCCGCTGTCCCCGGAGCTCCGTGGGATCTGCAGGGTCTCGGTGGGAAAAGAGGATTTCATCCCACTCTGCCCGCTCTGCCCACCTCCCTCCGGCGCTCAGGCAGCTGTAGGATGGAGCCACCTCTCCTGCCTCTGCACCTGGGGATGTGCCGGTGCTGCTGCCCTGCCCATCTCCCTGAGCTCAGACACCCCAGGACTCCAAACAGCGAATTCCAGGAGTGCTCTGGAGAGCAGCAGCGTTCCCCTGCCTTGGGATCCCCCCGGGGGGAAAGGGCCCCGTGGGTCCCAGGGAATGGCCCTGGGCTGTGGCTGCATCTGCGTTCCCACAGGATGGGAAGTGACAGCCCTGCAGGACCCCCTGGGCTGCACGGAGCTGCTGCTGAGGGGTCAGTGCTCAGCCCTGGGGGGAGGTCCTGGTGGGTTATTGATCTGCAGGGATGGTTATTGGTGAGTATTGATCTCCAGGGATAGTTACTGGTGAGTATTGATGTGCAGGGATGGTTATTGGTGAGTCACAGATCTCCAGGGATNGGAGTATTGATGTGCAGGGGTAGTTATTGGTGAGTTTCTGATCTCCAGGGATAGCTATTGGTGAGTTATTGATCTCGAGGGATGGTTATTGGTGAGTATTGATCTCCAGGGATGGTTATTGGTGAGTTACAGATCTCCAGGGATGGTTATTGGTGAGTTTCTGATCTCCAGGGATAGCTATTGGTGAGTTATTGATCTGCAGGGATAGCTATTGGTGAGTTATTGATCTCCAGGGATAGTTATTGGTGAGTTATTGATGTGCAGGGGTAGTTATTGGTGAGTTATGGACCTCCAGATATAGCTATTGGTGAGTTATTGATCTGCAGGGTTAGTTATTGGTGAGTCACAGATCTCCAGGGATAGTTATTGGTGAGTTATTGATCTCCAGGGTTAGTTATTGGTGAGTCACAGATCTGCAGGGATGGAGTTCAACAGCAGCAGGACTCAGCCCAGCCTGTGGAGAGCTTTGCCCTCGTGTGCTGCCCAGGGGCTCTGCCAGCCTGGCCTCGGGAGAGGCACCAGAATTAACATCCTCACTGAGCTCTGGCTCTTCCTTTGACAGCTCCTCACACCCTTCTGCAGCTGAGAGGAAGGATTACCTATTTCAAAACTAATGAAAAAGAGGTATTAAATGTTTGCTTCTGGCCAAGAGAATAATTATTTTGTTACACATGCCAGTTTGATTTCAGGATTAATAGAGCAAGCAATAAGTACTGATTAAAGCTGATCCATTTATATACAGTTTCTCTGCCTGGGCTTTTATTGTTTCCTACTGTCTTGTGTTGTCTGTGAATGATTTATGCAATGCTGCCATAGCCCAAGAGCTGGTGTGGAGAAGGAAATAAGCAATTTCTGTCAGACTTTGTGTGTGCCATGACAGATCTGTGAGACCTGCAAGGGCTGGCCCTCACCTGCCCTGGTGGTGTCTCCTTTCACAGCTCTCACCTGCCTTGGGCACTCATTTATTTCCCTCTGCCCACACAGCACATCCAGCCCTGCTCTGGCAGGTGGGAACCAGGCTGTCCTGGTGCTCTGTCCCCTCTTGGCTGACACAAATCCATTTTTGTCTGCTGGGCTCAATTTCCCCAGACTGGGATTTGGGCCCTGCCCCCTTTGGTCGGGGTTTGGTGAGTGCAGATCACCTTCAGTCACCTCCTTGCAGGGTGCAGGTGTTGGCTGGAGCTTGGGCCCTGTCCAAGGACGGTGGAATGAGGATGAGGGCCATGGAAGGAGATGGAGTTCTGCAGGAAGCAGAGGCAGGGAGCCCCTGAGTGCCCCATGGGCACATGGAATACACAGAGTCCCAGGATGGTTTGGATGGGAAGGATTTAAATCCCATCCAGTCTGACCTTGAACATTCCCAGGGATCCACAGCTTCTCTTCCTCACCTGCCCTGGGTGGGGCCCTGCAGCTGTGGGAGTGTCCCCTGGATCCAGAGAGCATTTCCCTGGGGAGGGGACAGAGGAGCTTGGTGGAGGGAAAGGCCCAGAGATCCAGCTGTGCCCCTCCAGCTTCAGCCAGGGCTCCGTGCCCAGCCCATCCTCAACACCCAGAGCTGGAGGAGAGGCTGGGGCTTGGAGCTGCTCCAGAGTCTTCCCTGTGCTCTGCTGGAGAAAATCCTCGAAGCCTTGGCAAGTCCAGGCCAGGCTGTGCCTGCTCAGTTTTCTGGAGAGACGCTTCACCTGTGGCTGTCAGAGGAGGGGAGGGACAAGCAGGGGTGGTTCAATGTCCTCTGGTTTTCAAGAGGACCCTGCAGGGGCTTGACCAGCTCATTGTTGATGTCAGATTAGAAATGGGGCTTTAAGCAGGGCTGCTGCAGCTGCAGATCAGGAAAGGCTTTGGAGAGGAGTTCCAAACCTGTGCGTTCCTGCAGCTCTGTGCTGGGAGTGACTCTGGGAGTGCTCCTGGAGCTGTTCCTCAGCAGCAGCCCCCAGCCCAGAGCAGGATTTCACTCCCAGCTCCAGAGCAGCCCCGTGGATCTTCAGGGACAGCAGGAGAGCAACAGGGGGTTTGTCCAGGTGAGGCCACGGGCCCGGGCTTCTCATTCAAACTCTCAGTTCTGGGGGGAATGAGGGCTGTGTTGGAGTTCCCAGGACACACAGCATGGACGTGGAACTCCTCCTGATCAGTGTCCACAGGGACTCTGTTCTGACTGAGGCTTCCAAAGGCACTTTCTGACCCACTGGGTCCCCCTGCACTTTTGTCCTGTGGGTGCCTGGGAAGGGTGGAAACCCCAGGATTTGCTCGTTGTGCTGCTGAACAAGGAGGTTCTCAGCCTTGCCCTTTAGGTAACATTTAACGTGTCGTGTGGGTGAGGAATTTTATTAAAAAGCAGTGGATTTGGCAGCGCTCTGCTGTGTGCAGGGAAGCTTTTCTGTCTCCCTGCCCCACTAAAGGAAAAGGAAGGTTAAAACACGAGAGACGCCGGGGTTTGGCTCTGAGCAGTGGCGGTGGAGAAGCCAACCTGGAGTGGCTTCTCCAAGCAAAGATCTTCCTGGGATGTGCCCAGAGAATCCCAGGCCTCGCCTTCCCTGCCACCTCCTCCGTTTCTCTCCTGGAGGATGTGCTCAGCTGCTTCCAGCTGAAGTGTCATCAAAAATCCCAGTGCTGGGGGCAGGCCTGGAGTGTGCTCCAGGATGTCCCAGTGCCCTGGGAAAAACCCCCAGCTCCTGCATGAGAACAGGGATCATCTTGGAAGGCTGCTGGGCATTTTCACATTCCCTGATTCCTGGTGTGAGCTCGGGGTGTGGATGGCTCCTCTCCCACACTGCCTGGTGGGACCAGGCTGGGAAAACCACTCCAGGTCCAGCCCTCCGTGGGAAAAGCCTCATCCCCCTCTTTCCAGAGCCACCGTGTCACCTTTGGACAAGTGGCCACCTGCAATCTGGGAAGCCCATTTGCCCCTGGGAGCAGAGGGCTGGCACTTGTGACCCATTTGTCTCTGCAATAAAGATCTGAGGTTTCCGCCCCCGAGATGTTTTTGGATTCATAAATTCCCAGCACTGCTGAAGGCTCAGGTCAGCGGGGCTGACCCCCAGCACTTGGGGATCCTTTTGCCTGGAGTTTTGTCCCTGGAAGTGTCTTGGTGCCCCAGTTCCCCCCCACCTCCAGCTCTCCGTGCTGTGGGTGCCACCAGCCCTCGCCTGGGCTGGGCTCTGGCAGCGCTGACCCCGCTGGTGCTGGGATGGAGCTGATGGAGCTGACGGAGCCCTGAGCCCTGCAGGGGACGGGCAGGAAGGGCCAGCACTGCTGAGCAGCCTCTGGGTGGGACACAAACGGCTCCAGAGCGGGGTTGGCAGCTTTCCTGACTCCAAACTGGGGCTGTCCCCACAGCTGTCCCTCACTCTGGGCAGGGTCCCGCTGCAGGGACAGCTGAGCCCACAGGGGCTGGTGGGGACCCGCCATGCCACCCACCCTCGGTGACCCTGCTGTCCCCAAGGCCACGTGGCCACTGCCTGAGGGTGCTGGGCAGGGGCCCAGGGCTGGCACTGCCAGTCAAAAAGAGCTGTGCCACCTCAGCCCTGCCGAGGGGACACTGACAGACCCAGGGGGTGCAGGGGACACCATCATTTCCTTGCCCAGGTCCTTGTCCCACAGGCTCACCGAGCAATGGGGTGGGGAAAAAAGCAGAAATTCCTGGAGACTTTTACAGTTTACAAGAGTTTATTCAACTGGTTTCTGACTTTAGTCCTACCGAGGGGGTGCTGAACAGTTACAAGCTCCTTCGGGTCAATTACAGCCAATCTAAGGAACAAACAAACAAAAGGGGACCAAAAAAAAGGGGGAAAAAAAGAAACAACTTGGAAAAACAATAAGAAAATCCACAACTTTTTCACGTGTCATTAAATATATTCATATATAATAACCATAATATATTAGTATGCATTGTAAAGAAACATCGCCCAAAGCAGTCTGCCATGGTCATAACTAAACAACATTTACAGTTCAAGATATTAACAGAAATAATAAAAAAAAAAAATCAACAAAAAAAACCCAACCCCAAGACGAACACAGGTTTGTGAGGGGATGAGGGGAGGGGGCACGGACACGAGGGAAGGAACAGAAACGAGACCAAGCCACTTCTGTGGGCTGCTACGGTCAGTGATGATTGTTTTGGCATTTCAGCTGCTCTCCGAAGCCTCTCAAGGCACCACAGCCCCTTCCCGGCCACCCCACTGTCCTCGGGGTCCCCCTGGTGTCCCCAGGGCCACGGGCTGGCTCCTTGGCTGCTCACAAGGGGGCTGGTCCCCCAGAGCTGCCCCCCGGCCCGCAGGTGTTGGGGGACACCCTGTCCCTCGGGTGAGCAGCAGAGGTGTCCTCCTGGAGATGTCCCAGAGCAGGGTGGCTGCAGGGACGAGTGGCACCTCTGGGCCCTGAAATGGGGCTGCTCTGCCCTCCCAGCAGAGGCTGCTCCAGTCACACCAGTTCAGCAGCAGCTCCTGCAGCTGGGGGTTACTGGGAGCGCAGGAAGGGCACCGTGGGTGCAGAGGGGGACTGGAAAGAACAAAACTCCAGCAGGGATGGAGGGACAGGTCCTGGTGGGACAGGCCTGGGGACTTCCCTCCTGTGCCAGGATGCAGGTGCCAACTCATTTCCTGCTGAGTGCCCAGGCTGTGGCAGTGCCCAGAGGGGTCTGGCCGTGGGATGGGGGGGTGGGGGCTCTTCTGCAGCCTCCAAGAGCAGTGGGAGCAGGGGAGGGGCTGGAGGGTGTCCCTGGGGGCGTTGGGGTGTCCGGGCTGTGCTGGGGAGGGTGGCTGTGCTCGACAGGGCTGCAAAGAGAGTGAGGGCTGGCTGTGCAGGTGTGCTCTGGGCAGCTGCCAAGGCCCCAGGTCCCCTGGCCTTCCCTTCCTGCCCTCGGTGTGGAGAGCTGCCTCTGGGCTGGATTCTCTTACTTGAGGCACCGTTGGAAGGTTGGGGACATCCCGGCCAGCTGGGCATGTGCTGTCCCCAGCTTTGGGGCTCCCTGGCAGCAGCTGATGGTGGCTGCAGGAGAGCAGTCTGGGGGCTTTAAGCCTCCGTTTAGACACCTGAGGTCAGATTTTATCCTTCAGAACCTCTGGTGGCTTCACCCCCCTTGGCTGCAAAGCCGTCGGCTGTCCTTGGGCTCCGAGATAAGGAAAACCAAATCCAATTTGGGAAAGGGGAGAAAGCCCAGACTTGGAGGAGGGGACTTGCTTGATGTCCAGGGTGGGATTTTTCTCCTAATACCCAGATTAACTGTGGGGGCCTTGTGGTGGCAGGGGAGGCTCAGCAGAGCTGGGTCCCTCCAGGTGGTGATTCCAGCAGCCCTGGGAGCCTCCTCTTTGCACCTATTTACATGGCTGCCCTGCTTTATGGTGGTTTATGTCATTATATAAATATTGTCAATTGCTATAAAACAAGGCAAAACCACTGGAAAATGTCATAAAAGAGATGTTTCCAAGTTTCCTAAAAGGAAAAACATCAGGGAGGTTTTGCTTTTCATAGCGACCGATGTTTGCTTCTCCTGCAGGTCCCGTCCTGCCCCAGCCATTCCCGGTCCCCAGGGGTGGGGTGGGCTTGGATATCCCCGTTCCCCGTGGGTGCTGGGGCAGGGGAGCAGCCTGGCATGGGGGTGACAGCTCCAGAGCCAGTCCTGCCCGCAGGGTGCCCCAGGGGGAAGATGCTCCTCTCCGAGGTGAGGCAGCCTCCATGTGCTCAGTGCATGAGTGGCTGGAAATGGGGAATTTTCAGTTGCCGGTTTGCCCCGCCCAGCAGGAGGAGGAGAGCTCCGGGTGGGTCACGCCTTGCTGCTGGCTGAGACCCCTTCCCTGGGCCGCTCCCTGCCCTGAGTGGGCTCTGCCCCGGCCAAGCCTCAGAGCTCTGCACTGGCCCCACTGCCCGTGGGAACAGTCCCTGGCACCCTCTGCTCCCCACTTTGTCTCCAAGACCTTTCACAGGGATCTCAGGGGGCTGCAGCTCCAGAGGGAGTGAGGGCAGAGCTGCTGTGGGTTTGGGAGAGCTGCCCAAGTCTGGGGGTGAAACCAGTGAGCAGCCAGGACCTTGGTGTCACCTGCAGGGACCTCCTGCCATCTGAGGGTTCCTGGTGCTGACAGCAGCAGAGGGGACCGAGCCCAGGGAGGAGGTTCAGGGGTGGCCACAATGGAGATTCCGGGACGGAGATTGGTGGGATCTTCCAGGGCACTTCATGGCAACTGGATGCCAACTCGTTTTTTGTCAGGTCTGGGTGTTCCCTTGGGGATCCTGGGTATTGACTCCATGCCTGTAGCTGGGTGGCTGGAGGGGGACAGGGCATGCTGTGGGCTCACACGCCTTCGGTTTGGTGGGGGCAGCATCCTCAGGGTCAGGGGCTGAGCACGGAGCCATCCCCAGAGTTACGCACAGCAGGAAGTCACCCACCACCATTGGCCCCTCTTGGCCGTGCCTAAAGTGGACCCAGAGCATCATCACAGCTGGAGACCTCGGCCACCCTGGGCACCGTCAGCGGGTGGTGGCCACAGCTGTCGGGTACCAAAGCCCTCCAAGGCCCCGTCCGCGATCCTCGGATCTGTCCTCAGCAAAAGTCTCGGTTCAGTTTCCTCTACAAGAACTGTCTCAGTCAGCCTAAGTTGCAAATACGTATTTTGGGGATGGGGAGTTAATTTCCAGCAGTGCTGTTGATTAGTTTCTTACGGGGTGGATGTGCCCGTGCCGTGCTTTGGAGGCAGCAGATGTTGGCAGCTGGAAGGCAGTTTGGTGTCTCTGAGTTCTTCAGCAACGGGGCAGGAGGGAGCTGGGGGGCCCCAGGTGCTGCACGTCTGCACCCCACTCGTGGGTTCTGTCCGTCTGTGTGATCGGGTTTGGTTGGGTTTTGTTGGGTTTTTTGGGTCCTGTTGGGTTCTGTTGAGTTCTGTCGGGTTTTGTTGAGTCCTGTTGGGTTCTGTTGGGTTCTGTTGGGGTTTTCCTGGGTTCCATTGGGTTTTCTTGGGTCCTGTTGGGTTCTGTTGGGTTTTGTTGGGTTGTGTTGGGTTCCGTTGGATCCTGTTGGGCGCTGTTGAGTTTTGCCTTCCCTGGAATACGAGGTGCAAGCCCAGCACCCCCCAGCCGTGGTCGCTGTCCCCCTGTCCCCCCAGCCCGCCCTGGCAGCCGGTCCCTGCCCGCCCCAGCTCTACACAAAGCAGCATGCACAGTCAGTCTCTCCCTCTCCTCCTCCTTTAGGCTTTCTTACACTTCCCCTTCTTCTCCCGCTGCTGGAACTTCCGGAGCCGCCGGGCCCACGTGTCCCTCCACTGGATCACCAGGCTGGTTTTGTCCGCAATGATGCCGCTCTGGTCGGGAGAGTCCTCGTTGTTGCCCAGCAGCAAATACTTCTTCATGGGCTTGATTTTGGGGCACTTGCAGGCTATGTCCTTGGAGTGGATCCACAGGGTCTGGTCTCCGCGCCGGATGCGGTTGCTGCCTTGTTTGTAGACGGAGATGATGTTCACCGTGAACTTCCACCAGTCCGCGTTCTTCTCTGCCTTCAGGACGTGGATCTGGACAGCTGGGAAAAAACAACACCCAGGCAAGAGAGGAAAAGCTGTTACTGTTTGGGCTGGTGAGGAGAAAACGAACTTGAAGCCTTACCTAATGGGCTGTGTGAGGAAGAGGGATTTGGCAGCAGCCAGGGGTTGTGCCTGCCCCAAAATGCTGTCCCCAGGCCACCCCCAAGAACAGGAGCAGCCAGTGCTGCCCCTCAGGGTCTCAGCAAAGCTTCCAAGACCACCACAGGCTTGGGAGATGCTCTCCAGCTCTGCGTCTGCAGAGTCACTGAAACATCTCTGCAAGTGCTGGATGGCAGCGTTGGGCTCCAAGGAGATCTCCTGGTGTCCTGGCAGAGGACTGGGAGACCACAGCTCCCACAGAGACACTGAGCTGGGAGGATCCCTGCACAAGGTGATGATGATGGTGATGGTGATGATGATGGTGATGGTGATGATGATGATGATGATGATGATGATGATGCTTTCCAAGCCCATGGCTGATGCTGTGTAACCTCCTCTGTAGCCATGGACTGAGGAAACCTCAGCCCTCCACCACTCCAGCTCTTGCTCTTTCCTGGAATGGGGCTAAAAATCAACTTCCAGGAAAACCCCTTCCCCAGGCAGGGCCTGCCCAGCCCTCCTGGGTTTGGTTGCCAACTGTGGGATGAGGAATCCCCACCAGCAGAGACAGAGGGAAATCCCAGCTGAGCATGGCCTGGCTGGGAGAGCAGGCAGGGGCCAGGCTCTGCACAGGCTGGTGCAGCACAACCACAAAGAGCTTTTTTAATCACATCATTGAGCTTTTCCCTTTTTCCCCCACTCTTCCCTCCATGCTCTGGGAGCTATAAACCCCTGCCCGTTCACCTGCCTGGCTGAGCCCCAGTGGGGCCAATCCTGTTTGTATGAATTAACAGAGGGAGAAGAATCTCCCAAAAACCTCAGGGAAAACTCTGCCATTTGCCTTGTAACAGTCCAGTTTTCCCCTCGGGGTTGGTGGTGGAGGAGCATCCCCCTGTCTCTAAAACCAAGTATTCCAGGCTCTGGGAGGAAGCAGAGCTCTGCAGCCCAGCACAGCTTTTTAACACATTGCAAAATATATGGGGTATTTTTTTTCAGAGCATGTCATGGAGGCCAGATGCTTTCATTAAAAAAAAAAGGGAAGAAAAGGAAAAAAAACAACCCTAAGCTCTGACTGTGTATTTCCCTGTCTGGTGTGAAGGTAACAAAATGTGAAGAGTAGCCAATTTTTATTTTTTTGGAAACAAATCTTTCCAAAAAAGCTTAAACCTTTGACCTGCCTGGGTCCACACTGACAAAATGGAGAAAATGAATGAAAAGGAACTGGAGAGAGGTGATTACAGGAAACTCTGCTCTAAAACACACAGTCTGTATTTTTTTTATGTCAAAGCCCCCGTCTCTTATTTTTTCCCTTTTTATTAATGAAGTGGAAGGAGTGAAAGCTTTGAGGAAGGCTTGGCTGGCGCAGCCACAGCTGCCTGCCCTGACAGCCGGATTTCTGCCCAGAGCTGCTCCTCCAGGACACTCAGTTCCTCCTGAGCTGGGTTTTGAGCCCAGCTTTAGTGGTGTTTGCCTGGGTGTTTCAGTAGTGGGGTGCGACCAGCACCTCCAGCATCTCCCAGGGGACACAGTTCATGCAGAGAGGCAGAAATGGGCCAGGATGAGTTTTTGGAAGCTGGCTCCCCTGGGGAAATCCCCAGGGATTTAAAGACTCCCTTCTCCTGAAGGAGGTTTCTGTCCCTTCCTGGTTCAGCTGTGCCCCCCCAGTCCAAAGCTCGCTTTCGGGCTTGGTGTTGTCCTTCACCTGCCCTCTCCTGGGGCAAAGCTTGGCTTTGTGCTGAACTGCTCTCACTTGGCTGATGTTCCCATGGAACCCTCTGGAAACCCTCTCTGCATCCCTGGAAAAACATCCCTGGCAAAACCCCTGGGGCAGCAGGAGGAAGGAGGTGATAGAGGATGATGCTTCCTCATGGGATCCTTGCTGTGGTCCCCTGGAGCAGGAGAACAAATTCAAAGGAGCTGCAGCTTCCACAGCTCCTGCTGGGGCTGGTGACACTGGTTTCAGTGAGGATGGGCTCTGGTGCAGACTGGTGACACTGGTTTCAGTGGGGATAGGCTCTGGTCCAGGCTGGTGACACTGGTTTCAGTGAGGATGGGCTCTGCTGCAGACTGGTGACACTGGTTTCAGTGAGGATGGGCTCTGCTGCAGACTGGTGACACTGGTTTCAGTGGGGATGGGCTCTGGTGCAGACTGGTGACACTGGTTTCAGTGAGGATGGGCTCTGGTGCAGACTGGTGACACTGGTTTCAGTGAAGAGGGGATCCAGACCAGCTCCTGATCCTGCTGGTGCCTTGGGGCTGCCTGTGCCTGCTCCTCCCTGACCTTTGCAAACCTTGGGCAGCCGAGCCCTGGGGGAAATCTGGGGCTGTACCCCTGAGATCCAGAGATTTTTCTCCAGGTTCACTTCCCTGTGGGCTGCTCTGCTCCCAAGGGAGCTCTCAGGCAGTAAATGGGCCTGGAGAGCTGAGGGACAGCTGGGGCACAGCTGGGTCCTGGTGAGGCCAGGGGCTGCCCCATGAACCACATCCCACCTGACACTGATACTCCTGAACCACAAATCCCACCTGGATGGTGCCTCCCAGCCCTCCCCATTGTGGTTCTTTGGCAGAAGAAGGTGACCGAGTGCTCCCCGGGCTGCGGGAGGGCAGGGAGGGGCCCTGGTCCCCTCCTGCATCCCCAGAGCTCAGGGATGCCCCTGGCTCCTCGAGGCCTGGCTGGGAGCCTCCAGCCACAAGAAAGGCCCAAAGGAAGCTGGAGATGAAAGCCCAGGGGTGGATGGTTTGATGTGAATAAAAACAAAACCCAGCCCAAAGCCTCCAAACAACGTTTGAGGGCAGCTGCTGGAGGCTGAAAGCAAAGGATTCAGAGATCATGAGTCAGGGCCCCAAAACTCCTGAGGCTGCCATGAAAAGAGGGAGGCTGGGGAAAACCTAATTATTTAATTCTTTTTTTATTTTGCATTTGGGGTTTGTGATCAATCTCCCGAGTTCAAGGCTTCCCCTGCTAAGGCTGACTCAGGGCTGGGCTGCAGGGCCAAATCTGTGCATCCTGTTGTGGAGTCCTGGAATATCCCACATATCCTGTGCATGGACCTGTCTGTGGGAGCTGGAAATCTGGGGACCATGGCTGTGCTGGCCCCTGGGAAAGATCCCAAGGAGTGGCAGTGGGAACAGAGCAGTTTGAGGGTCTTTAATATGGCCAGGTGGAAGGGGGTGCTGGGGACAGCAGTGGCAGGCACAGATGTCCCAGTCAGGGACAGGCAGGGTTTTCCAAAGGCTTGGCTCCCCTCTCACTGCACAAGTGGAGTCCATGTGGATTTTATTCCAAGCAGCAGCAAAAGGTGACCCCGACACCATCTGGGTTTGGGAATGTAAAGGGCTGGCTCCTCGCTGGAGCAAAGTGTTAAAATGTGGTTTTTTTCCCCCTCTTTTTTCAGTTTTTAATTTATTTGGCGGCGGCTTTGCCTCGCTCCAGTTGCCAATTTCCTACTGGTTTAATATTGGAGATTTATGATCCCTAATCCCTGGGTGTGCCCTGGTGCTGGGGGACCCCTCAGTGCCCCGCTCTCTCCCTCAGCACGTGGCTCCAGCAGGGATTGCTCAGCTCCAGGGATGGGATTTCTCCACCTTCCAAGCACTGGAAGGGGCTCTGAGTCCCGGGGTTGGTGCTTCCCCCTCCCTTGGGTTTTTTTGGGGATTCAGGTTATTTCTCCCCCCTCCTTCCCTCTTTTCAAGCTGCCTTTTGAAAACACATTTTGCTTTTTTCCAGCAGCCCCTGCCAAACTCCTCTCGACAAAGGGGGTGACTAAGAGAAGGCTCCACTGAAGGAAGGATTTTTTAACTTTTTTTTTCCAAGAAAGGGCAAAGTGAGCAGATGATCTCACCTATGGGATGAGGATTCTGTTCCTCAGCCCCATTCCCTCCCCAGTGCTGGGATGGGGATCCAGGGCGTGCATGGGGGCGATGCCTGGGGCCACACTGCTGGTCCAAAAGCATTCCAGCAGCATCCGTGCAGGATCGGGCCCTGCTGCAGCACAGGCAGCTCAGAACCAGGGGCAAATGGAGACTTAAAAGCTCCAGGTCTCTTTTACCACAGTCACACCCCGCAGAGAGCTGAAAGATCCCCAAAATCGGCCAGAAAATGTGGCTCCTGAGGAAGCAAAGGATGTTCGCACCTCACCTGGATCAGCATCACCTGCTCTCATCAAATAATCCCCTCTCCTCTGGGGAATCCCCGCCCTCAGTGGGCTCAGCCAGGATCCCTTCTGCTCCCCGGGATTTAACTGCCCCTACCCCAGCAAACCCCTGCTCTGTCCCTGCTTTTCTGGGAGCTGCGTGGCCCTGCGCTCCCCCACGCAGCCAAAACAAACCCAGAAAAAGCTTTTCTGCCTCCGTCCCTGCCTCCCCCCTCCCCGGATCCTCCCCTCCCCGCGTCCTGTTTCACTCCAAATATTTGCACCCAAACCCATCTCGCGGGGGAAAAGCCCAAATTAAAATAAAAAAGCAAAAAAACCCACAAACCCGACAAAAACAAACAGATACGAAAAATAAATAAGGGAAATTATCCCCTTTGAAAGGCTGAATGAAGCGGGGAGCTAAAAAGGCCCATTGAGGAGCGCGGGGCGGATGATAGCTCCCGATTGAGCCCTCGGGAGAAGGAACCCTGCTCAAGCTAATTAGGGCCTTTTAGGACATTCAGCCCAGCGATGCCAGCAGAACGGTGAGGAAAAGAGCCTCCTAATTGGCTTCCTGCTGGGGTGTCAGTCCCGAAGTCTTTATTATCCCTCCCTGCAC
Organism: Nicator chloris; assembly: GCA_013400495.1. Classification (NCBI taxonomy): domain Eukaryota; kingdom Metazoa; phylum Chordata; class Aves; order Passeriformes; family Pycnonotidae; genus Nicator; species Nicator chloris. The sequence continues at coordinate 83,873 of WAAE01019299.1, forward strand.
CTTTTCAACCCTTTCTTCCCTCGCCGGCCCTGCTGAAAGCCTGGGCTGCCCCGGCACCGCTCACCCCGCTGCCTCAGCGCCGTGGTTTGTCCTCAAAAAAGCAAATTCGCCGTGGCCGTGGGGCTGGCTGGGGCCGTGGGGCTGGGGGGGACCCTTCCACGGCCAGGAGGGTCGGGTGGGAGCACCCCAGAGCCAGCTCTGGGACAGTGTCCCCCCACCTGAACCAGCCCCAGCAAACGGCTCTGGCTCCCTCGGGAAGCTGCAGAAGGGATGCTGAGTGAGAGAAGGGAAAAGCTTTTTCCAGCTCCCCGAATCACTGCTCCAGCAGCATCTCCTCCCTATTCATTGCTCCAGGGGTATCTCTCTGCAACAGATCTGAGTGTGTCACCCACACCTCCAACAGATCTGAGTGTGTCCCCCACACCTCAAACAGATCTGAGTGTGTCACCCAAACCTGCAACAGATCTGTGTCCCCCGCACCTCCAACAGATCTGAGTGTGTCACCCAAACCTGCAACAGATCTGAGTGTCACCCAAACCTGCAACAGATCTGAGTGAGTGTCACCAAAACCTCCAACAGATCTGTGTCACCCAAACCTCCAACAGATCCCAGTGTGAGTGTCACCCAAACCTCCAACAAGACCGAGTGTGAGCTGTCCCAGGGCTGCACCACCCTCTGAAGCCTCCTGGGAATCACTGTGGGATTGGGTCCAGGTGACAGGGAACTGCTTGCTGCTCATCCCCACAGCAAAAAGTATTTTAAATATTTTAAAATATTCAAAAGCTGTGGCACGTAACAGCACAGTGAGAGGAGAGGGGACATGGTGTCGTCATAACCCAGCAGACACTGGAAAACACTTGGAAAACGTGAGTCTCCTGCAGATGTTGGGACACCCCCCAGATCAGGGTCCAGAGTGTGCTCACCCCACATTCCCATGTGACACACGGCATCACTGCTGCACCGAGCATTCTGCCCGGGGCTGCCTCTGCAAACCTGGCAGAAACCGTTCCCAAAGCTGCACACAGCCCAGCCTGGGCTGCGTGGGCCTGGGGACACCCCCGGGGGATGCTCCTGCCGCGATCCCATGGGCACCGCTCGTCCCTCGGATGGGGGACACTCACCATAGTCCTTCTTACAGTACTTCTTCATGTTGATCTTCAGCTTCCCCTTGGAGGCTTTGCAGTACGAGTCACAATCTGCACGGAGAGAGGGGGAGGGCAAGAAAACATTAACAAAACAAATTAGCCTTAAAATGAAGAAAGCGCTGGGGGAAGGGGGGGCCGGCTCAAAGCTGCAGCCTGCCATGAATAAGCAGCGTGCCTGTGATATCCATCTGCCGGGCCCCGATTGGGTCTGGAGGGGGCATTGAGAAAGCCCTTCCTTTCTAAAGAAAGCTGCTCACAAAGGAGCCCGTCCTCCCTCCGCCTCCCCCGGCCCGGCTTCCCCGGCCGCCTCTGTCTTCCTGGGAGACCCCGGGGGCCTCCCTTATTGTGCCACCCAGAGCTTTTGAGAGCCACACAAATTCCCCCTGTTCTCCAGCTCCCAACTGGAGCCTGCCCGGAGCCCACAGAGGCCCCATTGTCACCCCTAACCCGGGCCGGTGTCAGCCTTTGGCATTCATTGCCGGGAGATTCGGGCTGGGGTCACCCCGCCACAATGCGGGTCAGAGAGGAAATTAGCAGCCCATGAAGCATTAGCAAAGCCTTTTGGTGTCCACTCTACTGAAGTGTGCAAATAAAATACCGCAGTAGGAAGATTTCATTTCTAACGGGCCCCACTGCTGGGACACGCTGGGCCGGCCCGGGCGGCCGGCGGGAGCCTGGCACGGCCCCTGGCACTGCCAGCGCCGCTGGGCCCGGGCCACGGGCCACTGGCACGGCCCCGGAGCCTGCAGGGACACCCAGCCCTGCAGCGGGTGGGCAGTGCCCTCCAGCCACCGCCAAGAACGTCCCCATGGCCCCAGGGCTGTGCCAGTGTGGCCGGAGAGGGCCCGTGCCATGCCAGCTGCCGGGACCGGGGTGGGCACACGGATGTGCTGTCCAAGCACACCCACGGCTCCTCAGCACCCACAGGTGTCAGAGGGGCCCCCAGCAGCACAGAATCCCCTCATTCAGGGGGAAAGGACACATCTGTCTGCAGCAGGAGGCCTTGGCACAGGGTGAGCCCTTGGAGGCCTCCATCTGTGCCAGCATCGTCCTTCCCCAGCCACTGCTGGAGCACAGGTGAGGAACCTGCTCAAGTGCCCCAGCAGGGCCTCAGGGGGTTGTCGGGAAGGTGGGAATGCTGCTGGCATGCCATGGCCAGCTCACACTGGGTGCCAAGACCATGAGGAACCCGCTCAGCACCAACTGCTGTGACCCATGTGTGCTCCAGCCCCTCTCAACGTCCCCATCTCAGCCCCATGGCTCCCTGCTGCTCCCACCCTCAGGAAAACCAGGCTTCCTGCTCTTCCAGCATGACCCAGCCAGGGCCAAAGCCAAACCCTGTGATCTTCCTCCTGCAAGAGCCCGAGCTGAGATCTGTGCCCAGCTACAACCCAGCCAAGGCCCCTCCAAACCCTGATTGCTGAGGGCTTCCAGCCACTGATGCCTCCTTCCCATGTGTTTTTCTCATCTAACATTTCTGAACATCAAGTAGAACCTGAAATGCACCGAGAAAGGAGTGGATATTCCATCAGAACTGGAGCTGAGGGATGGAGATGCACTAGCACAGCCCCAGCCATGCCCACGTGGCAGGAGGCCACCACACACTGGGACGTGGCTGCCTGGTGTCACTGAGCTCAGGGAACAGAAACATTCCTAATCCAATGCCTTGGTAAGATGTTCCTGGCCACAAACGTTGAAGGAAAAGTCTCTAAGGGAACTGAATGTCTGTGCAGTGACCTAAGAGCCCACGGAAGCTTCCCCTGAGCTTTTTGGGGGAGCAGGGAATGCCAAGGGACAGACAGACCATGGGCTGCTCTGCCAGGCTGCTGATGTCCTCAGGACACCAATGTGGTTGTGATAAAGCTGCTGATGGTTCTCCCTGGCACGGGAATCCTGGAGTTCTGTGGATGTTCACTGCTGCTGTCACAGCTCAGCCCCTGGGTGAACAAGAGGTGACACAAGGACAGGTGGGCAGTGAACAGCGGAGCAGGGACAAGCCTGGAAGCTCTGGCTGCACATCCCTCCTGCCCTGGCCAAACCCAGGACACGCTGGCCAGCAGCTGGCCCCGAGCACCGGGGGTGGGCAGCAGCCCCCACCTGCACACTCATGGCTCAGCCCCACAAGGCATCTGCAGCAGCCAGGCTGGCAGAGCACACCTGCAGCAGATCCTCCTGCAGCCCCACTGCTGCTGGGACCCAGTGCCAGAAACAGCAGAGACCCCATTGCTCTGCATTCCAGTCCAGAACCCTCACAAGAGCAACCCCAAGTCACCTCAGCAGCCTCTGGCCACAGAAACATCCCTGAGCACAGCTGAGCTCCCCATCCCTGCACCAGGGCAACTCCATTCTACCTGAGATTACAGACCCGCTGGGAATCCATCCCGGGGCTGTTTGGCAGCCAGGGAGGCAGTGGGGCGATGGGACAGCACTCAGCTGTCCCCACACCCTGCAGGACAGCAGCCCATGCCCACGGCACCCACGGCACCCACAGCACCCACAGCACCCACAGCCTCTGCTTCTCCCAGCGTGACAACCTGGGGCTCAAGACACCCAGTCCAGCCACGGCTGACCCAGCTTTGCCTGAACACAACCCTGCCCTGTCCTTCTGGTCATTCCCCAGCCCTGCAGGCTGTGCCAGAGCCTCAGCTGGTTTGAATAGAACCGGCCTGGCCGGAGCCAGCTGCTGTAAATCACTGGGAATCTCCAGATGCCGCTGCTGGTTTCCGTGGGTGGGGGATTTGCTCCGGTTCGTTTCCTTTGTCTCCCTCGTGGAGAGCTCTTCTGCCTCCTGGGTGACTTGGAGATCCTCTGGGGCCTCTTTGGGAGGGCAAATGGGATTTCTGGGAGGCAGGCACTGAGCTCTGTGTGTGTGTGGGGAGGTGCTGCGAGGCCCCTCTGCCTTCGGGACAGTGCACGCAGGGGATGCTGCAGGATGTTGTGTCAGTGCTGCCAGGGACAGGCCCTGCTCTCCTCACCAAGTGACTCTTCAGCAGTCTGGGCTCTGGGGAAGCTTTGCTGAGCTGCTGCTCCTTGCTGGGAAGAGATGGTGGAGCTGGGGAAGGGATGGGAGGAAGGATCAGGCCATGGGAAGGGGAGGAGAGGTTGGATACAGAGCTCAGTCACCCGTGGGTGTGCACAGGAGATGATGATGTGAGACTCTTGCAAAATTTCTCCCCAGATGTTTATGTGACAAACCAAACCTCTGGAGTCCCAAGACTTGTGCTGCCTGGCTGTGCCAGAGGTTCCTTGTCCTGCAGGTCCCTCTCGTCCCTCTCCATGAGGCTGCAGAGGATCAGCCTGGGATAACCTGCCCGTGGGAGGTGATGCCAGAGCCCAGCCACAAACCAGGCTGGGAATTCACAGAGCTGCCTGAAGGACACCCTTTTGGTACCTGCAGCTTGGGGGGATCAGTGTCCAGCTCCTGTCCAGCAGCTCCTGCAGGAGTGATGAGGGGGCAGCAGGATGGGCTCAGCCCCAGCTCCCTGTGCCACTGTGCTGCACAAGTGTCCCCTGCTCACCCTGCTGCTGTCCTGCCTGTCCTCCTGGCCTTGGCAAAGCTCAGCTGCCCTCAACAATCCCAGGACGTCCCAGTCACCCTTCTGAAGTACCCAGCCCCCCGGCACAGGGCAAACCCGCGGTGACATCCAAGCCCCCTGCTCCTGGCCCTTCCCCCCCCGAGTTTGCTCAGCTGCACAAATATTCCAGTGCAAATCCCTGCTCCAGAGCCACGAGCCCAAAGCACAGCCAGCCCTCGGTGGGTTATTTTCTGTCATCCCTGCATCCTGACGCGGGGACATCCCGCTCCGCCCTGCGGCCGCACTCCCGGCCGGGGGGAAGGCACCGGCTCCCCGCGTTTCCCGGGCAAACGGAGCCCCGGGGCCGGCATGGGGAAGAGCCGCTGGAGCTACTTGTTCTCAGAGGGAGCAGGTGGCGGGCGGCTGGTTCGTGTCGCTCGCAGCTCAGTAAAACGTGTCAGCACAGCCTTCAGCAGCTTTGCAGCTCAGCCCATCCCCTTGATAGAACTAATTCTCTGGCTGGGCAGAGACTTTTCACAGCTAAACACCTTCTTTGTTTTGCTTAATTCCTTTTTTTTTTTTTTTTTCCTTGCAGAAAGTTGATTGTTTTCCTGTTTAAACATCCTCGGTTTGGGGGGTTGGCCGGGGTTGCTGTGATGGGGCTGGGAGCTGCGGGGTGCTGAGTGGCCATCCCGTGATTTGTTAATGGATCCCGCTCTTCCCGGAGTGCTGGTGCTCCCAGGGCTGGGCAGGAACGAGGTGCTGGCAGCAGAGCTGCGGGTGCTGAGTGTTGATGCAGGGAAGAGCCTGCACCAGGCGCCTCTTGCTGCGCTTGCAGCTCCAAAATCAGCTTTGAGCCGCTGCGAAAGCCACATGTCGGGAACGGAAATTAAAGGCCCCTTGATTCTGACATGATAGAGCGATTAAAGCCACATTTCTTGGCCTGGGTACCTAACTGGAAATGCAGATATAAGGCTTAGATCCCCAAGGGGATTCCGATTTCTAATCCCAATTTATGCAGCTAAATTCCTATTGATTTCCCCCAGGTAGGGCCCTAAATGCCTTTGTGGGCTGCGATCCAAAGTGGAGGTGTTGTGGCTTAGGAGGGGAGCCCCAGCCCTGACAGCCTGACCCCAGCACTTGGGGGTGAGGGGCATTTTCCTGCCCTCCCTCCCTCCCAGGGGACTGTGCTCCCTGGGGGCTCTGCGGGTGGGGGTCTGGGTGCCCCCATCTCCTGTTGTCACTGCGGGAGATGTGCAACCAGACTTAGACACTAAATGAAGGTGCAGCTCCAAATATCAAGTCCCAAATTCGTGATTCCTTTATCAGAGAGAGGAGGACTGAGAAAATGGGAGTGTGGGCAGCCTGGGGTCCCCGACACCCCCAGAGTGGCTCAGGGCAGATCAGTGGGGCTGGTTTGATTTGCTGCAATGCAAGGGGAGGCTGGTGGTGAGCAGCTTGCAGATTCTTGCCCTTTTCTCTCCCTGCCCATGTTACTGGTCAGAAATCCTCTGTGCATGAGCTGCCCCTCACAATGGGACTGAGCAGCAGTGACCGTGGGGAACACAGCAGCTTCCAGGTCCCCACTGGCCCTGGCCGAATCTCAGCTAAACTTCTCCACAGGCATCCCTAAACCTGCACATTGCTGCAACTCCTGGCTTCCCAACAGCCCCTGCAGTGGGAGGGTCCGTCCCCTCTTGAGGGATGGGATTTGTATTTCAGTGCTGTAGAACCCCCACGAGTGCCCAGGGGGAGGAAAGTGCATTTCTGTGTAGTTTTTGAAGCTGGACCTGAGTGATCCCTCCCTTCACCAGGAGCTGGGGAATCCCATCTCCTTGGTCTCAACCACAGCCTGGGTTGGCTCCCTGAGCCCATCCAACAACCACAAAACTCTTGCAGGTGTTCCCAAGAGCTGCTGCAGTCCTGTTGGGTGTGCAGGACATCATGTACAGCTGCTCCATGGCTCTGCAGAGCTTCCTGCTGCCCCATCCCCACGGGACTGAGAGCTCCTCCAGGCTGTTCAGACTCTGGAAAGAAATTTCCAGCCCCTTTTACAATCAGCAGCCCCACATCCTCAGCTTGTGGCTGGGTCCTGGAGGAAAAGCTCATGGAGCAAAAGGGGGGGTCCATGGGGAGCTGCCCTTGGGGAGGGCAGGGGCAGCAGTGTCGTGGGTCTGCTCTGGGGATGAGCGTGGGCTCAGAGCTGGGTGCCCAGAATGTTCCCCTGGGCATGAAAACCTTTCTGAGAGCTACCCCAGCGCATCCCAAAGGCAGGTGGGAGCCACATTCCCAAGGATAAAATGCAACCCAGCACTGGGACAGGAGAGAATGGCCCTGGAGCAGTCATGGCAGGGATGCCTTTGGCTCTCAGACCTCGGGAGATTTCCCCAGTTGACCATGAACTCCTGGTTCACTTCCCACAGCACTGAAGCTGCCCCTTGCTTCTATCCCAAAGAATTATTTTACCATCTCCTCCACCAGTCCCAGGGAAGGACTGTTAGAGTAATTTGGAAAGCTCCAGCTCTGCTTGCTCCAAGCTGCTGGCTCTGGGCCTGTGCTGACCACACGCCCTGAGGGAGGGCATGTTCTGGAGGAGCCCTCTCCTTTCCCAGAGCATGGATGGGATCATCCCTGGGGGACAGGCACAGGGACTGCAGCATCTGGCTCACAGAGCACACAGTGACTGGGAGGGATCATTGCTGTAATTTAATTTGTGCAGGACTCCACTGGGAGTCTTTGTCTCAGAGCTTGATGCTTTAATGTAAAGGAGCTTTAATAAAATAGCAAAGCTAAGGCAGAGAATCCTTCCCAGGTTATTCAGTTCAGCAGTGGCATTGCTTGTCCCGTGCTTTGCTGCACTTTTGTCCAGCCACTGAGTGGGCAGGGCTCTGTTATCACTAAACTGGGTCTCCTGTCACTAAGCTGGGTCTGTTACCACTAAGCTGGGTCTGTTACCACTAAGCTGGGTCTGTTACCACTAACTGGGATGTGGTAACAGCTGTTACCTGGCTGTGACCCAACCGTCCTGTCCTGCACGATGCCCTTTGCAATTACCATGTGCAAATTAGTGCCCTTCATCCCTGGCCAGCTGCAGGACAGCTGGTGTCCCCAGCAGGGTGGCTTTGGTCATTCCAGCATGGCCAGGAGCTGGAACAGGGAGGCACATCCCTTCCAGGCCTTGGGCCTGGGATGAGCTGGGGCTGGGCTGCTCCAGCCATGCCTGCTGTGTCATCTGGAGGATGGTCCCCAGGTCTGAAGCAGCCTCAGCCTGTGGACAGGGATTCCACGGGCCTGGATCTGCCCCCAGAGGGTCTGTACCACTCCTTGGTGCTCAGCAAGCCTCTGGCACTGGGTCATATTTAACCAAGTGACTGTGGCCTGTCCTTGGGCACCTCGCAGCTGGGAGCAGCAGTCCCCAGGAGCTGGCAGGGATTTGTCCCACCAGCTGAGGTGGGTCTGTGACCAGTCTGTCAAGGCAGAGGCGCCTGCTGAGCACCAGAGCATCTTCTGCTCTCCCAAGAGGGCTGAGGAGCCCTTGGCACCAGCACAGGAGTGTGGGGGGCACCGAGGCCAGCCCTGCCCTGTGCCGGGCACAGCCACCGCGGCACTGAGCCGTGCCACCCCCGGCAGGGCAGGAAAAGCGGGAGGAGTCATTCCACTCTGATTTGTTTGCTCGTTTTGGTGCTTTGCAGACCCGAACCTTCCCCTGGGACCCCACTGCAATCCCTGGCAATGGATGCACAAAACCTTTCCTGCAGGATGCCACGGCTGCTTGGGAGCACCTGGCAGGAACATCCCCAGCCCTGCCTGCAGCCGCTCCTCACAGTCAGCGTGTCCCAAAGATCCCGGGCTGCTCCGTGCCACGCCGGGAATCGCCGCCTGTGCTGCCGGAGAAGATCCCGGAGCTCCCGGGCAGGCAGCGCAGATCCCAGCGGATAACGACCATTAACCTCTCCCTTGGAACAAGAAGGTGCAAATGAGCCCACAGTAGCTTCCTTTCTTCTGGCTGAGCAAGATTGATTGAAAAACAAATTGGCGCAAATAAAGCATGTAATTAGATTAAAGCCTCTCGCCTGGAGCGGCTGGAAAGCGGCAGCGAGGGATTCTCGGGAGCCCGCAGCCCCTTCCCACTCTGGCAGCCCCTTCCCACCTCTGCAGTCCCTTCCCTCCTCCGCAGCTCGGCCTGGGGGCCACCAGCCCCGCTGCTCCAGCAGGACCCCAGCGCCCCCAGGGTGTGACCAGGCTGTCCCTGCCACATCCCGGCAATGCCCTTGGCAGGCCCCTCGTGCTCGGCCGCTCCAGCCCCAGCTGTGGCCCAGCAGCTGGGTCCGGGCACGGTTTGGGTGCCTTTGGTCCATCCCCGGGAGCTTTGGTCACGGTCAGGGGGAAGCACCCCAGACAGCAGCCCGGCCCCGCTGCGGCTCGGGGGGAGTTCGCTCCCCGCCTCCCGAGCTGCCTGGGGCCGCTTTGGGGACGGGGATGAACGGCCTGAGGGATTTTTGGTGTTTCAGGACAGGCGTGGCCACAGCAGCTGTGACCACAGCAGCAGCATCCCAATTCTCCCGCATCTAAAGGGAGCAGGAGGCAGGCGATGGCTGCTGGTGGCACAGTGGGGACAGTCCAGCTGTGCCAGACACCCGCTGGAAACACTGCACTGGAAAAGCCTGCGGTGGGAGCACTGCACTGGGACGCAAACAGTGAACTGGAAGGCACCTCACTGGAAAAGTCCACACCAACACGGAGTTTTACAGCTCTTCCACACCAGCTCTGCCCCCTCTTCAGCCCTCTCCCGGGAGCAGCCAGGGCTGGCTGCACATTTCCTATCCCTTCCCACAGGATTTATCCTGGTGTTGAGCCCCAGGACGCGCTGGGGACATGGGGTACAGATCCAGGGGTGCCCTGCCAAGAGCCACTGCCAACACCGTGAAATACATTCCTAGGAAAACATCTGTCCTCGGGAGCCGAGCACCCCGTAAATCCCAGCCTGGGGGAAAACCACAGTTTTATGTTCAGGGAGAGGTGCAGAAACAAGGAGCTGGTGCTGGGGACAAGATCTTTGTGTCTCCAGGGGGAATCAGACTCTGGAAATGTCCAAGGATGGGGAGAGGGAGCTTGTCAGTCCTGACTCTGAAGCTCGAGGCTTGGCTGTGGTGAGATGTGGGGATAAAGGGTTGCAGGGATGGAGGGATATGGGGGTGAAAGAATATGGGAATGGAAGAATGGGGGGATCTGGGGTGGAGGGAATCAGCTGCAGGGATGTGGGGTTGGAGGAATGCAGGGGTTTAGGGGTGAAGGGATGCAGGGATGGAGGAATGAATGGATGTAGGGCTGCAGGAAGCCCTGCACTGGGAGGAGAAGAGCACGGTGCCGTTGTGCATGAAGCTGATCTGCATTTCAGCAGTTTTGGGGGGTTGGTTTAGGTTTTTTCCTTCAGACTTTTGGAGCTATTTTGAAGTGACCAGGAGCTCCCTCGCTGGAAGCCCCTGTCCCCTATTGTGCTCTCAGCCATTCACTGGGGATCACCATGAGAAAGCTTTCAGAGGGAGCTGGATGCTGCTGATCAATCAGTCAATCAATCACGCAGCCAATCCATCACCTCGATTACAGCTGGGACAAGGCAGAGAAAGCCCAGGCAGGGCTGAATGAATTCCTCCTTTGGATGGGTACAAAGCTGGAGACTCCCAGGCCGAGCCCAGATTTACCCCAGGGTGAATGGAATGAGGATTTCCCCTCCCGACTGCACGGCAGGGAGCTGGGCAGGGCTTTGTTCCCAGGCTCTGGGATGCTCCCGGCTCTGCGCAGGGCTGACACTTCCCCACAGCCAAGGGCTCGGCTTTTTCTCCCTACCAGTGCAAATCCCTGGATTTGGGAGCATCCTCACCAAGCAGAGATGCCTGTGCCCCAGCCTGGCAGCTCCCCCCGGCGGGAGCCCCTCGGGGGGGAGGCTGAGCCGTGTTCCCAGCTCCAGCACTGCTGATCCCACACACACGCTCCTGTTCAGGGGAGGTCAGTGCTGGGACATGGCTGGGACAGGTCCCTGCCTCACACCCACAGGAAAGCTGGGGCTGCTTCCTGTGCTCCTGTCCCCACACTCTCATCTCCGAGCCACCCTGGCACCCTCACAGGTGCTGTGGAGGCAGCTGGAGGCTCACAGGGGGGTGACTCCTTGTTTCCAGCTGCTGCAGCTCATGAGAAGGAGCTTTTCCCTTTCCTGCGTTTACATCCAGGCTCGTCCTCATCAGCCAGGAACAAAAGGGCCTAAAATGGCATTTGGAAGGGCCAGACCTGGTTTTGAAACTGCAGAGGTTGATTTCCAGGGGAAAACCACGGGGAGTTTCATCAATCCAATCACCTGGTTTTATTTAAGCCCACTGGCTGAAATCATGCACCTCAGATAATCATTCCCCAGAAAATCTGGATTTGATTCAGATAAGACAAGGACTGACTGGCAGGTTTGTAAACCTTCACCCCCCTCACTGCTATTTTTGTTTGCCCTTTCACTGTGGTCTCTTCTGTCTGAGAGGGACCAAAAAAGGACCAGAAAAGCTCTTCTTGCCTGGCAGCAAAAAGGAGGAGCAGCCCCTCATCATCCTCCAGTCTCCCGGCATGGGAGAGCATGGATGCATTTCATCTAAACAATCCAATTTTGGCCTCTTTTCCCAAACTGATTGGGACCCCAGAGAGTAAAGCAGAGCCAGGCAGGGCCCCCCACAGCAGAGCTGGCATTGTCCCACCCCTCTTTCCAAGGCCAGCTTTGGCCCGTGGCCCAGGTTCAGGTGATGCTCCCTCAGCTCTTGGCCACTTTCTGTCCCTCGTGGCCACGAGCACAGGAAATGGAGCAGCACCTCTCGTACAACTGGCTGCACTCAAAGTCTCCCACTAATTGCTTTTTCCATCTTGTTTCCAAACCCTTTTTCTCCCGTAGCATGGGAGCTCTGGCTCGCAGACACAGATTTAGGGATTTGTCAAAAACCCCACAGATTTCAGCAGGGTGGAGGTGGGAGCTGAGAAATGCCAAGACACAGCACTGCTGGATGCTCCCTGTTGAGGAAAAGGGATGAAATATGGAGGGTTCGAACTCCTTGGACAAAGCAGTGCTCAAAAACTTAAAAGAAAAACAACAACAAAAACCCAGTGAGAAGAATTATGATGGGATTCTGGGCCTGTTGGATTGCTCAGCTTGGCTCAGCCTTCACTGGGAGGTGAAATTTCACTTAACTGTAGCATATACACATATATATATGTATATATATATGCAGCATATGTACCTGGGAGGTGGCACAGGGCAGGGGGACATGTGGCCCTCCAGGGACACAAGGCACTGTCCAGGCATTTCTCATCACTCCCAGACCATGGATAACGCTCTCCCAGCCCCAGGAGCTGGGGCTCCTCAGCTAAAGAAGGGCTCTAACCCTGCTGGGATGTTCTCAGTTATCAGCTTTATGCAATCCCCACTGGGCTTTAGATCCCCAAACAGCCCCTGTCCCGTGGCAGGGGAGCAGCAGTGCATGGGAAATTAAATCATGTCCCTTAAATCAGTCCCACAGCAGCCCCCGGGATCAACCTTCCCATGACACTGGGGACTGAAGATGTCCCTTTGCTCCCTGGGTGTCCCAGCCAGGACTGCTCCTGAGCACACAGCCTGGGTGACAATCCCTGCCCTGGGACTTGGCTCAGGGATCAATCCGAGGTGACAGCCGTCACTTTTAGTACAAACTCCTTCATTTATGAACCCTCCTGCACCGCTGAGACAAAAGTAAACAGATTTTACACCTCATGTGCTTCACAGCTGGGGCTCAAATACCCCGGGAAGCTGCAGGCAGCAGCACAGGACAAGTCAGCCTTTCCTGGGACCCTGCTCCTGCTGTCATCCCCTGGTCAGAGCCATCCCACACGAGGGAACTGGGAACAGAGGAGCCCCTCTCTGGGGGGAACAGCTGTGCTTCCACTTGGATCCAACACTGGAACCCCCCTGTGCTCACAGATCCAGCAGGAAAACCTCCTGCACCTTCCCTGCCCTCCGAGGAGCACCGATGTCTCAGGATGCTGCACACGTGTTTCCAACACGTTTGGGCATAAAAGGAAACCACTTGTCCCGGGAAAAAACCAACAGGATTTATGTCTTTAGTGCAATTTATCTCGAGGGAAGCGGTTGCTGAAGAGACACTTAGCACGGAGATGCTCCAAAAGAAGAGAACAGGAACGTACCTGCGGGCTCCTCGGCGCTGCTGGCGGCCGTGGTGGGCGGCGCCGCCGGGATCTCTGCAGGACAGCCAGCGGCACACGGCAGCAGAGCGGAGAGGAAAGGAGGAGCAGTTATTGCAAACCCCAAAGAGCCTGGTCCCTGCACACGCTGCAGTTCCCTCCCCAGCCATGTCTGCCAGCAAGGAGGGTTCCCAGCTACAACCCCCAGCAAGAGCCCCCAAACCAGTGCACGGGAACTGGGGAACAGGGCATCCCTCGGGGGTGTTGCAAAGGGGGTTTTTAACAAAAAAACGTTGGCTTTTGGCTGTGTGCTGTGCCCTGTGGGCTGTGTCACTGCCTGTCCCTGGGGTGTCCCCTCCAGCTGCTGTCACCCAGGTCGGAGGCTCCCCTGGTGAGAGGCAGGGTGCAGGTACAGCACTGCAGCTCTGCTGGGATGCAAGGGGTGCCTCCCACATTTAAAGGAAACACAAACACATCTGGTGCCAATTCCCTGGTCCCTGGCTCTGATTTGGGGCCAACTTTGCAGAGCTGAAACCACATCACGCTCTGGATGTTCATTCCCAGGCCTGGCTGTGTTTGTTGAGAGGATGAGCTGTGGATGGAGGGAGCTGCAGGGTCCCAGCTTTGCAGGATGCTCCCCTTGGATGTCCTTCCTGCATTGAGGGCACGGTGCTGGCATTTCTGTGCATTCCTGAGAATCCTGGTGGGGGAACACTCCACAAGTCTACTTTGACAATAAAATTTAGGCATGAGCTGGGAGTGGGCATCTGCCTCTTTCTGCTTGTGTTCTTGGAAAAATGCACCAAGGCAGGGTTTGCTGGGGTGTGTGACAGCAGCTCGTAGGGGGGCAGCCCAGACAGCCTCGGGTGATTTTGGGGGTCACACCTTCATGCAATTAAACACAGCACAAAACACAGTGCATGGCCAGGCAGCACTGAGATCCCAAACCTGGCCTGCCACAGACCCCATGGGGGTCTTGCTCCTTCCCCCAAGGTGTTCTTTTCATGGCTACAAGTCTCTGGCAGTAGGGCATTACGAGCAGTGGTAAATCAGAGAGTGACCGTGCCCAGCCCCAAACCCTGGAAGAGCCATGTTGAAATCCTGGGTCAGTCTTTATTTAGTGCCATGAATCCTGAGGGAGCTGATGCAAGGAACAATTTACCCTCCGATTTCCCCTGGCCCTGGGGGATGATTAATGAGAAACCTTTGTGCACACTTGCTGCAGAGCAGACTGGAGCCACGGCTGGAGGTCTTGGGGACAACAAGCATCTGCTTTGGGCTCTTGCTGTCCCATTGCGACACGGGGAAAAATGAATCTCAAGTGACCCCAAACCACCCTGGAATGTATGTTTTCTTCAGCAGGAGAAGCTGGAGAAAGGGTCTCTGCCCCAGAATTTGGCAATGGCCATGCTGAGAGGGGGGAACAGCGTGGGAGCAGACTGTGGGTTCCCAATAAAGGCTTGATTCCTTCAAACTTCACTTTTCTTGCTGGGCCTTTTTCTCCTTTTAGCAGCAGGGAATCACCCTTAGGGGAGCAGTTCCCCCATGCCATGCCATGGCATGCCCCATCCCATCCCACCCCCACTAAGTTTGGTGCTTTGTTTTGTTAGGGCAGGTGGAGATGTCCCACAAGGTGCAGGAGCCACTGGAAGATCCAGCAGCAGCAAACCCCACAGGCAGCAGAGAGGGGCACAAGACTAAACCCCAACTTCCCAGGCAGTGAGAGCTCAGCAGGGGCTGAGGGGATCCAGGTGTTTGCAGAGCAGATGCTGCAAGGGAGGCATTTTGGGAGCTGTGCCTGCTGCTTCTGCTGTTGTTTCAGGAGCAGAGGCTGAGAGCAGCCCTGGGAAGGGGATTGAAAAGCAAACCCAGGGAAGTCACAGGTGAAACCACCCGTGTTTCTGGGAGGGTTCTGTGAGTGCAAGAGCCCCTTCAGCAATCCAGGTGTTCTCAGCTCTGATGGCAACTCCATCAAAGGAGCAGCTCCTCTGATCTGAGCTGTGTGCCAGTGCAGCACAGCCTGGTTTTGGAGAGCAAAGCCTGTTTGTAGCCATCTGCTTTAGCATGCAGCCCTGATGGGGCACCCCTAAATAACTGTGCTCTTGGGACACCTCTGTTCCAGGAAGCCAAACTGAATTCCCAGCAGACTTGGCTGTAGATGCACTCACAGAACCCCCCAAACAAGGCAGGTGAGCTGCTGGAAGCTGCTTTTGGCCATGTTTGGGCAGAGTGGAGGGCAGGGGTCCCCAGGCAGCTCCGCCCCTCCGAGCGCTGGTGGGGTTCAGCAGCCCCCCAGTCTGGGCAGCGGCTCCGGCAGGGTTTTAAGGGTTAAAATCTCTCCTCCACAGACACGGAAAGAAGATCCACCTACTTATGCAGGGCGCGATGGGGGAGCGGCTCTGCTGGTAGCCCCTTGGCGCAGCGGTTGCAGGTGATGCCGGTGACACCGTCCTTGCAGGGACACTGGCCCGTGGTCTGGTTGCAGGTCTGGCCGGCGGCACCCACGGGGTGACAGTCGCACTCTGCAGGGGGACACAGGACAGCAGGGTCAGGGCAGGGCACAGCGGGCACAGGTGGCGATGTGGCATCGGCGGGGCAGCTCCCCCGGCACGGCTCCACCTTCTCTGCCGCCGGCTCCGCACCTCCGGCAAACCGCGGGAATGACCGGGGACAGAGCTGGCGTTGGGCACAGCGGCTGGGGGACAGCGCTGGGGCACAGAGGGGACAGCGCTGGGGAGGGGTGGCTCTGACACAGCCCCGCTGCGGAGATGGAAGTGCAGCCAGGATGACTGATCCCGGGGATGGATCCCACGGACACAGCTCCTCACCCCAGGAGTGCTGAGATGAGGAGCTGGCAGCATTTAGAGGCAGGGGAGCAGCACCCACTGCCCGCACCCAGCAGCTCCAAACTCCCCGGGCTCCCGGGAGGGCTTGAACAGAGGTACAAACCCAGCCGGGTTCCACCACCCCTCGGCATGCCGAGCTCGGGCAGGAAGCAATCCCTTGCAGAGAGCTTGGGAATTCATTTCACACGCACTCCGAGAAAAATCAAACCAGAGAACTCTTTCAGAGCTCTGGCTCGAGCCCTTCCTGCTGAGCAGCATCCCTGGCAGCTGGCACTGCGGGCACAGGAAGGAAATGCCCTTGTGGGATGCAGGCGGGCTGGAGGACCTGCTGTTCCCGGCCAGATGGATGCAGCCTTGATGGCAGAGCTGGGCAGATGTGAAGGGTTGGCAGGGGATGGAAATACTGCACTTGAAAACATTCACCGTCTCATTTCCCACAGTGGGACTTTACCGGTGCAGCTGTTTGGGGGGGAAGAAAATAGCTAAAAAAAAAAAAAATAAAAGGCAAAAAGAAGAAAAGCCAAAAAAAAAAAAAAAAGCATCAGGGCTTGTTATCATCACTGCTCCAAAAGGATTACGGCCTCGCACATTTGTTAACAGCCCTGATTTCTAAGAGCTGCAAGCGCCGTGCCAGACTGTGGGCTGCCCCTGCTGCGCGGTGGCGGGGACAGGCAGGCAGGCAGGAAATCTTTCCTTTTCTTCTGCAGCATCCCCGGGAAGGAGCCAGCCAAATCTCTCCCCGGGGAGCGCTGATCCCGCTCTCCTCCTGCCCCTCAGGGGAGCTGCCTGCCAGAAACAGGGGCTGGGGGAAACCTGCCCCACTGCCCGGGCCCTGGAGGGGGCTGCGCTGGGGTCAGGGCCAGGGCGAGTGTCCCCATGGGCACCAGTGGCTTCAAACCCCCCAAACTGGGCACATCACTCCCAAGAGGGCTTTTCCTGGTTCCTGCAGTGCTGCTTGGTTTGTTCTGCACCCCGTAAATCTGCCTCATTTGGGGACAGCAGACCGCATCCCACGTTGCTTTTGGGTTTCCAAGTTCTGGTGTTTGGCTGGAGGGTCCCTCCAAGCCACCCCACAGGGATCCTGCTCCCTGCACCAGCAGCCCCCAGTTTGACCCTCACTGGCAGCAGCTCCCAGGCTGATCCTCGCCCAGCAGGGTTTGGATGGTGCCTGGAGCACCCCTGCACTGGGATGGCAAACTTCTCCCTGGGGACATCCCAGAGCTCCAGCAAAGTGTCACCAGTCCTGACCCCCTCAGTCCTGGGTGGGAAGAGACAGAGCCTTGCCAAAACCCGATGATTTTTCACATGAGAGGGGAAAAAAACCCCACAAACCCTCAAGAAACCAACAAAGCTTTTGCTCCTTTTCTCCTCTTTTCCTGACACTTCTGATCTGGGGTTTTTGATTAAAAGTCCCTCTCTCCCCCCTGCCCTGGGCTCCCCATGGGAATCAGCTGCTTGCAAACCTGCCCACAGCAGAAATCTCCTTTTCTAAAGCTAATTTAGATTGGAAAAGTTTTAACGTGAAATCAGCGTGGCTGATGATGAGCAGAGGGATGCTTAGGTGGGAAAACCTTCACACTGCAGCCCCAAGGGATGGCTCAGGTAATGCTGGGGGAGAGGAAATTCACATTAAGCGAAGGCCTGAAGGAGGAACAGGAGAGAAAAGGGTCAGAGAAGAGCAGAGAGTCAGGAGTTAATACAGAAATAAGCAAATCAGGGAAGGGTTACCCTAGAAGAGGCAAAGGGCAGGAGGATGGGGACGAAAAGCCTCATGTTCCAGGTGTCCCCTCCGGGGCTGCTTCAGGCACCGCCTGCAGAGCCCATCCTGTGAGGAACCCCCCATGAGAGCGGATCGCTCATTTCGGTGGGACCGCTCCGACGAGAGAGGGAAAAGAGTGAAATAAAGCCTTGGTGATGAGTAAGATACTCAGGCTCTTGGATGCCGGGCTGAGAGCACAGAGCGCTCTTTGACCAGCACATCAATAAATAAATCGCGATGCTGCTGTTTCCTTCCCTCACGAGGCAGTGGCTCGGCCAGAGCTGCCGGGGTTATTTTCGCAGCCGAATCCCTCTGAGGTTGTCTCCTCTCTGCCCAAGCCGGGCTCCTGTGAGGACTCTGATGTCCCCCTGCGTGCTGTACCCAGGGTTGCAGAGGCTCTGGGGCTCACCGGCCCGTGATTTCACTAGGATGAGATCCCGGCCGATCTCTGCCAGATCGCTCTGCCACACCGTGGGGAAAATCCTCTCTGGGTGGAGGCACGGGCTGTGTCACCGGTCCCCAGCGTCCCCTTGCCCCTCGGGCAGCAGCCGAGCCCGTTGTGCCTTGTCTGTCCTCCCAAACCCGGGAATCGGCAGCGGCCCGGCGCTCCCGGCGGGGGGAGGCAGGAGGTGCTCTCGGCAGCGTCTGCAGATGTGGATTTGCTGTCCCTGTCCTCGAGAAACTGAACCAGCGCCAGCAATTAGGAGCAATTAAAGGTAATTTACAGTTCCCCGGCCAGTGCAAACACTTGCAGCCAGCAATTACAGGCTCTTCTCCTTCCCCAGCCATGGAGGGCCGGGCTGCTGGTGCTTGATGCTGATTTTTCCAATCCGGTTCAAATTCCTTCGGGCTGTAACCCCAAACTGAGGGAAGTCCGCAGCGGGAGGGTGATTGGTGCAAACGCCCCTTTGGCATCGCCGCTGCCTTTCCGATGGGCACATCGGGGCTCACAGAACACGTTTGCACTCCTGGACTTCCCTGGGTTCATCCCTGAAATTCCCTGGGTGCAAGGGTTTGTGGATTTGTTCTTCACCCAGCGAGGTGCAGAAATTCAGCAGAGCCCTCGAGCTGAGGGCACCTCTGTGATCAGGGCAGGAGGGTGTCTGGGACATCCCTGGGATGATAAGGAGGATAACACGCGGTTTTTCCTCATGCCTTGCTTGGAAGGATCGGTAGAGGGTATGGTGGGATGGGAGAGAAGCAAACGGGGGTGATGCTGGAGCAAGGAAAAGGAGTGTCTGCACTCTGTCAGCCCACAGAGCATCGGGGCAAGGGAAATAACTCTCAGGATTTCGTTTGTTCAGAAAACCTTTAAGAAAAAATTATGCTGATTGTCTGTGGCAGAGATGACCAGGAATTCCTAGTGAAGAAATGAAGTTATTCTTTGGTTGAAGACATGGCTGTGGAGGAGAAAACAAGGAGCAGGAATCTGTGGGGAGGCTTTAACGGGCAGTGAGGGCAGCAGTGGGGGTGCCTCTGCTCCCAGCAGCTGGTTTTCCCTCTAAAACAACCATGGCCTGGAAAGCAGGGAGCTGAGAGCACTCCCAGGCGAGCACCTTGAGTTCGGCTGCTCCAGATGTGAGGAGACCACGTCGCTCTTTGCGAGACAGACCCAAAGTGGCCGAGTGGATGAGGGGAGTGCAGCCAAAATCCGGAGTGCAGAAGGAGGAGTAATTGGAAGGAGGGAACAGGATGGCTCATCCACGCTGAAGGGTCCCAATTAACTGCATCCACTCCAGGAAAAGATCTGGGAGTCAATGAAACATCTGGCTGATTGCAGCGGAGCTCAGAAGAGCCACAAGATGGGAGGCTGTGCTGTGAAAGGGGGAGAGAGAAACTCTGAATTCATATCAGGGCACTATAGAAATCAATAGCACGTCCTCAGCTGGGAGCTGGAGTGAAAGGCACGGAGAGCACCCACGGAAAAGATTCGGAGTGCCTTGCCAAGAGACGGTGGAGGGCTGCCAAGCAATGCACAGCGCCGGGAAGGTCAGACAGGTGCTCCTCTTCACTGGTCCTTAAAGCCCAGTAACAAAGGGACATTGAGGGCGTTGAAAAGGCAACCTTTTCAATGATAAAAGGAAACGCTGCTTTGCACCGCACGTAATTAACTCGTAGAACTCCTGCTACGAGACACCATGGCAAGGGCCCAACAGGATTAGATAGGGCTCTGAATGAGAACATCTGTAGTTACATTAGCTGGGATTAATATATATACGGATATAAGCACTGCCAGGCAGCTCCTCACCGCCTGCAGCCAGGAGATTTCCCCCGGGGCCAGGCTCTGCAGAACTGGCTGCCTTGGGCTTTTATAGCTCTGTCTGGAGCTTCCAAATCAGCCCTTATTTTCTGTACAAACCTGCTGAGGCAGAGCACTGCCCACCCCAGCCCAGCTAGCGACACCCTTCTGTTCTTCAGCTCAGGTTTGGGGCCAAAAAACACCTGGAAACACCTTGGGGCCGTGCTTGGGATAAAAAAACCCCACGGTTTTTCAGTTCAGGTGGTGGAACTTGCTGAGATGGTTCTGCCCCACTGAAGGTTGACAAATAGCACGACAAAAATGCAAATATTTTCGCAGCCCCGGTGTTGGGGCGGAGGTATTCCCAGCCGCTAATCCTGCCCCCACACACGTGTGGGGAAAGGTAAACAGAGGGATAAATCTCCAGGCTCAGCTCTCTTCAAGTGTGACCTTTATGGAGAAGGTGCCTGAAAAGACCCGCATTTTTGGAGAATTAGCATCTTCCTGTTTTCGGAGAAAGCTGCTTCCTTGGGAGGTTTTCAGAGTGATGAAAAATCCTTTTGCCTGGACAAGAAAAAAAGGCTGGGTTTGCCAAGGTGTCCAGATTTCCTCTTGTCACCCTGGGTGTGCCAGGATCACAAACCTCACAGGGCTCCAGATCCAGCCTCTGGACTGAGCAGGGACCCAACAATGCATTAAACTGGAAAAAAAGCCTTAATTTGCAATAATAATTGATGAAGGCTCCTGTATTCAGAAATCACACTCGATTTGAAGTACAAATTCAACCCCAGGTAGCCAATGTGCCCTAGGTGCACATTTATATTTAACCAGGCTTTAAAATGCTTTTCCAGAATCATGGCCAAAAATTGCTTCCCTTTGGTTGCTTCCCGTCTTTCCTCCAAAGACTTCAACAGGAGTAAAAAACGTGGCTACAGAAAACTTCTGCTGGAAAAAAATGCAACAAACCCAGGTTTGTTGTCAAAATGTCAAAACAAATTCAGTTTAAATTCTCCTGTTGCCTCCACAACGCATCCTGATGCAGCAAACATGTCTCACTTAACCTTATGGTTTAGTGTTTAGAGGGGTGGTTCTGGCATTATTACTTAAGTGAGGGATTTTTATTGTTGTAGAGTTGGTTTTTTTTTTCCTGCTCCACTGTCTTTAGGAGCTCAGGTACTTTAAATCCTGCTCCCTCTGAACACATCTTCCCAGGGAACTCAAGGTGTGAGAACTCCTGGAGTGTCCCTGTAGCTGAAATCCATCCCAGAGGTGACCTTGCAGTGGTCCCAAGGAGGACAGGATGTTTTCACAGCTTTTCCTTGGCTCCTGTCTTTGGGAAATCAATTCCAAACCAGCAGGGCTCCTTCCTTTGGATACCTATCCCGGTTATTTGTCCATGGATCAGGGAAGTCTGAGCTGAACCTGTGCACCTGAGCTCTGAGGAGACGTTTGTGCTGGCCCTGGGGAGATCCCGTGGGGATGGGAGAGCCCACAGGCACTGCCAGAGCATCTCCAGCACGGGCAGCACGTCCTGCAGATCCCACGGATTTATGGCAAAGTTGGAATTTGGTGTGCACCCACCCAGTCTGGCCCCGGCTGGTTTGCAAAGCAGAAGCAGGGGTGGAAAATCTCTGAGCTAACTCTGAATACCAATAATGGCTTTAAATATTAACCATTAACTGCTCTGCCGTGAGCTCGTCAGCCTGTCTGCGACACTGGGAGCTGGATTTAGCCCTCCAAAGGATCATGTTCGTGCTCAGTGTCCCTCAGCACATTCTCCTGGAGATTTAAAGGTTTCTTGCCAGCAGAACATGAATTCCTCCTTTTATTGGGCAGAGCCAAACAATCTCTGGGTGTCTCCTGCTGTCCCTCCTCCCGCGCCACTTCTCAGGGCTCTCCCGTTTCCCCGGCTGGACTGGCACTCGGGGGAGCCAAGGGCTTTGGTGCCCTGCAGTTTGGGCCGAATTTCACAGATCAGACCTTGGCTTTGTCTTCTCCATAACAGAACAGAGGGGCCACAAAGCCTCCACTGAGCTGGAGTCGCCACTAATCCAGAAGGGCCTTGGAACCTGGCAATAAATCCACTTTTTGGGCAGGGGCACTTGGGCAGGCATTAGTGACACACACAATGGGACAATTATGGCAGCACTTCCCCAAATGCTGGAAAATTCCCTTGTTAAAACTTCCCCTGTGCACTGAGAGCTCCGCTTCCCACGTGATTCCAGCAGGGAATCTGAATTCAGCATGCCAGGGATGCTGAGATGAAGCATTGGGTCTTCCTTCACCCCACTTTGCTGGGAAGATTTGGGTTTTGTGGTGGAGGATGTGACCCCTTGATTTTTCCAGCAAAAATGTCAGACCTGCAGGGGCAGCTCCGGGGAGGCCAAGAGCAGCAGCTCAGTGGGGCACAGTGGCCTCATGGATCTAAAGCAAAACCCAGCTCCCCCTGCTCTCATAGGAGATGTTACACGAGGAAGAGTGGGTTGGGAATGCTGTTATTGAAGGAAAAAAAAATAAAAAAGAGAGGCAAAGTTTTTCTCTTCCTGATGTGTTTTTAGCCTGGCTCTGGAGGAAACGAGGCTCCTACAAGTGTGTTCTCCCACTAACAATAAAAATCAAATCTGGCAGCGGAGCAGCAGTCTCAGAGATAATGAGGTTGCCACAAGCCTCGGGAAAAGGAGGCAGTGGGGAAGGTGAGGGAGAAGCTGGAAAAGCTCTGCAGAAAAGGATCCTTTTGGTGTGCACAGCCTTCACGGCACACCAAAGCATCCACAGTGGGGAGAGTCCCCAACACCCCAAGAGCAGGGAGAAATCCCAGTGAGAGCTCCTGGGGCACAAATCCCAGCCCCTCGTTTGTGATGCTCCGAGAAGCATCTGTTTAACTGGAAAAGAAATCCTTTCCTACCAGAAAAAAACCCTTTTCATTTTAGTACACTGAAAACCAGAGTGTGGAGATGAGCAGGGCTGAGCTTGGGTTTAATTCTCAGGATTTGAGAGCCTGAAGCACTTTCCACTCCTGAGAACGGGTCTGAAGCAGGAAATTATCTCAATTATTGGAAAACATTTATGGGGAAGGCAAATTATTCCTTTTCTTTCCTCTGTCTCGTGGATATGCAAAGGTCTGGCTGTGCAAGTGAATTTAGCAACTTTTGTCCTTAGTCTGAGACCAGCGATGGAGAGCTGGGGTTTAGTCTGGTTTTATTTGCTTAATAGGGTGCAAATTCCCCTCTGTTGTGTCGCCACTTCTGACAAACCACATCCCAGCCTGCCCTCCGGCACTGCTCCTGGATGTTTCTCTGCTGGAAACCCAAACCCAAAGCCCAGTTTGGAAGGTGGCCGGCCCCCAGTTTATCCAGTAAACTCCTCGCATTGCCAGGATGTGATTTTTCAGGAATGCAGAGCCGGCTCCTGTGAGGGAATCAGTGCTGTCGACATTTTCCTATTCAGCTGGATCATCCACGTGTCTGCCATGGATTCAGGACTCAGCTGTGAGCTGTGTCTCTCCTCTGAAGGTGCTGAGGTGGTTTCCAGGTGGCAGTGGAGATTCCAGCTCCTTCTGAGGGGCTCTGGAGCAGCCTCCTCCATCCTCCTCATGGCTCCCTGGGTTCAGCAGTGTCTTGCCCTCAATTCCACAACTCAGCAAACCCTGCCCACTCTGCCTCACACAGAGGCAGCTGACTAATTTGATGTGTCTGCTCATCCATCATTAAAATGTGGATTTTAATGGATTTTTAAAAAGCTGGCATGAGCTGGGAGATGCCTTGTGTTGAGCTTGAGTCCTAACTTGAACAAATAATCACCGCTTTTCCATGGTTTCATCCTACAAACTCAGAACAGTGTGGGAGTTTCAGTAATGCTCATGCCCCTTGTTTTCTCTGGGATCCTTCCAGCCCAGGTGGGTGAATGGTGCAGCTCTGCCCTGGGTCCTGTCGATGCCATGGAGGAGGTGACACTTGGTGGCACTGGAGCTGCCCCAGGACACTCCCACAGCGACCTGTGAGCATGGGCAGCTTAAAGCTGCATTTCTTGAAACCTTCTGCGATGGTCTGAGTGTGTCTGGGGGTTGTGATGACAAGTTTTAGATGCAGGAGCCATAAATCAGCTCTCAGGGCTTGCAATAATATCGACATAAGGAATTATGGGGCCGTGGGGAAGGGGTGACTCAGGCACAACCACCGACAAATGCAGGATGGAAATGCAACTAGAAAATCATTCCTGTGGC
Organism: Nicator chloris; assembly: GCA_013400495.1. Classification (NCBI taxonomy): domain Eukaryota; kingdom Metazoa; phylum Chordata; class Aves; order Passeriformes; family Pycnonotidae; genus Nicator; species Nicator chloris. Next base: position 107,804 of record WAAE01019299.1, read on the forward strand.
AGTGGAAGAGAATCTCCACAGTCCTGGGGAGAAATTAAAGTCCGTGCTCAGCAGATCAATGCCTGGGAAGTTTGGAATTTCTCCAGGGATGTGGTTTCTCAGAGGTGACCAAGCCCTGACACAAGGTCCCAACCCAAGCCCTGCCAGCACCACAAGCTGGCTCCTCTCTCATCTCAACAGTAACTCCAGCTGGAATCCAAAGAGGAGCAAAAGGAGGAAAGGAAGGGGAGGAAGTTTGACCATTAAGGACAACTCCCTGGGGTGAATTCCTGGAAAGTATTGCCTTGGAGTTTGCCTTAAAACCATAGCTGAGCTGGACAAGAGATGGCCATCAAAATGAGGCAGCTCTGGAAAGGGGAGCAGCTCCCTCAGGCTGCACTTCAGCCCCTCCTGAGGTGATCCCAAGGGCAGAGCTGTGCTGGTCCCAGCAGAGACCTGTATTGAGGAAAGGGGACAGAGCCCTGCAGGAGCCACCACAGCTGGCCCTGCTGGCCCTGCAGGAGCCACCACATCTGGACCTGCTGGCCCTGCTGGCCCCGGAGCCCTGGTGGAGGGATCCAGCCAGGCCATCCCAATGGCTCTGGTGTGCTTCAGCTGGGAGCTTGTCCGCCCCAGCCAGGTGTGGATCGGGGACCCTGGTGACTGGGGACATCTCCAAGGCTGGAGGGATGCTCACCACGGCTGGAACCATGGACAGACAGGTGTCCCTATCCTACACCGGGACACCAGCAGTGGGACAGCTCTGGTGGCAGTGACACCATTCTCAGGCTCTGCTGTCTTCCCCTCGCCACCTCCTACACCCCAACCTCCCAGCGGGACCCAGCAGCAGGAACAGAGAGGATCCATCTCCCCTGGCCCAGCCTCCAGGGAATGAGCTCCCAGCTCTAAGCTGGTCACGCAGCTCCCTCTATAGTCAGTGGAGAGAGGCGGGGACTGGTGGCACCGTCCCTGTCACCGGGGGCTCTGCTCGGCTCTCCCGGCAGCACCCAGAGCCGAAGGGGTTCGGGTTCTGCCCCGCTCACTGCCTGCGACTGGGTGGGGAAAACCCTTTATCTGCACCCAGACACCAAGGGCGGGAGGCTGAGCCCATGGGGACAGATCTCACCCCTCTGCTCCAGCCCAAACTGCCTCCAACATGCAAATGTCAGCTCTTGACCCTTGGTGGGTGCAGGCCAGGACAGGCAGGGAGGCTGGGACTGCTTTTGGGGGTTTGCACAAGGCATCAAATCCTCCAGCACAGCTGGAAAACTCCCCAGGCTGCAGGGGCACCAGGCACACAGACAATCCCATTTCCTCCCAAAGCATTGAGCCCTGATGAATGTGACCTCTCCAGGTGCCAAATCCTGCCCCTGCACGAGGGGTTTGTGCTGGCAGCCTCAGCACAAGTGCATTCAGAGCACGTCTCGTTTGTCATCTTTTCATCAGAAAGTGTGCAAAGCCTCTCCCCAAAGAGCAGAGCTGTTTTACAGCCAGGCTATAAAACCCTGCAGACTCTCTACTCCAATGGAATTAAATTAGTGCCAATAATCTGGCAAATATCAGGAGGGAATTTAATCAAAAGAACCAACAGCAGGGCCCTGATTTACAGCGGCCATGACAGAGTGGGGTGGACGAGGCTTTGCAGGGCCCAGATGTGGAATTTCACTTGCAACATCATTTGGAGCAGAGGAAAAGCAGAAGGAACTGGAAGCAGGGCTTCAGCGTGCTGGGAGCCCTTGGTGATTTCTCAAAAAACAGGGAGAAAAGAGGAACAATTCATCCTTGTCTGAGTCTGAAAAAAATGAACATGAAAATTCCTTATACCCTGGGCTTTGTTGCTTCTCAGGACAGCCTCACACCAGGGGTGTGCCCAGGACCAGGGCTGTGATGTGTCTGCCAGGACAAAGGGCATCCTGCCCCCTGCCCCCTGGGATGAGCCCACCCACCCCCCTGGACAAGGAGCAGTGGGACCATCGGACTCCTCCAGCCCAGGGTCCGTGGCTGGGGCAGGGATCAGCTGCAGTCTGACCTCGGAATGCCAGGGGATCCCTGGCTTGGTGTCCCAGGGCTTGTCTGACCACCCACCCGGAGCAGCCACATCCTCCATGCCCAGCTCCATGCCCAGCTCCAGCCTGGCAGGCTCTGGCACACACCCAGCATTGCCACTCCATGCAATATCCCTGCTCCATCTGTCAGCAATTCCTTTGCCTGTGGTTTGCAGCCTCCGTGCCATGGCCTGCCTGGCGTGGCTCTGTCCCAGGGCATCTCTGGCCACTGACAACTTCCAGGCTTTTATCACTTTTGCAAGGAAAACCACTGGAAGCAAACACAGAGCAAAGCACCTAGCACAGCTGGATCACTGTTAGCCGTCAGGGAAAAGCATCCTTAAACCCCAGCTCCTTCTGGCTTCACCAGCACTGCTGATCTGACTTCAGATCATTAGAAAAGTCTTTTATCTATCAATTATTAAGGGTTTGGCTGGTGGAAACACAAGCAGCCCTGAGCTGGGCAGGGGATGTTGCCCAGCTCTGCTTTCTGCTCACCTTTCGCTGCCTGAGCCTCACCCATGCCCTGCAGCACGTGCAAAAGTTTGTGGAATTCTCCTTTTCTCCAAGTTAAAAAGAAGGAGACATTGTGCAAGCATTTCTGCAATGTCATATTTTTGCATAATTACCCAAACCAACCATTTCAAACAATACAACTCCAGCGTCTTTAATTTGCTGATGTTCCATGTGTTGTGAGCTGAGGCACCTCGTGCATGGGATGGAGTGGGAGATGAGGAATGCAAGGCCCAGGAGAGGCACAGGATGTGTCTGTTAGGCTGAATAAATGGAGTTGAATTAATGAAAAAAAATGTCTCTGGCAGCTCTTTCATGGAGCCTTTGCTGTGAAATCACCCGAGATCTTGCTGGGGTGGGTGAGAGCCACGAGCTCCTCAGCAGTTCCCAAGGTACCAGGGTTCTCTGAGATGCTTTTATTTAAATTTCTTATGTGTGGGGCATGACCAGAGTGATGTGATGGATTAAATAATCAGGTCTTATAGAGAAAATATAGAGAAAATAATATAGAGAAAATACAGAGAAAATATAGAGAAAATAATATGGAGAAAATAATATAGAGACAATATAGAGAAAATACAGAGAAAATAATATAGAGAAAATATGGTTCTGCTGGGTACAGGCAGTGATGAGGGAGGTTGCAGGAGCTCAGGATGGTTAATTTCTTAATTTTAACCACCTTCAGTCGAGATGAGGCTCTGGGAGTGTTGGTTTGGTGAGATGGTGAATGAATGTTGGTACCAATGGAGAGGTGGCTGGAGCTGTTAAACGGGAGGATCGGGTTTAAACCTGCCCGTTTCCAACGATTATTTCAGCACAAGCCCTGAGTCAGGACAGGAAAACAGAAGGAACATAAACCCTGCCGTGTGCTAAACAGAGCTGAGGAAAAGGAGTTTTCAAAGGGATGCCGGTGCTGTGGGGAACCGCGTTTGGCTGCTGTTGTAGGGACGGTGGATCTGCCCCCACAAAAACCCCCCGAGGGCTGGGGAACGGCGCTGACGGGCTGCGAGCCGGTCACGGCTATCGCAAACCTTTGTGTCTGGCGGCTCCGGTGGCCACGGGTTTGTCACAAGCCAGGGCGGCTGGAGGAGCGCTGGAATTCGGCCGCCTCCAGCTGCAAGTGCGGGAGAGGCTTGAGAAGGCAGAGCAGGAGAACAGAGCAGTTGCAAAGAGGATTTAACAGAGAGAGTGATCCTGCAAGTGGGGAATTCAGCCTGAAAACCTCCCCGAGGCCAGTGAGGTCTCCTCGGTGCTGACTTGGGGAAATTGAGGCACAGAATGGCTCAGAGGTTTCCCACCTGCAGGTGCCACCTGGCCAGGTTTTTGGGCAGGACTGGGTGCTGTCAGGGACAGTGAAGGGCCAGGGACAGCAAGGAGAGACAGACACGAGAGGGGAACAGCTGCTCAGCCAGGGAGGAGAGCTGGGAAAAGCAGAAATGAGCACCTGGGAAATATCAAAAGTATCTCATTGGAATTGTTCTATGCAAGGTTCAAAAAGGGGGAGTAGGACTGTCTGAAAAATGGATTTCTTTTTCTGTTATGGCAAAAAAATGTCTGTTTTCAGTAAGGGAAAAAAAAAAAAAACAAAAAAAAAAACAAACCAAAAAATTGAAAATGCTGGAGACCCAAAACTTCCCAGCCAAAAATACTGATCTGAAGCCAAAAAGCTTTCCATTTCTTGTTGAAATGAACCTTTAAAGAGAAAAGAGCTGAGCATTTCTTTGGGAAACCCCAGCCTTTTCTAATCTGGCTTTTCAATGTTTGTTTAATTCCTTTCACTGCACCCCAGGTTCAGGATTTCCATCTCTTCCAGCAGCAGCTGAGAGTTAAAAGGGTTCATTTGCAGGCTTTGCTCTTCCTGCTGCTCCCGCCCCAGCTGAATCCCAGCTCGCCTCCAGGGCCACACGAGGAAACCTCAAAATACTCCAAGCTCAAAATAAACTCGTTTCCCCTTTTTCTGTTCTCTCCTCGTCCGGAGGAGTGACAAGTTCTGTGCGTGGGCTCAGCTCTGCCTGAAGGGTGGGAGCTGGAGATGGGGCTTGGAGGAGGCTGATTTAAATTCCACATCTCAGCCATACCTGGGATTTTGTGCCCCTCTTCCCTTCCAGAGTGATGACCAGGTAGGAGCAGAGGAAGCACCATTTGCAAGTGATAAACCCTGAAATAATTTGAAGTCCTCCTCAGCAGTGAGGGTTTCTATTTCCATGGGCTGGTCCTCACAGGAGGCTGGGGAGAGCAGGGAGAGGTGACGGCAGGGGATGTGGGTGGCCTTGTCCTCACCAGGAGGCTGCAGAGGTGATGGCAGGGAATGTGGGGGCACGAGAAGTCATTCCAAACGGGTTTGGGAGAAGCAGGAGCGGGGGGAGCTTGGCGAGAGGGAGAGCTGTGGGAGCAGAGCTGCAGGGAGAGGCTGGGCAAGGAGGAGCTGAGCGTTCCCACCACCCCAGCCCTGGGGCCGTACCTTTGCAGGCCTTGCGGTGGGAGATGGGCTTGCTGAGGTCGCGGTAGAAGCCCTCCTTGCAGTAGTGGCAGTGCCTGCCCGCCGTGTTGTGCCGGCAGTTGAGGCACACGCCGCCGCTCTTGCGCCCCGACAGCTTGAACAGCTCCATGTTGAAGCGGCAGCGCCGCGCGTGCAGGTTGCAGTTGCAGGCTGAGAAAGGCAAAGGGGGGACGTTGTCACCATCGGTGCCCAAACAGGGAGGTGCCAACCCCGGGGAGCTGCTGCCAAGCCCTCTGCGTGTGCTCTGTCAGACTGGGGAGGTCACAGGATGGGAGGCCTGGTGGCACCTCTGGCTGTGGGAAGCCAACTGCTCACCCACATCCCCTCCTGGCCTGTGCTGTGAGGTGAGCCCAGCTTTTGGGCAAAATGAGGTTGCCAAGGCCACATTTCACTGTCCTGACTTGCACTAAATGCGGCTTTGCCTCTCCCTGCCGGCAGTGTGGGTTGCAGGGGGGCTGTGAGCACAGGGTCCGTGGTTAGAGGACGGAGCACACAAACCCCTGTGGCACCTTCAGCTTTGTCACAAGCACTTTCCCCCATGGAAGCTCCGCTCATCTCCCTTCTCATCCACTCTCCTGTTGTGTTGTTACTGCTCAGTGCAAAGCTCCCCAAACTGCTGAGAACCCCCCATTTCCCGGCACCTCAGGAGCCCCCTCTGCCCCTGGGAGGTTTGCATCATCCCCTGCCCGACCTTCCCAGAATTCCCACTCTCACCAGTTCCCACACACACGTTGGAGCTCTGAACACCATTCCAAGACCTTCCTGGCTGGTTTCTCCCTCAGCCTTCCCCACCACAGGCTCTGTCTTTCACCCGCAGCCCTGACCATGCAGATAATCCTCATTTCTGCCCCTGGATCCCCCACCCCGCCCGGGACAGGCCCGGCCTGACACCCAGTCAGCCAAATTCCAAAAAGTCCCCCTCTGCTTTGATTGCTGTGACTGAGCTGTCCAATTCCTTCACCATATGCAGCCTAAAGTCAACACCAGGCCTATTTTAACAGGGGGCCTTTGCAAAGGACAACTCCGGCACTTCAAAAGCTCGACCCCTCGCCCGCCTCTCCCCAGAGCTGTCGCGGGGCCATCGGGACGCAGTTGCTGGGGCTCGGTGCTTTGCTGAGAATTTTATAGCTTGTTTTCTTTTCCCGTGGCTTTTATTTGCTCTTCACCCCTGAACAATGCAGCTGTGCCATGCCAGCCCACAGCTGGGCCCCTCGCCTCGGCACGGAGGTGTCACAGCTCCGGGCTTGTCACCTTCCCTCAGAGCAGAGACGTCTTAATCCCTCATTCCTTCCTGTTTACCTTACGGTGCTCTCCCAACACAAAGCCGCGCTGTATTTGCTTCATTATCAGATTTCAGCCCACAGAAGGACGGCGCAGCTCCGGAGCGTTTCTCAGGAACAATCCCCAGCTGCCACAGGCCGTGACAGCAGCGGGCCGAGCGGAGCCCGCCGTGCCCGTGCCCCCCGCGGCACGGAGCCGCCGTGTCCGTGCTCCGCCGCCGGAATTCCTGCGGCTGACACGGAGAGGACAAACCTCACGTCCCCACCGAGGCTGGCAGAGCAGGAGCGGCAGCCACCGACGTGCTGATGGTGACAGGAGCGGCCCGGGAGAGCCTTGCCAGGCGTGAGGGAGAGAGATCCCCGCCACGGCTTCGAGCCGCGGTTTGGCCCTCCTGGGACGAGCCCAGCAGCTTGCAGGAGCTTTTGTCATCTCCCCAGCAGGACACGGCCGTGAGGGAGCCCGGAGACAGCTCCTGCCTCCAGAGGGAACGGCTCTTTCAGATCTGGCCCGGTCCCACATGTGCTGAAGCTGCACTTTCAGCAGCTGAAAGCGGCACGGCAGCACGCACCAGGCACTCGTGTGTGTCCCCTCGTGGGTTTTCCCACTCCATGGAAAGCTCAGGAAGAGCAGCCCGCTGTGCCCTGCTGCAGCAGCCGCGCAGCTCTGCTTTCTCCTCATCCCACACGTGCTGAGCAGCCCCAGCCCACGGCACGGCTCCACCACACAAAGGGCTTTAGAGGCGATTCCTGCCCTGCAGAATGCACAGGCAAAGCTTTTGGGAAGCCGGTGGGGCTTTTAAATTCCCAACCCTTGTTTTACAGAGGTGACCAAGCGAGGTTAAACCTTTCCCTGGAGGTGCAGGACTCAGGGCTGGTTCCTACCCTCAGGGCAGAGCCTTCCCTAGGGCACAGACCAGGGCTGGGACACAGGGAATGATGTCCTGGCCACACCTGACCCCCAAGGCAGCACCTGGACCCATGGCACATCCTCAGGACTTGGCTCAAACAGAGGAAAAAAGATTTCAATCTCTCAGTCTGAGGGCTGTTTTAGGTTGGGACCACGTGGGCACATCTCCATCGTCCCTTTGAAGCCTCAAGGCTCATGAGCAGCTCTGCCTTTGGTGCCACAAACCACAGGATTTGGTCCCTGTTGATCAACAGCAGGGGACATTTCTCCAGAGAGTGGCGTGGCCTCACAGAAGCCTCAGTTCTCCCTCAAATCTGTCAGAAATCCATATTTTCGCAGGAGAATGAAAGCTCACCTCCTCCTAAAACTTGTATTTTAGGAGAGCTGGACTTGGCACTGGAGTATTTTGCAAGATTGCATTGGCAAATCCCTTTTTAAAATTCAAAGCTGAGCCCACACGAAGAGTGAGTGAAAATCTTTGCATTTCTTTGGGCTGCTTGATAAGCAGAAATGCTTTTGCAAAGCCAGGGAAACAGAACTCTGGGGATTTTCTCGAGTTCTTTCCTAACATTTCCACTGGTGCCACCAGAGCAGAGCTGCACAGGAATGTGGAGGAATAAGTGGAGTGTGCAGAGCTCTTCCCACCTCTGCTCCCAGGATCAATTTTCCATTGGTGTTCCAGGGGCAGGAAAGTCCTGAAGAAGGGAAGAAGCTGAACCTCACAAGAAGCTGCAAGGAGCTCCCCAAAACAGCCATCCCTGTCCTCATCCACCCTCAAGGACTGAAATATTGTGGATGCCTTGGGGGATGAACCCTCCAGGGGGGCAGCGGGTGAGCTGGGAGAGGGCGTGCTCTGGTCCAGCCCCACTCCATGACCAGCAGGGTCTCCCTCGAGCTCCCCAAGGCATCCAGGGAGCCACAGCCACCCCTCCACTGTCACCTCTCAGCTTCTTTTGGCTCCACCAGCTCAGCCTTGCTTCTGTCTCCTCCTTCCACTCCCAGGGCATGGAGGAAGCAGCTGGAAACAGCTGGGCAGTGATTCTCTCCCAACCCCATACACCTGGCTGCTTTTCCAGCATCCCCCCCTCCTGATGCCCCTGTTTCTGCAGTCAAAAGGGGCCAGACTTAGGGAGAACGGCTTTAATTGCAATTACTGTGTCCTGTGTGCACCCTGAGTGCCTGGGCCAGAGTGGCCAGTGTAGTGCACCCATGGCCACTAACCAGGGCAAGCTGGCAGCTCTGCCTCTAGCAGAGGTGTGTTTGCAGAATGCCCAGTGGGAGAGGCTTGGTCTGGCTGAAGGAAAATAACCATCCCATTTCTCCTGACAATGGCACACAGGGATGGAGGGACTGAAGGGAAATACCCATCCCATTTCTCCTGACAATGGCACACAGGGATGGAGGGACTGAAGGGAAATACCCATCCCATTTCTCCTGACAATGGCACACAGGACAGAGGGACTGAAGGGAAATACCCATCCCATTTCTCCTGACAATGGCACACAGGGATGGAGGGACTGAAGGGAAATGCCCATCCCATTTCTCCTGACAAAGGCACACAGGACAGAGGGACTGAAGGGAAATACCCATCCCATTTCTCCTGACAATGGCACACAGGGATGGAGGGACTGAAGGGAAATACTCATCCCATTTCTCCTGACAATGGCACACAGGGATGCAGGAATTGGAGCAATGTAAGAAATGTCCCAGCCAGGCGTCACAAAGTCCTTGTGGGGACAAGGCTGGGACACGCTGTGATGGGATCATTCTGGAGGTGCAGAGCGTGGGCAGTGCTGGGGCACAGGGCTCATCGCTGGCCCCAGCAGCAGGTCGGGATGGTTTTGGATCCCAGCTGCAAATCTGTGCAGGTCCCCAGGGCGTGTGGCTCCCTGGCCACGTTTTCCCTGGACAGAGGCGCTCAGGAAATGCGTGTCCCTCCCTCTGCTCGGCCCGAGGTTAATCCCCTGCTGTGCTGAAGCCTTTTGCCTTGTTCCTAAGATGACTTGGCCTGGCTTTAATTTTCTGCCTCTGCTTCTTGGTTTGAATTTCCCTGAGTTCAAGTGGCTCTTTAGCAACCCGTTTTTTCTTTCTATGAATGCCTTTGAGGGCAGTAATAAAAATCACCTCCCAGGATTAGCATCATGTCCATTCCTCCAGCTTTGCTTTGCACCTGGGGGAGAAGACACCCCTGCACCCCTGCACCCCCAGCTATGAGCAAAGCCTAGGCCAGGTGCTGAGGGCTCTGCAAGGAAAGGTTTTGGCTCTGGTTGCTGCACTGAGCCCAGCCCTGCTGTCTCCTGCTCTCTTCTTTCTCTTACTCTGCCAAGGACCTCACAAGCCTTCTGTTCCCTGACTTTATTGTGCACAGATGTGCAGAGCTTCATCAGAGCATCTCTACCTGAGCTGCCAGGCTCGAGTCTGGATAACCAGATTTCATTTAAACACAGATGCTCCAAAACCTGGAAAAGGTTGAAGAGGGAAAGAGGAAAGCTGCAGTTTGGAGCCAGGCGGAGAAAACACTGCGGAATATTCTCCGTGTTAAAACCAGTGACTGGGTCAAATGAATCCATCAAGGAGGTCAACGTGGGCAGGATTTTCCATGTGGGAGAAGGAAAGGAGGGACATGAATGGAGGCACAGGCCGGGGCTGTGTGCTGGGAGCTGTGGCTGTGGTCTTTGTGCTGCCACCACGTCCCCAGCGCCCCGCGTCTCCCAGGACGAATTCCTCTCCGTGGTTTCCATTCAGCAATGACAATGCTGCCCTTTCAAAAGACCCCACCCTCCCAAAGCTTATATTTTGGCAATTTTCAAAATGCAAATTGCTTTTTAAACAAACGAAAACCCCAAAACATTTTGTTTTAATTTTTGCAAACAATAATTCGGGGGAGGGGGAAAGGAAAAGGGGAGGATGGAAGAATCCGGAGACTGAAAGTAATCTCTAAATTTGACTTGAATTTATGAACAGTCTCAGTCTCCTTAAAATTATCCTTTTTCCAAACAAGTTTTGTTTTATTTCCCCAGAAAATTGCTAGCTCAGCCTGAGCCATTATTTCTCTTCTGCAGGAGAAGTCCTGACATGCAGGGTCCTGGTCCCTGAGAGGGACCCCCTGCTCCTGCCCATCCAGGGGAGGCTTTGCTCCCAGGGAATCCCTAGAGATATCTTCAGGGGTGTTATTTCTGAGGGCCACAGTGGTCAAGGGAACACCCACAGGGACAACAGAGGTGAAGCAGACAGAGCCAGTGGAGACCTGTCTGGAGTGGGAAGTAAAGAGAAATCACCCATGGAGACAGCAGGAGGATGTCCCTACAGTGTCCCTTCAAGCCACTGCCAACTGGATGGAGGTTTTGGAGCAGCTGAGCATGAACCTGGAAGTGGTGGATGGGCTCTCACACCACTGCAGGTCACTGGGCCACACCAGTCCAGCACAGGCTGCCAGGGCTGTGCCCAGTGAGTGACTCCAGGTGTGGCCCTGCAGGGATCTCTCCTGGGGGTCTGGATGACCCAGGCTGGGAGAGGGTTTCTGTCCATGCCTGGTGTGACCTCACAGGGATCTCTCCTGGGGGTCTGGATGACCCAGGCTGGGAGAGGGTTTCTGTCCATGCCTGGTGTGACCTCACAGGGATCTCTCCTGGGGGTCTGGATGACCCAGGCTGGGAGAGGGTTTCTGTCCATGCCTGGTGTGACCTCACAGGGATCTCTCCTGGGGGTCTGGATGACCCAGGCTGGGAGAGGGTTTCTGTCCATGCCTGAATGGCCAAGCAAGGATAAACACCAGTGGCAAAGTCCTGCAGAGTAGAGTCACCCCATGTGGCCCCAAGAGCTTGGAGCCATAGGGACTGAGGGGTCAGATCCAGCTCTGCTCGCAGGGCTGGTGGCCCCATGCCTGCCCTTGTGGCCCAGTGCCACCCACCACAGCCCAGCTGGCCACCACCAAACAAAAACATTTGCTTAGGAAAATTCATCTGCGTGAGCAGCGGAGTGTGAGTAAGGAGAAGGCTCGAGGTTGGTTGGGTTGGCTCAGGCAAGGGGAAATCCACGGGGGTGTTGTGGCTGTGAGGGGCAGACACGGGGGCTGTGCCAGGCCCAGGTTTTCCTGCCAGTCAGAGCTGAAGGAAGGAGGGAAGTGTGGGACACACCACAAAAAATGCAGCTGTGGCCAGCATCGCCCCCCGGGCCAGAGCCACAGCCTGCAGCAACAGCAAGTGGGGATGGGGGAGGAGGGAAGGAAAGGCAGAGCCCCAGCCTTGCTGGGACCCCTTGTTGGGGTGAGGGCTTTTTGGGGAGCCCCTCACACTCTGAGCACTCCCCATGAGGCCCAAATGCCTCTGACCCCGCTCTAGCTGTGGGAGCAGGGCATGGCCAAACTGCTGGTGTGGGAGAGGCAATGGTGCCGGATCCTGGGGAGGAACACACTGAGTACATCTCCCTGTCAGCACAAAACGGCCCTGGGGATCAGAACCCTTCTCCGTGCCTGAAAATCCTCAGGAATGGCCGTTCTGTGGAAAAGCTCTGGATGAGATGTCATCAGAGTGACTCAGGACCTCCCTGGGGAGGCTGCACAGTCCAAGTGCCCTTCACTTCCCACTTTGCCAGTTCCCAAATCCCCACATGCCTGAGGGACACAGAGACCTTGGACATGTCCTGCTGTCAGCGTTGGTTCTGCAAAGTGTAAGAACCCTCTGTGGCACTGAAGTTGGTAACACATCATTGACACCCGCCTGGCATTTCCAAGGATAAGACCCTGATTCTTTTTTCCATAAAAAAAAGCCAGACTCAGTGTTTGGGTTGAAATGTTTGAGTCTGGGTGTCTGAGTCAGGCTGAGCGTTTCTAGAAAAGTCCCTGCTAAAATGATTCAGCTGGAAATGAGAAACAAGGCGAGTGAAAAATCCTGTGCTGTGCCAACCCTAACAAATTTGGGGATTTATTTCCTTAAAGAAAATCTATTGCCCTTATGTTTGAAGCCAAGGCTTAGGAAGAAAAACACTGCTCTCTGCTAGGGATGAGTCTGTTGTTGTCTCTAAGAAGAGCTGCTCAAGCCTGGCTGCATTTCTCAGTCACTGAAGAAAGGGACATTTGATCCAAGCTGATGGAGTTCTGCAGCTGAATTCCTGAAAATCTGATTTTCACTGCCCAAACCAAGCCCAAAGCCAGGCCTGTAGAGGCAGGGCAGGGGATTCCTGTCCTGCTGGTGGATTCTCAGGTGCTGAGTGTGGCAGTGCCACCCTGACCCCTCCTGCCTGAGCTCCACCTGCATGCACCAGGACGTGCCAGTGGAGCCCTGCCCTGCCATGGTCACTGGCAGCAGGGAGGGAGAGCTTCCAGCAGATGCTGGGCCGTGGGGAGGGGAAGCAAATGCGGAACAGCAGAGCTTGGCAGATCGAACCCGTGAATGTTTTGGGATTGCCCTCAGCCCAGCAACAATAGGGGCAGACCAGGCATGTCCCTTGTGAACCAGCTGTCCATCAACACCCGGAGCCAGATGAAATAGTGCCCGCCCAAAGTGGGCAGCAGATGGACAGCTTGGCACGGCCAAATCCCAAAATGTGGCATCTGGTTTTGGAAGCAGATCCAGAGAGAAAGTCCAGAGCTGTTCACAGATCAAGAGGAAAGAACAAGTCCTGTCAGATCAGCTGCTGAGGGTTAATTGTTGATGCTCAGAATTATCAACTTTCTGCAGCATGGTGAGACCAAAACTTTTCCCAACAGCACCAGATCCCTTTGGGGAGCATCCAGCAGCTGCTGCCCACCAGGCACTGTGGCTGCCCCTCCATCCTCAGCCCCACAAGCCACGGGAGCTGATCCCAACGCCACGGACACCACTGGGAACTCGACCTGCCAGACTGGGGTCTGACCTAGGTTTGGATTCATTTCATGGAGGGAGAGATTTCCACAACTGTTCCCACATTTATTGGTTCCAGCCTGGACTGGAGCACCAGAAGCCCCTGAGGTATTTCCTGGCTGTACACGTGGTGTTTCTGACCCCACAGGAAGCATCAGAGGAGCAAGAGCACGGCTTGTTCCTGGGAGATTTACAGCTCCCAGATATTCGGATTTTGAGCCAGATTTGAACAATCTCTGGGCAGTGAAGCTCTCCGCACTGCCAGGCAGCACACGTGGCAAACAGCTGCTGGCAGCCCTCGAGGTCCAGCTGAGCTGTGTGTTCCTTGCTGGATCCTCAGGGACATGTCCAGTGGCCTGCAATGGCTCCCTCGAAGCCACCAGGCAGCTGAGGGTCCATCAGCAGGCCAGGGGCGTGGAGGAGGAACCTCCGGCCCTGCGCCGCGTTGAGATGTTGGGCTTGTTGGGATTTGTGGCAGCCTCTCACCCAAGGCCTTTTCTCCCAAGACAAAAGCGCTCTTACTCAATACAGGATGGGGAGCACAAAGCCGGCCTTGCCCTGGTGCAGCGCTCTCGGTTGGGCTCCAAGCGCCTGGAAATGGGCTGTAAATTGCCCTCGCTTCCCCCGGAGTGCTGCGGGGGGACAGCGCTGCCCTGACCCCGCAGCGGAGCCTTCTCCCTCCCGGAGCACCTCTGGGAGCTGTCTCAGGGTCAGCCTTCAGCCTCAGCAGGAGTCTGCCTCAGCAGGAGTCTGCTCAGGAGACTGGCATGGAGCTCCAGGGGTGTCCCCTGTGGTGTGGGCAGCGTGTCCCTGCTCTGTCCTGCTGCCTGCCAGGACCTTGCACCCACACAGGTCCTGCTGTGCCAGTGCAGGGATGGTGCCCACAAGCACAGAACCAGCGAGGCTGGAAAAGACCTTGGAGACCATCGAGTCCAGCCTGTGACCTAACACCACCTTGTCACTAAACCACGGCACCGAGTGCCACATCCAGGCTTTTTGTAACCTCCAGGGATGGTGACTCCACCACTTCCCTGTGGAGCCCAGCCCAATGCCTCAACCACATCTTCTGTAATAAAGTTTTTCTAATGTCTCGCCTAAACTTCCCCTGGTGCAGTTTAAAACATCCAGCAAAAGCTTTGACCAGGATTTGATTCAGGAGATTTTCTCTGCAAATCAGGTGTTGGGCAGAAAATTTGCAGATAAACCTCAGCTTGGAAAGAGCTTAGTACTTTTTTTGCTTTTTTTTTGAGAAGGGAAAAGTCAAGAAGTGAACTCTATTTCACTCTGGGAGATGATACCAGCCTGTCATCAGCTTGCTTTGTTTAATTTCACCATCCAAGCCCAGTCTCCTGAGATCGTCAATCCTTTGAAATGAATTGTTTGCATCCCGTAATTCATCCAGATGCCATTCAAAGGCAGGAGCTGATGGGAGAGCTCAGCCTGCAGTCCCTGGGTTCTCAAGGATAGCACAGAGCCCCCAGCCCCTGCTCTGCCCCCCCAGCCCAGCTCCGAGGTGCTCCTAAAGTGTCAGTGTTTATTTAGAGTGGAGGGGAATCCACTTGGGAACAATTTACCCACTTAGACTCTGCCCTTGTGGTTTCTCTCTTATCTGGTACCGATCTCAGCAGCAGCTTCCCTCAGCTGCTCCAGGGCTGTGGTGCTTTCCGAGACCTTTCTCCTCTCTCTAGCCCACACCTTGGTGCTTCCTGTCCAGCCTGACCTCCAGGCAGCTCTGAACTGCTGCAGCTTGAGGGAATGCTTTTCAAATCACCAAAATCCTCATCCCAGACCCCAAGTGCTTGGTCTCATCAATACGTTTGTGTTTCTGTAATACTGGAACTCTGAGCCTCAAAAGGAGGGCACATGGTGGGCACCCCAAAGCTCCAGGTGATCCTCAGGACATTTTCCTCTAAGCTTTCCAACACTTCTGCCCCAGGAGGGATCAGTCACTTCAGTGTTAAAGCCACAGCACAAACAGACACTGAAAGAATTTGCTCATTCAGAGCAAAGGTTACCCAAAATGCACAAGGCTGATAACGCAACCAGCCCGGCGAAGAGTCAAAGGCTTTTCAAATCTGGATTAGAACTGTTCAGCTCAGAAGGACCAGGGATACAAACAGCCTCAGCTCTGCTTCCATCGGTGCCCCAGGGAGCCGGGAAACTTGGCCGTGCTTCCCCACAGCCAGGGGTGAAAGCAAAGCCAGGCGGTTTTAAACCAGCTCAGGCTCAGCTTCCCCCAGGGCAGACCCGGCTTAAAGCGCTGCGGTCCCGTGCCCGGTCCCTGCTAATTCAGCCTCCTGTGAGGTCGGGCTGTGCCGGGCTCCTCACAAACAGCGTTCAGGAACGTGTTGTGTTGTTTTAACCCCAGCTCATTTCCCAACCTCCTCTGGAGCAGGGCCAGGGGAATTGTTCAACCAGCCCCAGCCAGCCCCACTTCCGAAGGGAACCTGTGGCTGCTGCCAGAAGCCAGCACGGAGCTGGGCACAACCCAGGGCTCATCATCCCTCCCCAAACCCAGCAGCAGCCCCACCACGGTGCCACTGCACCAACACCACCTGTCTGAAGACCAGCTCCTGCGGGATTTCCCTCTGGAGTCTGCATCACTCTCCTTTTGGCCTTACCCCAGGCCTGGTTTGGTGCTGCCTTCCCTCCTCTCTGCAGGATCCCATGGCCTCACCCTCCCTGGCAGTGCCAGTGGCTGCAGCTGTGTATTCACACCCCCAGACCCCGTATCCCCGTGGCAGCAAGGATTAGGGATCCCCACCCAGAGGATAACTCCCTCCTTGCAGAGACCGTCCCCGTTGGAGCTGGGGAAGCACTGCAGGCAGATCCAGAAATCCCAACACGGACAGAAGCCTCAGGGAGGAGGACTCTCCGAGGGGATGGTCCCCTCTGTTTTGTCACACATTGCTGGGAGCTGGTCCTGCCTGTGCCTGCAGAAGCTGCTCCAGCCCGTGCCTCTCCGCGGGAGATGCAGCTCAGGGTGGCTTTGGGAGCGCTCCCGTTCCCCTGAGTGACAAACCTCAGCCTGGCCACTCGAGGTGCCAGACAGTAACCCAAGCTTGACAGATGACGGCTCTCGGGAAGGGTTTTGGTTTCTCTCGGAGCCCAGCTGGCTCAGGGGAGCCGTTGGCAGCTCAGCACGTTCGCTTCCCCCGGCACAGCGGGGAGAGAGCGGGGCTGGCGTGGGGAGCTTGGCCCTGGGCTGTCCCCTGAGCTGCACGGCCCAGCCTCAGCCACTGCTGCTCAGCTGCTCTGTCCTCGGAGAGGAGATGCTCCCCAGACACAGGAAAGGTCCTGTCATGGCTTGGCCTAACTCCCCCCTGCCTCAGTTTCCCTTTCTGGAAGTAGGGAGAGGGACCCTGGGAGGGATTTGTTGTGGCAAAGGCTGAGAGCGCTGGGTGACGGGAGCCAGAATTGTCTGTGGATCTGCAAAATGATGTTGGATGACATAAAAACTCAGCTCCAGCTGGGAAATTTCAGCAGAGATGGATTCTAGTTCTGCTTCCAAGCCTCCCTAAACCTGAGCTAATCCTGCAGCCCAGTCCAAGCACGAATCACGCTGGTGGACGGGGTGAGCATCCAGCTCCCATCCCGCAGTCACCTGGACCCGGCATCGTTCTGGGCTGGCTTTTGGAGAAGCCCTACAGGTGTGAAGAGCTGTGTTTGCTCAGGGATATTCGCACCTTCGGGGCTGTGGACAAAGCTCTGCTTGCCCTGGGCAAACAGAGCTATCTTATCTCCGGGGCATCAGAGAGGGAAGGAAAACTCCGGCTGAGGAGCCTGACACCCCAGCTGTTATCGCGGGAGGACATGACAGTATTTCAGGGAGGTGTTGGGACGAGCTGGCTGCCCTGCTGCCCCCACAGCACGGCTCTCTGCTCCCGGCCAGGCTGGGCGGTCCTGGGGCTCCTGACAAGGCCCTGGTGTGTTTTGTTTTCCTGGAGATTGGGGTGTTATCAAAAGCTGACAGGCTTATCCTGCCTTATCAGGGCAGCTGTGCTACTGTTAATGGTTTTCTGTAACAGGCTCTGGGCAGAAATGTGGATTGTGATTGTGCTGGGCCCGGGTAGCTGGGGAGGCTGGGTGGCCCTGGCTGGGCTCAGCATCCCCTCCGGCTCTCCACGGAATGCAGCACCACCATCCCATGCAGGAATGGGACCGTCCTGCACTGCCAGTCTTTAACATCCAGACCCCAGCACCAGAACCTTCTGAGGCCATATCCCGCCCCCAGAGGAGGCAGCTGCCAGCCCAGGGGTCCCACACCCACATCCATCTGGAGCACGGCACTTCCCCTCCTCGCTTTCCCTGGGATTGCCATGGGATGCCTCATTTCTCTGCTCTGCTGCTTCCCAGCTGGCCAGCGATGGCCTGTGCTGGCTGACAGCTCCCCCAGCGAGGCTCTGGGCTGCTGGGTGTGATGGGCTGGTTCAGCACCTCTGTGCTCCTCACATGCACCATCTCCAGGAGCTCACGGTCCGTGTGTGCTCACCCCTCCCTGCTCCTCCACCCCAAGGCTGCGGGATAGCAGAGCTGTGAGGCTCCTACAGGAAGAATTCGTGAGCTGGAAACACGAATCTCTTTGGGGTCACGGGATTGTTGTAGGGCAGGGACTTCGAGCCAGGTCTCATCTGCCTTAAGCCAGTGTTTGGATGGAGAAAGGCCTGGTGGTGCAGGACAAGGGGAGTGGGTGGGCATGGACACACTGCCAGCAGCAGGGGACAGCCTGTGAAGGACACAGCTCTGGCTCTGCACGGAGCCCAGCCCCGAGGTGGTGTGGGGCTGGGGTGATCCCACTGACCCAGCAGCACCAAGGATGAAAGAGGCAGACATCTACTCAATCCTGCATCCAAATCTGACCCTCCAGCCTCCCTCGGGCAAGGACGACACACCTGGAGCTGCAGCAGCTCCTCCCTGCCCAGCTGAGGGCCTGCAGCTGCCTGCTCACTTTTTGGGGTCGCTCAGGGCAAACTTTGACAGCTTCAAGTCAAAGCACACAGCCCCAGGAAGGTTGCTCCTGTTTGTCTCTGAGGGATTTAATCCTGATCAAAGCTAGTCAAACACAGGGATTTCCCAGCTTTTCTGCTGGGATCAGCCTCCCGTGCCTGCCATGGCCCTGGGACACTGCCTTGGCCAGCCTGGCCCTCGCTGCTTTTTTCTCCCAGGCCAGGAGGCCAGGGAAGACCAGGACTGTTTGAAGAGGATGGGTAATCCCTGGATGGGACAGCGCTCCTGGAAACCGGGCAGGCCTCTGGAGAGGAGCCTGGCATGAACACCCAGACACAAGAAGCTGCACATTCTGCAGGGCAGCAAAGGCTGTTTGGGCTGTGGGAAGTTTTTACTTTTCATTTTGGCCAGAACTCAAGGAATGGGAATGCCCAGGAGTGGGTTCCCTGCAGGGAGACAAGGATTCTGTGGTCCCCCCTTTCCGAGCTCCACATCACCCACATTTTCCAAGCCCCTTGTTCTCCACGGGGCTGTGGCCATGCAGCCACTGCCACCAACCCAGGTCACATCTGTAACCCCAGGGTCACCGCCAACACCCACCCGGAGCAGAGAAACGAGACAGCCGAGCAAAGGCGTTGACAACCCCTTGAGGGCAGGGGAGGAGGAAGGGGTGTGATGGAGCCCTGGGTGTCCCAGCAGCCTCCTCCTCCCTCGCCCTGGGGGACACCGGGGCCACCACGCGCTCCTGTGCCTGCCAGGCAGATTTTATCGGGCCCCTTTAATTAGCCGATCACGGGCAATTAGCTCCGAGCGCCCGCGGCACAGGCTGCAGACCTGGCTGGTTTCAAAGGAGGCTGCCTGGGTGCAGACATTCCCGGGGACCGGGGTGGGGACAGCAGCGCTGGCCACGGCAAAGAGGATGCTCAGAGATGGGCTTGTGCCACTCAGACCCGGGCTTGTGCCACTCAGACCCTGGCTTGTGCCACCTTGTCCCTAAAACTGCCCATCCCAGCACCATGAGGGGAGGCTTCATTGTGTGCTGGAGCCGCGGTGGTGGCCCCTGAGCACCCCGGCAGGAAGGGCCAGGCTGGTGCTGGCAGGGCCACGGGACAGCCTGGGCACGGGCAGGAACCGAGTGCCCACAAATCCTGACACTAGCCATGAATGGATTCCCATCCCAAAACACCCTGGAGCTACGCCCAAAGCTTCACCCTGATGTGCCAGGGACACTGCAGGGACTGACTCACTGTCCAGAGTGTCCTCCCCCTGCCCATCCCACGGGAATGGTCTCTGGATGTGTGACCCTGCAGACATCAGGGGACAGGGACAGCTGGGCCAGGCCTGCCCCGTGCCAGGGCCCTCGTGCTGCTAAATGCTGAAAGGGTGACCTGGCTCTCGTGGGACAGCTCCCTGTGATGTGGCTGCTCCTCAGGTCACACCCCAGGTGACGTCTCACTGCTGCAGAACAGGGTTGGAAAAGCTGCTCGCCCTCGGCTGGAAGATTCCCCATGTGGAGCAGGGTGGCAGCCTAATCCCTTCACCCGAGAGGTTTTTGTTCCTTTTTGTACGTGATCCCCCCTCCCCTGCAGCCCAGCTGCTGCTCCGGACTCACACTGAGCCTGTCTCAGTGGGACACTGCTCCGGGCTTCAGCTGCACTTCCTGAATTTTGCCCAAAAGTTACAGAGAGGGGATTGCATTTCTCTGAAGGAAACTGCACTTCCTGCAGTTCCAGCAACAGCCTGGGAGCAGTCCTGGGTTTCAATCTGGCTTCTGCCTTTGAGTCTTGGATGTTGCTCTGAGCCAAACCTCTGATCCTGCTGTGGTTCATTTTCAGGCGCGTGTGCCCCAGAAACTTTTTTTTTCTAAATTAATTTTTCATACAGAATTCTTTCGTTTGATGGATGCAGTGAGAAACTATTTCCCAAACAGGAAAGAGGACCTCCCTCCCCCTCCTCTGTGCCGTGGATGTTTTTAATAACAACATCAATTGTCTGCAAACAACTTATTCCTTTCTGACCTCAAAACAACTCCTGGTTAGTGCATTCCAGCATGGCCACAGACCGAGGCTCAGTGCCTTCACAGGGCCTTCAGGAGCTTTTCCATCACAATGCCCGCTCAGGGAAGGGCCTGATGTGGCAGATGGGAGCTTGGCTTTGCTGGGATGAGGATGCTGAGCAGCTCAGAAACACACCCCGAGCCCTGGTGCTGCTGTGCCAGCGGTTTCCCTGGTGTTCCTAATTTCAGCTGCCCCCTCGTCCCCCAGGTGTCCAGGCAGGAGGACATCCCTGCCTGTCCTTTGTCCTGAAGAGCCAGAAGTGTTTCTGCTGCGGGCTCCTCGTGCCTGAGCCAGCTGTGCACAGCAGGAGACACCTCCTGGGACTCGCTGAGCCCTGTGCAGCTCGAGGAGGGGTTTTGAGGGGGGTCAGAGGGAAGGGGAGTCTGCAGCCCCCCAGGGCCATCGAGGGGGGATGTGTCCCCTCCCCGCTGCAGGCTGGGCCGGCCACAGCCCAAGGCTGCACCATGGCAGAGTTTAATGGGATAGAGCAGACATAGACCAGCCTTTAAACCCAGCTCTGACCTGGCGAGTGGGATCATCTTCTGATTCCATCCCCAACTTCCTCAGGAATCACCATGCAGGGGTGAGGTGGCCAGCACAACTGGTTCTCTCACAGCCACCTCCCGTGGTGGCACATCAGGTCCTGCCCTTGGCCAGGGCAGAAGATCTGCTGTGTCCCTGGAGCAGCCTCAGGAGTGCTCCTGGCTCAGAGGCTCCTCTCTGGACACTGCACACCTACAGCTCTTACACCCAATTCTCACACTTGTGACGCTGCACAGCTGGACCCCAGGGATCACAGCTGGACCCCAGGGATCACAGCTGGACCTCAGGGATCACAGCTGGACCGCAGGGATCACAGCTGGACCGCAGGGATCACAGCTGGACTGCAGGAATCACAGCTGGATCACAGGGATCACAGCTGGATCCCAGGGATCACAGCTGGACCGCAGGGATCACAGCTGGACTGCAGTAGTCACAGTTGGATCACAGGGATCACAGCTGGATCCCAGGGATCACAGCTGGACTGCAGGGATCACAGCTGGACCTCAGGGATCGCAGATGGACCGCAGGGATCACCACAGGACCCAGACACACCAGTCCCAGGACTGCAGGATCCCAACCTGGCTGGGGACACTTCCAGCCAAATGAATTATTGATTATTAAAGCAGCTTGGGACCAGCTAGAGCTGCTCACAAAGTCAGGGTGATGGAGTTGCAAAGAAACGCTCCTTTTCCTGTTAGCTCATTGGAAATACCCGTCTGGGCAATTTTGCAATGCAATATTTTGGTTTTTCTGGTGTGAAAGGGCACTGCAAAGCCGAGGTCACCTCAAGGCAGCCACGGGAGGGATATCAAACCACAGAGAATCCAACCAAAGGGAGCTGTGCTGGGGGAGATCACATCAAACATCTCCACGGCCTGAAATGCTGCAGGGAAGGGGGAAGGGAAGTGTGCAGGACAGCAGATGCTTTGGCAGGGAAAAGGAAGCAGGCTTCAGCTCGAGCCCACCTCCGGACAGAAAAGCTTTTGCAGTTCCCAGCTTGGCCAGAGCCGCCGGCACTCGCCCACTCCTGGCTCCCTCCGGGGCCACCGAGCTGTGTCCCGGGATGGGAGAGCCCTCCAGACTGGAGGTGAGCACCCCACGCCCCCCTCCCACCCCAGAGCTGCCTGAAGCACAGCCCAGCCTCTGCCTTTGCTGGCCCCAAAACAAAGCTGCAGCTCTGGGAGAGACCCAGACTGTGAACTCCAAAAGGCCTGCCTGCAGCAGGGGCTGATGTGCAAAACCTCTCCCACAGAAGCTTTCCTGGCTGGTTCTGCAGCCCAGCTGCTCTGCAGAACAGCAGCAGCTCCATGGGGAGGCCCAGCTGTGTCCCCAGGGCTCGTGGGTGCCTCTGTCCCTCACGGGCCAGGCTTTGGAGCTGAGTGGGGCAACCATCTCCACCCCAGCCAGAGCAGCTTGTGGTGCCCCTGCCACAGCAGTTCCCTTCACTGCCCTCCTCGGGGTGACCCTTTCCCAAGCCAAAGCCCTGAAATGTCTGTGGTTTGCCCAGGACACCAGGCTGTGATTCCTCATTTGCCATGGTTTGTATCTCTGGCCCCCAGAAATAACCCTGAGCTGCAGCCTGCTCCCCACGGCAGGAAATGCACATCATTGTGAGCGTTAGCAGGCAGCCATCCCCGCGGGAACAGCGGCATTTCCCAGGAACCCAGATGTTTGTGAACCCCCGGCTGCTCCCGCTGATGTCAGGGAATGCGCAGGGCCCGCGGGGATATTCCTACCTCAGGAAACAATGCCTTCAAAAGCCACAGAAAACAGGACTCCAGGGCTGAGACCAGGCAAACAAAGCTGTGACAGCCACCCAAGTGTCACCTTGCTGTCACAGCCATGGCACAGGAGCAAAGCCCAGCCTGGCAAGGCGGTACCAGGAGAGGCTGAGAGGCAGAGGGGACACGGCCTCAGCCCTGCCTTAGTGCCTGAGGATCTTCCAGGTCCCTGTATTTGGCCCTCAGCGTTTCCTGGCTGCCATGGGGGTGTGGGATGGAGGTCCTGGCACTCAGCAGGGGCACGGCTGCTGACTCCACTTGGAAAATGGAGGCGTTTTCACCTGGAAGACCTGCGGACTTCCCATCACAGGCAGGGACACAAACTGATCTTCACCAGGACAAACACTGCTGCTTCTCAAACCAGGCTTGGCCCACCAGCCTTCAAGTTCCCACCCTGTGGTGGCACTTTGGGATGCTCTCCACGGGTTCCAGCAGTGCAGGGAATGAGGAACTGGCTGCATTCTCCATTCCAGGGTGAGTCCATTTCCCCTGGGGCACACGGAGAGGAGACACAGCCCGTACCACCTGGACCATCCTCCGCCCTGATGTCCTCTATCCCTTCATCCACAACAACACCCATCCCAGGGAACGGAGGCTTTCCCCCTGACCATGGAGGTCTTTAACTCAGCCCCGTGCACCTCCCTTGTGCAATTCTCTATCCCTTTATGACTGCGGGCTACAGTTCCCTTCCGAGGGGTCTTGGGCTCGGTTTCAAGCCTGCAGCCCGCTCTGAGCTGGTCCCTGCCCGTGCAGCCGACACCAAAGCCTTTCAGGCAGCCCGGGCAGCGCTGCCATCCCCGTGAGCCCCACACATGCCCGTGCTCCGGCCGATTGTTGGGCTCGGCTCCTGCCCGGATCGTTTTTAACCTCGCCCAGCTTTGGCCGCGGCACAACTGAGGCTGCTCGGTGGGAAGCCGGTTCCAAGCGGCGCTGCCTTGTATTTGCCTCTCCAGGTGGTAACGGGCTGAAAAGCGCCTGTAATCCCCCTGAATGAATCCCAGAGCACGGAAACAAAGTCAGGCTCCATTGTGTTGTGTTCATCCCCTTTTAACACGGGCTGCTTCAGCCACCCAAGATAAAGCAGGCGAGGATCTCCCAGCTCCCTGTGCCAGCACCTCTAAGGAAGGGGTAGGAAAGGTTCACCAGGCCCTGCCGTGGTTTGTTGGCAGAGCTGCTGCTGCTCTTGCCATCCTTTTTCTACTACACCGAGGAAAAAATTCTCCTGGCCCATCTCCTGCCACAACTGGTGCCTTTCATCGCGTTTTTGGCAAAGCTCAATCTGATTTTTTCTGCAGCCTTAGTGAGGCTCCCCACTTGACCAGAAAAGCTCCTTTTAGGGCATCATGGCTATAAACGGGAGACACAGGCTTTAGCTGAAAGACATCAGCCCATGGCTGTGGGCCCAGCTGACCCCTGAGACATCTCTGCAGTCCCAAGGTCAGCGATGAACCTTTTGAAAGAGTTCACTCAGCAGGGACTGCAAAACCTTCCCTGCGCCAAGCATCACATTTGTGTCTCCTTTCTTCAGGTCAGCCTCAGGTCCTCTACAAAGATTGTGGACAGGAAACTTTAGATAATCCTTGGCTGGTGGGTTCAGTTTGTGGATCTGCTGCTCTGCCCGTTCCTGACCCCTGCCATGACTGGAGGGATGGGATTTGTGCCCAGAGCCTGCACTGACACTGCTCAGAGGATGCAGAGGCAAAGGCAGAGCTGCACTTCAGCTGCCTGAATATGGAGGTGGCCACACACCGAACCCAGCCCCTGCTTTGCTGGCACAGAAACTCCTCAGGGTGGCACCCAAAAGCGAGCTCTGTGCCCCCTCCTCGGGGCAATCCCTCCCTGCTGCCCATGGCACAGCACTCTCCCAGCCCAGCTCATCCCGCCGTGCTCCCGGTGCTGTGCAGCCAAGCCAGGGATGCTCCACACCCCCATGTCCAGCTCCTACTCATTCCCAGCAGCTCCAAGTGCTGAAACTCCCGATTCAGTAAAATTTGCTCTGTGCTGGAGCTCAAATTCTGCTCCAGATCCATCCAGGGCAGTGCTGGGAATGCCCCCACTGGGATCCTGAGAGCTCCCAAGCTGGGAGTGACTGGGAGGGAGCTCAGGGCAGCTGCTGGACCCAGCCCTGGCTGGGAGTGCCCCGTGTTGGACCCTGTGCTGGAGCTCAGGGGCTGTGCCTGACCCCAGCCCGATTCCTGGCTCCAGGCAGGACATGGACTGCCCTGTGCTGCCCTTTGCACTCCTCCTCTCCCACGGAGGAGCCACAGCTTTGCCTCCCCGACCTGGAGCTGCTCAGGCCAAGATGAACAAGATCTCAGCGAGGGAGCAGCCGTGAGCTGGGCTCTGCTGGAGGGAAAACAACTGCCCTCTGCCAGTCCAAATACAGCTCCCCTTGCCTTACTTATATAACATGGGAACCTTCTTGCCACAAATTCCCTTTATTCCCGGCCCAACAAAGCATTACAAGCCTTTATGTTTCTTGGCCACCACGGCCAAGACCCTCGGAGCAAAGGTGGAGTCAGGGCCGGGTGCACCTCGCTGGTCCCTGGCCAGGCTTAGGTGAACCCTCCGTGAGGGAAGGGCTGGATGTCTGCTGAGGGCAGGGGAGCTGGCAGGGAGAGGGAATTTCTGGTGTTGGATCCCTGCCTTGTGTCACCGCAGAGCTGGATCTGAGCACAGGAATATCAGCACTGCTCAGGCACCTGGGCACCCCCTGAGCAGGGTCTGCCTTCCATCCAGCACACCTTGGGTGGCCCCAGGAATGTCCCTGGCCCAGCCTGGGAGCTGCTCTGCTCCTTCCTGCCTCCAGCTGCACAGGGGTTTCCAACAGGATGGGGCAGGATAGGATTTCTACTTTGGCTTCTCACAACTCTTAAACTGGTGCTGCATCCCAGGACCTTCCTCAGAAGGTGGGTCTGGCTTGTCAGGAAGGAGGTGGAGGAGGGTCTGGGTAAAGGTGGAGGAGGGTCTGGGTAAAGGTGGAGTTTCCAGCGCTGAAGCCAAGCAGTGCTGGGGACAGGGAATGACTGAGATCCAGGGACATCCAGCCTGGAGCTGTCTGCTGGGAGCTGTGCCTGCCGAGCCAGCGGCCGGGCACTCCCTTCATCACCTCTTGTTTGGGAAGGTGTCTCGTTCGCCCAGGGTTTTCCAAGAACATCAGAGCCTTGGCAGGGCCAGGCTGCAGCCTGAGGTTAACCAAACACCCCGGTGCAGACAGGAGGAGGCCTCAGGCAGCACCTCTCTGTGCCACGGAGCCGTGTGACGCCGGGATGTCCCTGCCCTTCCCGAGCCCTCCCGCTCTGTGACACGGAGCCGTGTGACGCCGGGATGTCCCTGCCCTTCCCGAGCCCTCCCGCTCTGTGACACGGAGCCGTGTGACGCCGGGATGTCCCTGCCCTTCCCGAGCCCTCCCGCTCTGTGACACGGAGCCGTGTGACACCGGGATGTCCCTCACTTTGCCCAGCCCTCCCGCTCTGTGCCACGGAGCCGTGTGACACCGGGATGTCCCTGCCCTTCCCCAGCCCTGCCGCTCTGTGCCACGGAGCCGTGTGACACCGGGATGTCCCTCCCCTCCCTGCCCTTCCCCAGCCCTGCCGCTCTGTGCCCCGGAGCCGTGTGACACCGGGATGTCACTCCCCTCCCTGCCCTTCCCCAGCCCTGCCACTCTGTGCCTCGGAGCCGTGTGACACCGGGATGTCCCTCCCTGCCCTTCCCCAGCCCTGCCGAGGCCGGGGACAGCTCGTGTCCCCGGGACAGTCCCGGGAATGCACACGAGAACCAACTCTGCTGCTCCTGCCGGGGACACAGCCTCTGCCCGGCTCCTCGGGCGTTTCTCCACCACAAACGAGCTCCGGAGCCAAGAGCAACCTCGGCAGCGTCCAACGCGTCTCCTCCGGCCGCCTGGGCCTGTCCCAGGGGCCAGCCCGGCTGGAAATGCCATCAGTGTGTGTCACCTCTGCCCGCCTGCCTGGGAGGACTCATCAGAGCCAGGAGCTGCGTTTAACGAGCCCTTTCACGGTGAGCCACCGGGGGAGCAAAGAAATGCACGGCCACCAGCACCCCTCCCCCAAGAGAAACAGATTTTCCAATAAAATTTATAGAGCATGGAAAGGGCTTCTGGCACCGGGGTTCAGAGGTGGCTGGCCCTGTGCGTGTGGAGGCACCAGCCTCCTGCTCCTCCTCCTCCTCCTCCTCCTCCTCCTCCTCCTCCCAGGATGAAAACAAAACAAACAAGCAGAGAAATTCCGGGAGCAGATAAGTGAAGTCACGTCCTTCCCTGGAATGATGGAGGTGCTGGTGGAGGTGGAAGGTGACCCTTGGATGGACAAATGGAGCCCTCTGAGCCTGCTGGGCTCTGCATGACAGGCCCACGGCCACCACCATGTGCTCAGCTCCTCCAGCAGCCCCAGGGACAGCCCTGGGCACCAGGAACAGGCTCAGAGGCTTCCCTTGCCTTGGAGGGGAGTTTAGAAACCTCATCCCAGGCTGTGCGTGGGTGTGCAGGGGATGCTCCTCATGCACAGCTTGCACAAGGTGCACTCAGAGGGTGAGCAAACCGTGGCCGTGGGGGAAGCCCACGGGCCTCAGCCTGTGCTTCAGTAGCCACATGGGCTACCCTTGAGCCAGACACCCCAATTCCCTTGCAGAGCCACAGGGAGAAGCTGCCACCTCCGGGGTGCTGCACCTCAGCCCTGGGCACGCTCTGGGTGAGACACTCAGTGTCCCCTGCCAGCCCTGGGCCACGGGCAGGAGCGTCCCCAGGCTGTCACTCCCTCTGAGGGGACAGGGATCCCGCTGTGGCAGGGCTGAGCAGGACCCTGGGGGTCAGCATCCCCTGGTGGCTGAGGGCTGGGGGACAGGGGCCGCAGCCTGCCGAGGGGGGAGCGGGATCTCCGTGCCCAGCCAAGAGAACAAATCACCCTTGCACAGCCCAGCCTTGCCTCCAGTCGCCAGTAATCCCTGCAACCATGACAGCCACTTCTCCCGGCCCCAGAGAATTGTATAAATCAGAGCAGAACAAAAGTCCTCTGCCGGGAGCCGGGCATGTGCGCTGCCTTTCAAAGGGGAGGCACATTTCTCCAGAGATCTGCATTCCCCGGGGACTGACACTCTGACAGCAGAGAGATTAAGCAAAACAAGCCACTCCACCTTCCCTTCTCCAGCATCTCTCCATGGGTGGAACAAACCCATCACAGGCAAACCACAGGGCAGGGCCATAATTCACACTTGTTACTTTGCTCCTTAGTTGTTTAATGGCCTGGTTTTCCTCCTTTAAGTTCGCAAAGTTTTGAGTAATAATTACATGGAACACAGCCCCCCTTTGGCGCTAGGGCTGGAAAACTTGGAAATAATGAGGCACAGCAAACCAAAAGTGGCAATTATGGGAGTCCTGGGGGAACCTGCAGAGCTGCAGGGAGCTGGATCCCAACGTTGATTCCTCGCTGGAGCGGGGCACACGCACAACCCTCACCCCCAGACCCCAGGAAAAGCTTTCAACCAGCCCCACCACACCAGGCATGGCTTTAAAGTTAAAGCATTCCTTTGGCACAGTGCCAC
Source organism: Nicator chloris (assembly GCA_013400495.1). Lineage (NCBI taxonomy): Eukaryota > Metazoa > Chordata > Aves > Passeriformes > Pycnonotidae > Nicator > Nicator chloris. The sequence continues at coordinate 135,752 of WAAE01019299.1, forward strand.
AGGTGCCAGGTGCCCCTTGGAAGTGCTGCTGGTGGCGTTTGCCACTCCCAGGCCAGGGACAGGTGATGGGGAGAGCCCCAAATGCCTCCTGTGTTCTCCCAGACCAGGGGGTGGCTTCTGGGAACCTTCCAAGCAGCCAGGGCAGCAAACTCGTTCCTTCTGCACTTGTGTTTGCCCCAGGGGGGCCTGGCTCAGCCCCACTGACCGAGGGGCTGAAAATCAGAGCTGGGGGGAGTTCAGGCCCTGCAGCTCCTCAGGGGTGTCCTGGGAAGGAGCTGTTTTCCCGTGAGGTCCCAACCACACACCTGTTGGCGTGGGTAAATTTGGGCTTTTGGCTCATGGCCTGGTGCCTGCTCTAAGGCTTGGACACTGGGGAGGTGTGGGACTGTGACCTTTGTCACCTCCTCTGTGTCCCCAGTGCTCCAAGGCTGGCAGGAGCAGATTTTGGTGCTCTCCTGTCCTGGCTCTGGGCACCAGTGCCCACCTTGCTGGCATTGCTGGGGAGGGAGGAATGTTCCTGAGGTGGCAGCTCTCTGCAGAGGGGACATGGCATGGTGGGCAAGGGACACTCTGAATGTCCCCTGAGCCACCCAGCCCCTCCAGCAGCCCCCGGGACAACAGCTGCCCTGGAGACATCAGATGGACCCAACTGCAAACCTGGCCTGCAAAAGGCTTTGGAGGAAAAGGAAGTATTAAAGAGCAAAGAACGAACAACAACCACATGTGAACATCATTAGTCAGACGAAGAAGTGCCATCCCCACATCTGTGCCAGGAAACCTCTTCCTGTGGTTCCTCTGCACAAGGAATAACAGGGCATTGTGCAACTGCTGCCGATGCCACAGCACAGAGCCCGGGCTGGGGAGCTGAGGTTGGCTTCTGCCAACCTGCCTGGGTGTCAAAGGCAGAGCTGATCACTGGGAGCCTCAGACAGAAATCACAGGGTGCTCGGAGGCTGTGGGAGGAAGAATGTTCATTTTTCCAAGGAAAAACATTGAAACATAGTAGAAACATTTTTGGATGTATTTCAGATTTAAACGATTTCATTTGGGGTTTTGAAAGCCAAGCCAGAAGTTTGGGTTTCAAACAAAAAAAAAAGGGAAATATTCATGTCTTGTTTTGAATTGCCTTCCATCAGATAATCAAAAACCTCATGGAAAGGGAAGAGTTTCCTCCAAACATTCACATCAAATCTGGGACAGTAAATTAAAAGGAGTTGGAGGTTTTTAAACTGTTCCTTTCATAGCAGCAACGTAACTTCCCTACAGGACACAACGTCCCTGTTCTGCCTGCTGCCACCCCTGGCTCCTGGGCTGGTTTTGGGGAGCCTGGTTTGCAGCTGGGTTATGTCCAGATGGTTCCAGGGGGGCTGAGCTCTCCCTTTCCCTGCGTGCCCTGCCCATGGCTCCAGAGTCACTGGGATGGGACTGGCATCTGCCTGCCACTGCTTTGTTCCCCTTGCCATGGCTCAGGGTCTGGGTCCCCCCGAAATCTGGGTACACACACGAAGAGTAAAATCCACCCTGCTCCACAGTGTCCCCAGCTTGCAAAGTCAGGCTAAATATTATTTACTCCCTGCAAGCGCCACATGAGAAACGCTAAGATGAGGATAAATATCTGTTTTCCTTTCCCCCCCTCTGTTTCATGTAGGGAAGGCAACACTCCCGAGCCCTGGGGATCGCCTTCATTTTCTCTTTTCTGATATTTGCTAAAGACTTAAAGATGGGAAGAGGCAGAAGCCTCTGGAGTGCATGGGCTGAGATGAAAAGGTCCCGGATCCCCAGCGGGATAGGAAGGCTTCCAACAGGAGGCACAAGCCGCTCAGCTTTGTTTCCCAATTCAAACACGGGCCCGGGCACAAAAGGAGGCGAATAATATCGCTCTCCCGGGGGCGAGCCCACGCCTCGCCGCCGCCCGCGGCCAGCAGCGTTCCCAACAACAAAAAAAGGATGCCAGCAAGAAGAAATGGTTTGGGATGAAGGGTTCCCGTGTCCCACCTGCCGGCTCAGGGTGTTCTTGTGCTGAGCGGAGCTGCAGCTCTCCCGGAGCCGGGGCACCCGCGGCACAGCCCAGCCCAGCCCTGTCCGGGCCACCACCCACAAACTGCGGCATCGGGAAAGGTTCCCGGGGAGCCGACCGTGTGCAGGAAAGGGCAGCCTTCAAAGGCTCCGTGCCAGCACAAACGGGGCTGTGCGGCACGGACAGCTCAGCTCTTCCTGCGGGGCTGCCCCTGGGGGAGCGGGCAGCACAATGGATGTTAATGCCTGGCCCGAGCGGGGCTGGGCGGCTCAATGCCACCCCAGGAATTCCCTGTAATCTGCCATTATATCCCTCCTTTGACATGGCTTTCCTCTGCTTAACGGCCCTGTCTGGGCTTTGCTTCTGAGGAACAAGGCTGAGCCTGCCGCCCCTTCCCAATCCCTCCCCAAACCCTCCCCAGTGCCTTCCCAATCCCTCCCCAAACCCTCCCCAGTCCCTCCCCAGTCCCTCCCCAGTGCCTCCCCAGTCCCAAGGTGTGCGGACAATGCTCAATTTTCTCCTACCAGCACAAACACAAAGAGGGAGTCCAGCTCCCCTTAGATGTCAATGGAGCATCTGAGCCCCTCCTTTCCCCCCCAGTCACTCCCTGGGGCCACAAAACCCTCTGCCATCCTCTGCAGCCAAGGGTGAGGAGCTCCACGGCTTGCCCACGGTGCTGGAAGCATGAAGGGATCCTGACATTTGAGTTGGATCAAGATCCCACCGGCTTCTCTCCTCCCCTCCTGCACCAAGCCCCCGTGTCCCCACAGAGCCTGCTGCCCACAGCACCCCCAGCCCTGTGTCCCACCCCCAGGGCTGTGTCCCACTCCCAGGGCTGTGTCCCACCCCCAGCCCTGTGCCCCACTCCCAGGGCTGTGTCCCACTCCCAGGGCTGCAGGGGAGCACCCCCAGCCCTGTGTCCCACTCCCAGGGCTGTGTCCCACCCCCAGCCCTGTGTCCCACTCCCAGGGCTGTGTCCCACTCCCAGGGCTGCAGGGGCTCCAGGGCTCAGGAAGGAGCTCCCCACTCCCCAGACAGAGACTCCTCCTGCCCCACTCCCTGACGGGCCAGGCTTTGCTGAGCGGGTTTGGGGGCTGTGGAACCCTCCCAGCCACAACCAGGCTCAAATCCAGCTACAGGAGAAGCAGCTGCTCCCAAACCCTCAGCACAGCCCCTGCAGGAGCTTCCCCACCTGCCCTGGCCATGCTGGAGGAGCACCACTGACCTGCCTGGCTGGGCAGGAGAAGCCACCACCCGCCCTGGCTGGGCTGCAGGAGCACCCCTGTCCCCCCTGGGTGGCCCCAGGGCACCCTGGCATGCTCTGGGTGGAGGTCCTGGGCAGCCTGGCTGAGCCAGGAGGTCACCAGGAGGTCTTTGGTGCTCCCCAGGAAGCACAGCAGTACCGAGAGCAAAAGCTGGGAGTGAAGCTGGAGGGAGCCGAGCTCTGACTGTGGCTTCCCTGGAAAATAAACCCACTGTGGCTTGGAAGCCTCCTGGGCCACCTGGAGCCACCTGGAGAGCCGTGGCCTTTGCAGCTGGTGCAGCAGGAGCTGCCTGGACAGACACTCCCTTTGTCCTGGCACGGAGGGAGCAGCACAGGCACCCCAGCACTGCCACTTCCCCAGGAGCCCTGCCCTGCTCCCACCGGGATCACTGGGATGCTTCCCTTCCCTCCAGAGAAGCAGCTGCCACCAGCTCTTCCATCGGCTCCATCCGAGATGAAACGAGCCCTTGGAATCCCATAAATACGTAAATAATGGCATTTCCATCCCGTTCTGGCTCCAAGCTGAGCATTTGTAACTCATCAGGAGCCACTGAGCCGTGCCCTTTGTTTGCCCAGGGCGTTGTGTGGGTACCCAGCACCTCACAGCAAACAACTGCACTGATCCCCCCAGTTTACCCAGGGAGAAGCCACAAGGTCTAATGGAGCAAAAGCATCAGAAAAATACCTCGCCTGCTGTGGGAATTTAAAAATAAAATACTCTAGAAGGGGTAGAAAAGCTTTAGAAGGAAGACAGAAGGCTGAGAAAAGGCTGGGAATTTCAAACCTTTCCCAGGGAAAGTCAAGAAATTAGGAGACAAGTAAATATATTTATATTTATCATAAGGTACAAGAACAAAGACTGATTGCTGATTTAAGGTGTGAAATGTCTTAGTCTTGTAAACTATTAGATGAGAAAAGACCTATAAAATGTCATGTTTCAGTTGTTATTTTATCTCTGATCTAGCTTTGCATAGATTTTGTTGTTTTCTTGTGTCTCTTGCTTATTGCTGGTATAATACAGATAAATAATAAATCCTAAGTCTGCAAACTAAACGGGGTCCCATCCTGTTTTAAAATCCAAACCAATCCAACAGCCTGCCTCAGGTGAAGGACTTGGGAGGAAGCAGGAGCAGGCTCAGCACCACAGGCACTTGGCTGGTGCTTGCCAAGCCTTTCCTGGTCATCCCTTGGCAGGGAAAGGGCAGGATCTGCCCCCGTCCTTTGAAGAGGGACATCAAAAGGCATTGCCAAAGAGGACAATGTGGGGACACTGCAGCCACAAGAACCATTGCATCACCCATCAATTACTGGTCAAAGCCCAGCTGAAGCCCAGCTGTCAGTACCAGAGGGTGATGAAGTGACAATCTCAGTGAGAATCTCACCACATCTGGGAGAAAGGTCTGGCCCATGCTGAGCTCAGCGAGAGCCGGGAGCCTCCAGGAATTCTGCTCAATCTTTTCTAGGAGGTTCTGAGTTTACAAGGGTTTCAGTCTGGGTGTCTGGCCAGAAAGGGAAGCCTTGGCATGGCCTGGGCCCTCGTGTCCCGTGGTGCTGTGACACAGCATCTCCCTGGCCTGGCAATCCCGGTGCCCAACGGGCTGTTGGATTTGGGATTGTCTCCGAGGTTTCGGTTCTCTGTCTGGCCTTGCTCCCTCCTGGAGGGCTGAATTTGATTTGGTTTTGAAAGAAGGGAGCTCCTGCCTCGTGCTTCCTTCAGCCTCCGGCTGCTCTGCTCATGGCTCACAGCCCGTGGGCTCTGTGGGACAGTGGGACCAGACCCAGCAGCTGCCGGGGCTGCTCGTGCCTGGTCACTGCAACCCCAGCCCCAGGCTGGAGAGGAGAGCCCCGGGCAGAGCAGGGAGAGGGGCAGGATGGCCCCTCACACAACTCCCTGCTCCTGCTCTCCGGGGTTTCTCCTCTCACAGGGCGCCCGCACTGCAGGTTCTGCACTTCATCTTGTTCATAAAACTGATGCTAGGCAGGAGCTCTGGCTCAGCCCCAGCCTGACCCACGGCCGTAAATCTGCCCTGCTCCGCCTGCTCACGCCCCCACGGAGCTGCTGTCACTGCCCATTTGGAGCTGCAAAACCAACCATGACATCTCCCAGGTGCAGCCCTGCTTGTGTCCCTCCCTCCCCGCCTGCCTGCCTCGGTTTCCCTCTCTGGAGAGGCAGAGATGGAGCAGCCTCTCCTGCCTGGGAACGCCGAGGCCACGGCTGGGCCGGGGCAGAGGGACAGCTCTGACACCCAGGGGACACGGTGCCACCCTGACACCCCCAGGCTGAGGAGCAGGGCTCGGGGTCCTGCCTTGCCTTGCCTTGCCTTGCCCAGGAGGACTCTGCAGGACAGGAGTTCCCCCAGCCCAGCAGGGGGAGGGTGGGCAAGGGCTCCTGGTGTGCCCTGGCTGCAGCAGGAGCTTCATGGAGCAAAGAAGTGGGTTCTGACAGGAGGATGGTGGGGAGGAGGTCGGACAAGGAGGAAAGTTGGTCTTGTGGAAGAAGCTAAACTGAGCTCTGGTGCTCCTGCAGGCACACAGTAACCCAGGGACTCCCTCCTAGGGGGGACAGCAGGCTGGGGGCACAGCCCACGCAGAGTCCAGGGCCCCTTCTGACCTTTACACATGGGCAGACAAATGCAGCACAGCTGAGAATCGGATTTGCAGACCCCAAATGGTCACACCCTCTTCTGAACCCTTATCCTGTACCGGTTAATCCATGTAAACAGCTTGAAAATGTCCTGGATGTGTGATCCGAGGGACTGGAAGCCATTAAACCACTCTTACTACTGACACATCACTAAAATGAACTGCAAGGATCCCATCTGTGCTTCAGACCCCCCTAAATTACAGAGAAACCCCAAATTACAGAGAAACCCCAGCTGCCACGTGGCTGCTCCATTCTCAAGCACCTCCCGGGCAATCTGGTGCTGCTCAGACTGGGAGCAGGGCCCTGCACCAACAGCTGCTTTCTCTGCACCAGTATGGCCAGTTCCAGAGCCTGGGGCTGGGCTCCATGCCCACCAGCACTGGCATTCTCGTGGGTGCCCATTTGAGGCTGCTCTGCCCTTCCCTGGCAGCCGTGAAGGGAGCGAGGATTTCCAGGAGGAAATCCAAAGGGAAACTCTCCCCAGTGCCCAGCCAGCATCTCCCTGCAGCAACATCCCCATCAGCACGGGCCCGGGGTGGCACCAGCCACTCAGGTGAGTGTCACCTGCGGGTGGCAGGCCCTGAGCACACCTCGGGGGGGGTGCAGAAGAGCAGAAGCCAAGAGCTGCCAGCTGCAGCCTGGGGACAGCAGGGTGGGGGTGAGGGCAGCAGCACTGGGGTCACTGTCACTGGCCATGTGCAGCCTGGGGACAGCAGGGTGGGGATGAGGGCAGCAGCACTGGGGTCACTGTCACTGGCCATGTGCAGCCTGGGGACAGCAGGGTGGGGCTGAGGGCAGCAGCACTGGGGTCACTGTCACTGGCCATGTGCAGCCTGGGGACAGCAGGGTGGGGCTGAGGGCAGCAGCACTGGGGTCACTGTCACTGGCCATGTGCAGCCCCACCGGCTCCCAGCACAGAAATATTCCCAAGCCCTGCTCCCGTGGCAGCCCTGGGTGACTGTCACAGCTCGTGGTGTGCTCCAGAGGCAGCTTTCCCCTCTCAGTGCTCTGTGGAGGGGGTCTGCTCCTGCAGCTGGTGCTGGCAGCCTCCCCTGCAGATTCCACAGGGATAAGGGGTGCCTGGGGCTCCTTACGAGGCTGCTTAACGAGCTGATGACATTTTTACCAATTAAAACAGTCCCAAGGAGATCAGACTTGGTGATCCTTCAGAGATGCCAAGACCTTCCCCTGACTAACAAACCCCATTCACATTCTTCTGGGCAGATGGAACCTTGGCCTGTCCTCTCCTTCTGGCCAGCCCCACCTGTATTTGGGGACAACCTGCCTTGCCTTCAGCTGGCAATCTGAGTTCCCCCATGTGGAATGGGAGGCTCCCAAATCCGAGGTGTCTGCAGCACTGAGGGCTGCATTTGGGGTGGGAGAACGAGGCTGGGTGTCGGCTGATCTTCCTTCCCTTAAGGTCGGGAGAGGGATGTGGGATGTGGGATGAGGAATGAGGGCAGCTCTGCTCTGTGGAGCCTCTCAAGCACCAGCCCTGACCCCCTGAGGGATGGGGTGGCTTTGGAAGAGCCAGCTCAGTGTGCCGGGGTGCATGGAAATTTGTGAGAGGCTTTTCTAAATCCCCCCAGGAGGCTGTCAAGGAC
>WAAE01019300.1:0-38447 GCA_013400495.1 Nicator chloris
AAAAAAAAAAAATGTTGAAAACTTCCCACTGCAGGAGATCAGCTGTGCTACAAAGGAAAACCAAATTTTGTGCTTTTGACTTTTCATAATTCCTACTTATTAAGGGGCTGTGGGTTTGTTTGGGTGTTTTTGGTTTTTTTTGTTTTTTTGGTGGGTTTTTTTTTGTTGTTTTGTGTTTTTTTGTTTGTTTGTTTTTGTTTTGTTTTGTTTGTTTGTTTTGTTTTTGTTTATGGTTTCGGTTTGGGGTTAAGACTGTAGTTTAGTGTAGTTTAGTGACATTTTATGTGCTGCTTTTCTCTGTTGGAATAGGTCTGTTCCTAAATATGGTCAAGTGAAAGGTAACAGTGTAACACAGCTTTTTCAGGATTGGGAGTCCACAGCTGCCTAATCTGTTGTGAAGCCTCTTGCCCTGAAAACCTCATTTACTGGGGTTTTCCTTTCTCCATCTGTCTGCTGAGTTGCTTTCAGAGAGCCACAAGCTGCACTTGTGTCTCAGACGGCTCAACCCCAACCTAGGTGTAATCCTTGCTGGTTAGAGCCCTTGTTTTTCCTGATTTCTCTGTTTTCCAAAGTGTAAAGCCATTGTTCTGTAAAAAGGAGCAAGAATAATGCTTTTAAATGAAGGATGTGATGTCTTGGATAGAAAGTACTTATTTTTCTGGTGGAGTACCAGAAGTTTGATTTACTTTTTTTTCTGTTTTGTTTTGTTTTTCTGTGCAGCTTCATTAGTGATGTTTTATGTAAGCTTTTGAATGATGTGATTTTATTAATTGCAGCTGAAATGATTGTAACCAGGTGGGTTTTTTGGGAATTTGTGTGGAGGAGAGGCTTTTTTCATAGGCACTTGAGACCTAATCTGAAATGAGGCCTTTGGATAGACCAGCATGTGTGGAACAACAGGATTTTCACAGAATTGTGTGGATGTGGAAGGCAGGGAAGTGCACCTGTGGAAGGGGAGATGGAAGTGAGATCCAGCAGAATTCTCTCTGTGATAGATGATAAGTTTAAGCAGCTGAAAGCAATTGTAATGACAAGGTTTATTCCAGACCAAGGATACAGCAGAAAAGGTGTAATTGGCAGGCTCATGGCATTTAGTCTCACATGAGTTAATGTGAGAGATAAGCTCTATGTAACCCTAAGGGCTGCTCTTCTATATCCAGCTTAATTTGCAAGCCAAGGTCTGAACATAAAATCTGTTCCTGTTTTATCTAACTTAATCCATTTTCTGCAATGCTCTGGGATTAGGTTTTGTTCTGTGATGTTACAGTTTTTAGCTGTGCACTGTGGTAGTGAGAGCCTCTAGCCCTGCAGTGATAAATGTGCTCCAGGGAGCTCTGTAAGTAGGCTTAAAAGAAAGATGTTACCAATTTTGATCCTGAAGCAGTGTATGATTTATTAATTTTTAAATGTTTTACCAGTTATACATGAGACATCAGCAGAGAACTGAGTGTTCAGGACCTGCCTGTGTTCTAGGCTTTGTCAAGAGCGTGGTACAGATTCCAAAAAGAATTGCATGGAACCATAGGCAAAATTCTCTAGGTGTGAATGTTCATTCTTACGTGTCTTGGGGATGGTCTGATTTTGGGCTGTCCTGTTGCAGGTGTAGATTATTCCAGAGAGAACTACAAACCCTTGTTCAAACCATGGTGATAATGAAACGTGGGAGCCCTGCCTGCAGCCTGAGCATGAGGATAAGCCTGAGGAGCAAGATCCCTGCAGCCTTTGGCACCCCCACTCAGCCATTTTTCTGGAACGTGTGTCAGCAGAAAATGTTTCTTTTCCAGAGTATGCCAGGTGTTTGACACTTGGAAATCTGCAGTAATTCAAATTCTTTAGTGGGGAGCAGGAGAACGTCCTGGCCAATATTATTGTAGGCTTGGATGTTTCAAAAAATAGAAGGAGAAAGTGCCAAAAAGAATCAAAATGCAGTGGGGTATGCCCCTTTGCCCAAAGCAAGTTTAAATTTAAATGTCTTCTTTCATTCCACTCCTTCCTTCTTGAGTACTGCAGTTGCTTTCACTCTTGCTCATGTTCTGTTTCTTTTTCCTATCTTTTTGGGAGCTACATCCAGTTTCCGTGAGCATGATTTAGTGTTTTCTGCTGTCATAAAAATGAGGCTGGTTTACAAATTGGGCCACCCAAGTGTGGACTGTTGTGTCAAATAAGATGGAGCGGGAGGTCTGGGCTTGCTGCTTTTATTGATTTATTTATCGCTTTGGAGGCGAGTGTAGTTCCCAGGAGATTGCCAGAGCTCTGTGGAATGGGAAGTTGATTTCAATTTACCTCCAGCTACAGTGGATGCAAGCCCAAGAGCTTTGGTTGCTCTTGATCCAACTGTGACTCCAGTTGTTTTCCTTTCAGTCTAGGAATTTTTTTTTTTTTTTTAAAGCAGCTCCATGACAATGATACCTCTGTTTCATTCTAGCGGGACATGCCAATAATTCCATTCTTCAGATGCACAAAAGAGGCTTTTCAAGAAAAACAGTTATTCATGTAGAAATTAGTGTAGGTGTGCAGAAGCTCCAACTGCAGTAGTGTTGTATTGTGGTCTTCTGAATGTTGACCTCCTTTGGAGTGCATTTGTCTCCCTGTCCTTCTCTTCAGGATTTGTGACCTTTAGTTTTGACCCCAGCACTCTTGACAACAAGCTGGAGAGTCTCTCCTCTGCTGCTTTTTGTTTCTCCCTCAGACTTCTTACGAGTTTTTTTTTTTTGTTTTTTTGTGGTGTTTGTTTGCTTGTTTTTAATTCCAAGTACTCCAGAGAAACAGGGGTACAGAGAGTGAGATGCCAAACAAACCACTGCATTCATTATGCACCACCTCCTAGGGTAGCAAGAAGTTTGCACATTGATTCCCTGCTCCAAGAACAGGGTCATGTGTTCCTGTTTCTGCTGCTGCAGTGTCTGGAGGAAAGGTAAATATTTGTAAAACAGCTAAAATGAGTAATGACTCCAACTGTGGCTACAGAAGTCATCTGGGGAGCAGCCACCTACCTGAATATTGCTGTTCTCTAATCTGTAGGGTATTTCCATAAAGGTAGTGCAGGTCCTGTAGGTGACTTTGCTCCTTCTGTGGCATTGGCTGAAACCCACGTGAGTCGTGCTACGATGTCCACAATTTAATGGCACCTGAGTTTTGTCACCAAAAATAGTCCCCTGATAACATCTTAGAGTTATAGGGGAAGGGTTGTAAAGGGAGAAAGACAATTGAAGATGGAGGAACACTCTTCTAGCAACAGAAGGAACCTTCTTCTAGGAACCTTACTAGTGTGATGGATGAGATGCTTCCCTTGTTGAATAACTTGAGGGCCGTGCTCACAGCGTTGCCTCTGTGCTGCCAGGTGTTGGTCCCCAGGAGGGTATGTAAATAAAGTGTTTTACCTCTCATTTCCCAGTGGAGGAATGGCTGCTCATCTTTTCTTTCTCTTCTCCCTGCTGCCTGTGCACTGACCCTTTCCAAAGGCAGTGTGTTCAATGTGGGATGTGTGAGAAGCCCATGCCAGGCCTGATTTGGAAACATGACCTCTTTCACATGGGAACCTGATGTAGTATTTGTACCTGACTACTCTGTTTTTCCATGCTCTGGAGGAGCCTGATTCCTTTCTCTCTGTTTTTTAACATAATTTTCCTCAGAACTGGCTGGTTTGCATCATTTCAGAGGAAGATTCCGCAGGAGGAGATTATATACATACATGGACATATATATTTAAATTTATACCTGTGTATATCTGACTGAAGATACAGGTACAGGGGCGATTTCATGTCACATATCCTCAGGAATGCTTTTTAACTCTGAGCTCCCAGGAAATGCATATATTTTACAATGACACAGCTAAGACTTACCAGAGAGCAAAATTATTATAATAAAGTGGCTATCTGCAGCTACAAGAGCAGGTGGTTGGCAGCATATTACAGTGTGAAACTAAATGAGATGAATTTGTGCTCTCACCTGCTTGTGTCTCAGGTGCTGTATAAGTTGAGAAGACAGTTCTCTCACCTGTTACAATTCTTTCTCTGTTCATTCACCAGATATCTTCCTGAAATAAAACCAGTGTGTGGGGAGGAAATAATGCACACTCAGACCTTGAATCTCCAAGAGTCAGTAGGGATTTGTCCCGACCTGAGCAGAAGGAACCACTGTGCTTAGCCCAAGGTTTAGAAATGTCCTCAGGAATCTGCAATAAGCTGATGTTTGTTCCATGGTGTGAGGGAATTGCACAATGGGAACCAGAAGAAAATCAGCTAACTACGGTTTATTCCCATTGCAAGCATTATCTAAAGTAGTGCTATCAGCTGTGACTGTAACAATCTGGTCTTTTCTTACTAATCCATCTGCTTTTCAGACTTCAGGATCTATAAATAGTAGCAGAGTTTGGACTTAGTCTGGTTATTCCCTCCCGAACTGTCTCGTTAATACAGCGGTATGAGAACAACCTGGTGTTCCTTGTGGCACTAAATCATGCCACTGAACGTGACCCCTCAGTGCTGCAGATGTCCAAAATGGAGTTGGCTTTTGTGACCATGTAAGAGTCGGTCCAAANACCCCCCCGCCTTTGCTCTGGCCAGCTGCCTTTGATTCAGAAAAGACCTATATATTCAGTCTCAAAGCAAAACCCCTTTGAAGCTTCCCCAACGAGAATCGAGGACACCATTGGGTCACAAGGACTGCGAGGACTCCGACCCCTTCTACGGAGGATCCATCAGCCTACAAGAACCCATGAGGGGCTCCATTCTTGTTGGTAGATATAAAATCCCAGACTTTATCTTTTCCTTTTCTTCATCCTTTCATTCTCTTTTCCTTCCTCTCTATTGCATTACTAGTGTTGGTATTCAATAAATTGTATTTCTGGTTAAGCATATTAATTTGTCCTGTTGTGTCTTTTGTACTCTGAGATCCCTAAAACGAACCATCAGGGCCCCGCACCCATTAGCGGACCCTGACAGACCATAATGTGTTCCAGAACATCACGGGGCACCAACTGGAAAGCTTGTGCACTGCTGAAGCTCTCGAGCACATCTGTGGTCTTTTGTGCAACACAACTGAAGTACAGTTCCTCAGCAAGGTCTGGTGTGCAGCCTCTGAAACCATGGGCACTCTCACTGGACACGGTCCAAATATTTTGGGAGCTTAGTGTTCTTGGTGGTTTGTGAAACTCCATCAGACTTGGGTGGTGTTTTTGGTGTAGCTCTGTGAAGGGCTGATATCAGATGTGTAGAGTGATATGTCGAGCATCTCTGTGGGATTAAGCAATCTGTGCTGCTGGATCAGATAATCCATCCACATTATTGCATCTCCCATCTTCATTTAACTGTGCAAGGTTCCCCTGGCTCTGAGGGATCTGTGGGGGCTGTGCCACTTCTGTTACACTGAAGGAGGAACAGGTTACCTTATGGTAAATAGTGATGGTTTGAGAAGTTTCTGCCAAAACCCAGAACCTGCCTCTGCTCTGGCACTTCCAAGCACAGTGAAGTTTAATAAAAGGAGAGTCAGCTTGCACCCTCGGTGCCTCTTTTGTGGGAGGAGACAGAGTAGGACATGTGTACACCACATGATGGACGAGAGTTTTCCACAGATTCTGGGCTTCCCCTGTGTGAGGGACAAACACTGATGCTGAGATCTATGCTGGCTGGTCTCTCAGAGTTATTGCTGTTGAGCTAAGTGACCTTTCTTTACTCTGCAAACACTTGGGGCCTTGTGCATTTTGATTTCAGACTGCTGGAGTTCAGAGACAATAGTATCTTTTATGGGGTCCACAGGATTTACTTACATTGTTGCAACTGGCCTGCAAAGCTGCTGTTATCCTATTTCTCAGATATTTCTGGGATCACTCTCTCAGCTTTAAGCACAGTCACCAGCTGAGCTAGAAATTGGTAGCACCTGAGTACACAGAAGGCAGGGAAATGCTGAAATGGAAGAAAATGTCATGAGCCTGATCCCTCTTGGCCTGGGATGTAAGCCAGTTCCAATGGGGGTCTTGTTTGGTGGGTGAGGTGCTTGCAAGATCAAGTCCTGAGCTGTCTAAGAGCACGTGCAAGGCTTTGAAGGGGCACTGGTTTGGCTGCTCTGTTCCAGAGTGGCAGTGTGTTGTGGGGCTGTACTCCAGGCACGAGCGTGGATCACAGGGGAAAAGCTGCCTGCAGAACTGTGGGCCAGTACCTGGGCCTACAGGGTGTGAGGCAGAGCAAACATCCCCTTTGTCCAAGCACAACACATCAATCAATTTGAACTTTTTTTTTTAATAAGCTGTCCCTTTTCTTCACATAATCTTGAGCAGAGGTGCTGAGGGCAGCAATATTGGCTACACAGTGGACAAGCCACAGCACAAAGCAGTGTGCTCACTGAAATTTGGGCAGCAGTGGAAGTGGTAAGCAGAAAGCTTTGTTAGAACCATCAGTCTAAACCCTGTGGGTGGGTTCCAGCCCTGGAATCTGTGGTAGGTGCCCTGGGCTGGGTGGTGCCATCAGCGCCCTTTGCAGTCCTCAAGGTGCTGCACGAGGAGATGGGTGCTGGCCACAGCCCTGGAAGCACGTTGCTGCTTTCAGCCTTCTGAGCCTGGCACAGCTCTGTGTTGCTCGTTTCAGGTCTCTCTGCAGGGCCCAAAGTACATAACCCTTTAAGGCTTCATTTGTTAAGGCCCTGAGACCCTTAGTCTAATTCTGCTTTCTGATCTCTTGGCAGTTGTAGAATATCTGGAAATTTTGAAGTAGAGCTGCTCTTCCCATGGCAAATGTGTGCAGACAGTTGAGTTTGATCAGTGTAATTTCCTCTGTTTCCCTGCATCCAAAAGGCCAGCAGACAGATCCCTTTTTCATGTTGGGGAATTCACTTCATTGTGCCAAGCTCAGGGCTTGACATGTCTCTTGTCTGTGTCTCATGGGAACTTGACAAGTGCCCCAGTCCCAGCAGGATGAAGCCCTAGCTTTTTGACTTGGATTGAGGGGAAAACAGGGCCCCACTTAGACCAGTGGGCAATGATAGCTGTTCATTATCATGTGCTTTATTTGAGTGGTCTCTCCTCTGGCTCAGACCCTCTTGGAGCCTGGCTGAGAAGCACCTGCTGCGTTTGTAGGTGCCAGAAGGACTCTTTGGACTCAAGTGAATTTCACCTTGGGCGAAGCTACGTGACCTGTGTATTCCCTGGCAGTAAATCCCCCAGTTGATCAGTCTTTTCCTCATCCTGTGGTTGCAGTGGGTGGATGTTTGGCAGCAGGCTGTGCTTTACACGCCCCTGAATTTCAGCCCTGACCCTGAAAGTTAATGGGAGCTACAGCACTTTGGGATTGAGTTGTTATTGTCTAACTGGCCACGTTGGTTGGTTTTTCTTGGCCTCTTAATCAGCTGCAGGGTTTGATGTGTAGATGACTTCAGTTTGCTTTGAAAAAAATAGATGTTTTGAATTACCTATTATCTTGCACAAAGTGAAACTATTTGCCCAACCCCGTGGTTGCCTTAGAGACTTGCTGCAAACAACAGATAGAAGCATGAGCTTCATGTGAGGAATGTCCAAAGGACAAGTATGTGAGCGTTGAAAACAGGAAAATGAAACAACATGATTGCAACATCTGTCAAAGGGTAGGAGACTCTGAAATATTTCAATTTTATTGTATACTTGTTATAGGCTTTTGGAACCTTAGGTCAGCACCTGGCATTTGTGTGTCTTCCTGAAGGCCTTTAAGTGTTTCAGTCAACATTTAATCCATCTCTTCCCCTCTGAGCCCTCAGACTGCTTTGTTTGAAGGCAGGAAAAATCTGCTTGTTTCAGACAACATGGGGAAAAAATTCATCCTTAGCATTTGGGAAATAGAAACCCAAACCCAGGAGTTCAGTCTTGGATTTCATTTCAAATCATGGTTTGTCATAGTTGTAGCAGTTTTTCATTCCGGATCGTGACAATTATTAGTATGTAAAAATTAAAGATCAGAGTTGCTGTTAAGCTTTCATTTAAAAAACAGTTAAAAGTGGTTATCTAGCATATCCTGCAAGTTTGTAGAAACAGAGTTTGTTATATAGGCTTATAAGCCAATTATTAAAACATCTGTGAATCATTTGATGCTACATGTTACAAACAGAATATTAATGGGTAGAGCAATAGTGTGTGGGCAACATAGAATCCCACTCCTTTAATAAACTTTGCCCAGATGGAACTTTTATGTTCATGCATTTTCCTACATCTCACTTGCTTCTACAGAATTCCCCAAAGAATCTAGGATCTGCTGGCAAAAATCTATTGAAGTGGAGCCTTAGGTGTTGAGTTTTTAAAATTTTTTCTTTTAAAGATACCAGAAGGGAGGTGGGGTTTTGTTTCAGGGCCATAACATGGATAGTACATAACTTGTTTATTTGTCTATGGGTACAAAACTTGTATCTTTCTGCTGGGTTCCATGTTTAAAACAGTTGTAGTAGCTGTTATTCTCCACCTAATGAGAATCTTGAGGTTTTCAATTCAAGTTAATTCTGCATGCTCTTCCTCTTCTGTCCCCACTGATCTCAATGCCCAAGTTTCATGTTGTATGCTATGTTTTCCTGTCTTTCATTCCATTTTAAGTGTAGGTTGTGTTTCATGAATGTCAGGACAAAAAGTTTCTGGGCTTCACTGGGGGAGGAAATCACTAGTTCAACCTGTATCTCAGAACAACTAATTGATACCTGTGGAATAATTTCAGAGGTACTGATGAATATTCTGGTTTTTGAGATTTAAGGTTTTCCAGAGTAATTCACACAGTGAATAATTGCTGCCAAACAACACAAACGGGATTTTTCTTCTAAGGAATTTTGTTTTTCTGTGTAATAGGAGGAGTGATCTGGTTATTGTTATATGACATGCTAAACCTTCAAAATGAAATAAAGGTTTGTCGTGTTGTCAAGGCATCCAGGCAGTAGCTAGGAAAAGAGAGCAAGCAAAATTAAGTTCTAGAGACAAGAAGTTTTTGTTACTGCCAAGGTCTATCTATGCTTGAGGGTCTGTCGTGTGCAGAGCCAAATTGCTTTTTATTTCATCAGTGTTGCTGCAAAATTCTGAGGCCCTGTTGGCACACAGATTATTCATGTTTTCAAGCTAAATTTCATCTGCCCTCTGTAAAGAATGGCTGTGCCCTTGCAGGTGAGAACAGAGAGATCTGGCTCTGCCTAGCTCTGATCCACTTGATTTCAAATGGCATTTCACAGGATGTGTGTTCTGGTACAATCACCATCAGGGCTTGGAATTGCTGCAGTACAGGGCCAACACTTCCAAATGTGCTTGGGTCATACAGGGTCTAAAACGAGCAGAAGTCTGTGGAGTTACTTCACTGCAAGTGGAATTTCTTCACATTTTGCTGTGTATGAAACACTCCCCAGTGTGCCAGCATTCAGACTGTGTGGTTCTGTAGCTCTTGTGCAAGGTTTTATGCACAGCTTTGTTCAGACCTGCTCACTGGAGTCACCCAGCGTTGTTTTTAACTGCCCCACAGTAATGCTCCTGATCAATGCTTTCTCACAGAGTTATCTCTGGGGGAAATTGCCCAGAGACATCCTGTTGGAACATCCTGTAGTGTCATGGTTCATGTGCAGGACTTAGAATCATGGAATGGTTTGGGTTGGAAGGGACCTTAGAGATCATCCAGTTCCAGCCCCCTGCCAAGGACAGGGACCCCTTCCTCCAGGCCATGCTGCTCCAAGCCCCATCCAGCAGTGGATCACTGCTTTTATGAATTCCATTCAGCCCTTCCCTGATAACAAGTTAGAATTCAGTAAATTACTGCACAGATGCAGAGCTCTTGTTTTGAGAGTCATAGTAATTTAGCCAAATGCATAACTGCTGCACTGGAAAGAAAAGAAAAAGAGCAAACCAAACAGATGTCTGGTGTGTTCTGTTTCCTGCTGCTTCCCAGATGCAATTTTTTCCTATAGAATACTCTTCTTGGAAATCTCTGACACATGCACACCTTTTTTTTTGCATAAGGAGCGAGCATGTGAGCTAATCCCTTACATAAAAAAACCCAGAAGAACCAACTTCACTATAATTTATGTGAGACAATTTTGTATGTACGTGTGCCTTGTTTCTTGAGAGGGAGAAAATAAGACCACCTGGTAAGCAAACATTTAAAAAACATTGAATTCAAACATCTCTGTACGTGTGTGGTCATAGATAATATCCTTTAAAAACTCCAGAGGCCTCTGTATATATATATTTAAATAAGAAACAAACTGACATTCAAGTCAGGAAAAATTCATAAATCCAAGTGTGGTGTTAATCTGCCACATTCTGTTTTGTGACTATGCACTTAAAACCATTACCAAGAGTCTGCTATGACGTGAAAAGCAATTGAAATGTAGAACCATGCTGTTATAAAATCTTAGATTTGTCCAATCAACAATGAAGGGGGTTTTTTTTAGTCTTAATTTCAGTCTTGAACTCATTGAATTACACAATGTTCGTAGGGAAAAAAAACAAAACAGCACAACTCATCATAAATCTCTAAGCCATCTCCTCCTGGAAGGAGAGCTGGAAACCTGTCTAGCACAGAGGATGCCAAAGTGAGAGGTGGAGGGAGCACGTGCAGTGCAGCATGGCCAGCACCTGAGACAAAAGGTACCACGCAGGGAACATCAGTCTCCTGCCCAAAACCTGTGAGACTGCACAGCTGCTTAGACTGGAACTGTGGGGTCTGCCTGGAATGCTTTCCTTGATGGATCATAGGATGGCAGCCCCCACCCAGGAAGATTTTGTGAAAGGCTGTCTCTTCATTCCTTGAGACCTGAGGCCGTCTTTGTCTCTGGCACGCCGTTGGATCTGTGCATCCTCAAATGTGCCTGTCTTCTCTGCATCCCCACGAATGCAGAGTGTATGAATGAATGGCAGCCACCATTCATTTGGTACAAATTCACAAATGGGAGGCCAGCTGGAAAAAAAGCGAGGGAGAAATATGAATGGCTCAAAGAGCTAAACAGTGCATTAAAAAAAAATAAAAATAAGCAAGTTGATTCAACCTCAGGGAAGAAGAGAGCAATGAAGTGTGGATTTTGCACGGTTCCTTAGTCTGCTGTTCACAGAGAATTGCATGGTTACCCGAGCAAATGCCACATCAGATGAATTATCTGTGCTCTACATGACATCTCCCTCAGCACAGCACACGTGCCTGGCCCAGTCACGCGGGCTTGGCTCCCTCAGATGTGTTTGCTGCTGGCCCAGCTACAAGAAGCACAGCATTGATGCCTATTTTTATGTGAGTTTAAAGCTGTACAACACCCCCTTCCCCTGCCTCCAGACTTTTATGTGTAAGGAGAATTACTCCATCACTATATTGTCTTTCTCCTGCTGCGCTCTATTTCTCTGCCCGTTTTCTCCTGTGTCTGTTCTTCCAGCATCTCTGCTTGGTTAACAAATGATGAAACCCTCAGAGTGCTCAGATGTTTCTATTCATCCTTAGTGACCTTTTCATTCATTTCTTTCACTCCCCTGATCAACCAAATCACTGTAGCCTCTTGGTGCCTTGCTCCATAATGTGTTTTATTGCCCACTGGGCATAGGAGTGCTATTATTTCCACTTTTACAAGGATAATAGTCCCCATCCCATAATTTATGTGTCTTTATGCTGTCAGCTTTTATAGGATATATCTTGCCTGTAAATGTGTCATTACAGTTTGGGTTGGTTTTCTTTTTTTTTTTTTTTTTTTTTTTAGACCTTTCAAAATCATCTAATTCATTTAGAATGGCTTGTGGCCCTTCAGGGTTGTGCTGGAGCTTTTGGAATCTTCTCTTGTTCCTGAATGAACTCCTAAACTCCTACAACTTACTTTCTATTGCTGGATTATTCCCATCCCTGCTTAGAGGCATGGCAGTAGCAGAAGGTTTCTGCCCCAGCCTTGAGCCTCTGCAGATATGAAAATCAATATTTCCATAGTTGCCCATTCCTTTCTCATATTAGTAACCCCACTCCTTCAGAGACCCAGCTCCTGCCCTTGGGAAATAGTGATGGGCACTGGGGAGGTGTGCAGAAGGAAAAAATGGGGTTACAGTGCTTGACTTTTTCCTGATGTACTTTGTTAAGTCTAACCCTGCCTGACTTAATGATCGAGGAATCACCAGAGTAAAAACGGAATTTCATTCCCTGCTCTTTGTGTCACCACCCTGCATCTTCCATGGGCTGCTTTTGTTTTTCATGTTGAGTAAGAACCATCTGAAAATGAGGAGAAAAAGTCGTTCCTGACTCTCTTGCATCTGAAAAGCACACTGCAGGAGCTACCCTGGAAACAACTACCAGTTCACTGAGTTGTGTTTAAAACAGTGAAATAGAGACAATATATTCTATCTATCCCATAATTCAGTATATCAACAGGGAAAAGTGAGTACAAAGTGTACAGAGTGAAGGTATTTACTTTCTTACCCTTGCTTGGCATTTAATGCAAAAATGGTAATAAAACTGTGGATGTGGGGTGGGGTTTTTTCCCAGAGATTTGACAGTAAATTTTTGCTGTATCTCCTAAATGGATTTTCCCACAAAAACCATGTTTCAGATTGATTCCTCAAACGTGAACTGCCACTCTGATGCATGTGAAATGGAGCTACCTGACTCACTTCAGACCTGGATGGCCCTGAATCAATAGAGACATCTTGCATCAGCAGCAGTTGTTAAGCACTGCTAAGGGGCTACTTAAACTGCCAGCTCATAAATCAAGTTATTTTTGGTACAGCTCCCTGAATGGTGCAGCTCCTACTGAAATGAATTCAAGCAAATCTTTTGTATTTTTTCAGCTGAGAGGGTGGTGGTGATGCACAGGTTAGCAGTGAGCAGATGGTGAAATGTGGATGCAGAACAAGTAATAGACAGAAGGCAGTGCCACAGTGAGAGATGAGGCTGTGCACTTCTGGGTAAAAAAAAACCCAAAAAAACCAAAACACATACCTCTGCTTTTTCTGAATGAGTGTAAATATTCACCCTGAGATTCTAAATCAAAGTGTGAGGCAGGAGCAGTGATAATTCAAAACTGCCAGGTGTCAGGGGTGTAAAGCAGGATGGCTTTGAGGGACCTGGTGCCACTTGGCTTTCTGGGGTTAGGCTGTGCCAGCAGCAGAGATGCCAAAGGCACTGAGAATTTATACCCCTGTGCAGTAGTGCCTGGGAAAGCCTCACTCACCAGTGAGCTGGATAATAGAATGGTCATGTAATAAGCAAGAGAAAAAAAAAAAAAAAAAATTCAGGCAGGCCAAGATCAAAGAAAAATAGGAACAAGGAAAGGAATGTATGTCAAACTAGACAGGCCAGGCCAAGTCACAAAGATAAGCCCAGGCTTTGTCATATCACAGGCTTTGAGTTCTGTCTCCTGGGCCACACAAGAGCAAAGAGGAATTCTGCTCTCTCTCTGGTGGACTGTGGGAACTGTTTTTGCCAGGCCCTGTTCACAGAAGCTGTTTGAACAGCAGATGAACCTGTGCAATACTTCCCTCTGCTCTTCTCTTCCTCCAGAACATGCTTCACTGGCAGAAGAATTCCTGGGTGCTGACCCAATGTCTGGTCTTTTTCTTGGGCTGTGGACTCCAGAACGTGGAAAAATGCAGGTTCTGGAGTCAGTGTGATACCCTTCCTATCCTTTCACCACAGAAAAATACCTTGACTATGGGAATTGACCAGAAAAATCTTCAGGAATGATGGGACTGGAGAGTAAGGCAGTAGGATTAGCAAAATGAATTTTTTGACTGTAGCCTGGAAAGCTTTAGAGATCCCAACAGCCCTTTGGAAAACAAGAAATGGACCTTCATGCTCTGCCCCAGCTTGACCTCATCCCAGAGGCTTGGTTCAGCATCCTTGTGCCTGGCAGCTGTCCTTGTCATGTGGGCTCTGCTGGTGGTCTGGGCTGGTGCTCTCAAAAGCAGTCATTTCTTGAAAATCAGCTTTGTCTCACCTCTGCCAATGTCTCGCCACTCCCTGACCCAGCCTTACCCAATTTCTCAGCAGAAAGTTATTCAGATCAACAACAGGACTTTAATTGCTTGTAGATCCAGCGAAGGAGACTGAAATGTTGGCTTGAGTGATTCTCATCTGGATGTCTTCTTCCAAGCACGTGAAATGCACTACCAGGGCGTCAGAGCTGACAGATACTGTCAAACCAAAATCAGTTTTGAGCAGAAACTGCATCTCTCAATTCACCGTGGAGGTTAAAATGCAGAGTGTATGTAATAATTACAATGACATTCATAAAGCAATGAGCAATTACAATTTGACACAGATAAAACTCTTGTCTGGCACGAGGTATTGAGCACAGGAGCATTGCAAAGGTGCCTAAGCTGTTTAGAATAAGAACTGCTGTCTTCCAGCAGCCTCTGGATGCTCCAGACATTTCTGAAAACAGGGCTTAGCTTTCCATGTCATTCCTGTGCTCTGCAAATGTTAGGTGCTTTTAAAAAGAGATTTTGGAGAAGGCACTAATTCATAGCTGAATATTGTACAGCTACTTTAAGATGCAAAACCTTGGGAAGTTCAGATATTCTGTGTAAGACAACAAGGAAAATACCAGAGGTGTTAAGTTTTCATGAGACTTACAAGGGATAAAATTAATATGCTGTAAAGATAAAAATAATGATAACTTCCTTATTTTGATAATAAAGCAATGCAAGCATGTTATTTGCAGGTATCTTAAAGTTTTACACATAGGGAATATTCAGGTTCAATGTATATATTTTATCAATACACTGCTTAGCTTTCCAAATGACTTGTGGGAGTCTGGGTCATTTTGCCCAATCAACTTCAGTGAAAATAGTATTAGAAAAATCTCTTGTCTTAGCAGAAAGGAAAACCCTTGATGGAGCATGCATCTTAAAGAGAAGGAGGGGAGTGGGAAATCACAGAATCACAGAATTTCTAGGTTGGAAGAGACCTTCAAGATCATCGAGTCCAACCATACTCTTACACCTCAACTAAACCATGGCACCAAGTGCCACATCCAGTCTTTTTTCAAACACATCCAGGGATGGTGACTCCACCACCTCCCTGGGCAGACCATGCCAGTACTTTATCACTCTTACTGTGAAAAATTTTTTCCTAATATCCAGCCTATATCTCCCTTGACGCAGCTTGAGACTGTGTCCTCTTGTTCTGTCCATTGTTGCCTCCTCTTGGAGAGTAGCTAGAAACCACAAAAGGAATGGCAGTATTTGAGTTTTCTTCGAGACAGGTGGATTCCAAGGGGATGACTTGGAGCACAGGTACCTTGTGTGTGCGAGCTGTCTAAGCCTTGTAGGTGTCTGCCCTGCCTGAGGGCTTAAAAGCAGAATTGTCCAACTCCCCCTGAGCTGTCCTTACAAGCTGCTGCCGTGAGGCCAAGCCCCTGGCTGGCTCTCTGGTGGGCTGTGCTGTTCCAGTGGCACGGCTGTGAGTCTGTGCTGTTGCAATAATACACTGTGGATGATGAGCTGGGGGGAAGCACGTGGACAAAGCAGCTCTGAAGGTGAAACTGCTGCTGGAGACGGATGTTTCTGCCATACCTCTGGAAAAATCCCCTCTGTGGCAGCTGTGTGACTTGGAATGTTTGCCAAGGGCGAGCAAGGAAAGGTTTGGACGCAGAGGAGGAGTGTCAAGCAGGGGGAAGCAAAGCCTTCAGGTGGTGCTGATGCCTTAAGTTTTAACTTGCATGTTTTCAGATCCTGTGCTGCTCAGGTGTGCAGTTCTGAGCCTCACATTCAGTGTCAGTAAGCTCTCCTCACAGAGTAGGGAAACAAAACAAATCCGTTTCCTGCTGGAGACCAAGCACAACGAGTACAACTTTCAGTCCCAAAAGCACAAGAACAGTGGGCTGAAGAGAGAAGACAAGGATCAGGCTTCACAACTCAAAGCTGTAATTGGACAATTAACCCCAGCATGCAAATGGGCCAAAACCTATAAAGTGTGAGACCTCGTGACTGTTTTGGGTCCACCTTGGGTGTAGCCCTGGCCAGGCTCTTGTCCTGCTCAAGGTGTATCCTTTAAGGCCTTTCAATAAATATCTACTTTATTCTCTGGCTCTGTCCAATTTCTGTTCCAGGACAGCCTTCCCAAGGCAGCAGTGCTGCCTGTGTTTTTTTCTCATTTAGGACACTGACAAAGGAGGTGGTAAGAGTCCAACACCAAGGCAAGAGAAACAGCTTATGCATGTAAGAAGGCTGTAGCTGAAGACCAGGCAAGTGTAAAGGACAGAAGCATCTGAAGACAAAATGTGTGATAAAATCACTGACTTAAGAGAAGCCAGGGACCAGGAGGAGTCTGTGGTTAAATAGATGTTACCAGCTACATACCAAAGTGAACTATGGCAAATATTTGTGTGACGTTGCACAACCTTCCAAAGAAGAACTGCCCTGAGTTTCAGCATGGAAGGGTGTAAATTGAATAAATGTTTCCTGTAAGAATCCCTGCACAGGCATCAAAGCAGCCATCAAACAGAAGGGAGAGGAAACCAGTCATACACTCACAGGTTTTCTTTAGAAACCTGTAGCACAATCCACTGAGGAACGTTGTGCAGTGCCATGTGCCAAGAAAAATAGCACAAAGGTCTGATGCTAGTCTTAATTATCTGCTTCAACAACTGATCCATTGTAGATGTCAGCATCCAGCTTAGATGCATTCTCTCACCTCCAGTAAATAGCATTGTCAATGACTTCATGATGGGGAGACTCGCAGATATACCCTGAGTCATTACGTGATTTGATAATGAGATCCTGGAATAATTGCATGTAGTTTGTGAGTATCTTTGATGTGACAGTTCAGTCAGGAACAAGTAAACACAAGGGAACCATCCAAAAAAAGAGAGAGTTGGTCATGTTGGTCATCTTTTTTTTTTTTTTTTTTTTTCAGAGGAGAGCCCTACAAATAAATTCAGTGAGAAATCAGAATCAGAACTGTAGAAGACAAAGACAGAATAAAATGACTCAATTTACATATCTTGGCAGTCATATCCTTGTGAAAACGTCAGAGGCTGGCTAAGGCAGGGCTGGATTTGGCAGCTTAAGATTTGTTTTTGGGAAATCTGCACTTTAAAGTGAATCACTGAGTCGTCAGGATTCCATTTTAATAAATGTATTTGAAAGTTTTAGTTCTTTTAAAAGTGCAGAAGGAGATCTAAAAACTGAATTGCTACGATAAATTTCTAAGAAATGCAGACATTCATCAAGTGTCAACAGCCCCTTAGGTTGGAAGAAATGTTTAAGAGAAGAGATTGGAAAACTGTTGAGAAAGAGTGACTACTTTTAAAGTCTTAAGTAATTGAGTAATTGCCAAATTATGCAAAAGAGACCAAGGAACTGAGAATGCATCCAGAGATAATAATCAGAAAGCGGAAGAAATATTCTCTGGGACACTAGAAGAAAGGCTCAATATGGACAAACTTAGTGAATACTTCTTTAGGAACTGGACACTGAATTTTAAAGTTGGCAAACACATCTACATTTACAGAGATTCGTGATGTGTATGCATATATACACAAAACCTCAATGAGAATGAAATTCTACTCCAGGCAGCTCTGATATCCTGGGAACTGAAGATTAACTATGCAAGTAGAAGCTTTTTTCTCAGTGGTTTAAATAAACCACCTGTTTCACGTGTAGAACAATGCTGCTCATCTGTGAACATTCTCAGTGCCCTGCTGAGAGACAAGGACAAAATTTTGCTAGAAAATTTGGTGGATTCTGAAGAGAACTTCTACCATAACTTCAGTTTGCTGGTTAAGGATCCTCACTTCAGCCAGCGAGGCCTCACTTCCCTTTAGCTGAGTGATAAGCACAGGCAAAGGGTGCTCGTCTTCCTTCTGTGGCAAGGCCAATTTGGAGCACAAAAAATTGTGTATTAAAGATATGGGTGGCTTCTGCCAGGTATGGGAAGAGACAGAAGGGTCATTGCAAGAACAGGCTTGTTTCCTGCTGCAAGGAACAAGTTCTTGTCTGGCTTGCCTGTGTTGATACACAGGCACATGCAGTACCTTCCTTCCTGTGGCACTTTCCTCTGCTGCAAATCAATCTTAATGCTGGTCCAGAGCTCTGAGGTTTTAGTTTTTATTCAAGTTGTTTGCCTCTACATCTCTATTTTTGTATATATTTTTTTACAGAATATGACGTGCAAAGAACTCCCAAACAAGTGTAAAGTGTCTGGGAAACAGAGCCAGCTGTGAAGGCTGGACTGGATGTTACTGGATGTTATTCCTGAAATCTGCCACTAGACCAAGAAGGATAAGGAATGTTGAATTTAATATCTTGCACTTCATTTATGTGTCTGGAGATGCCTAGAAATAAACCAGCAAGGCAGTGCAGAATTGGGACCAAAGGGCTTTTGAACTGTGGAGAATTGACCTCAGGGTGGTTGTCCCAGCACATCACAAAAACAATTATTGCTCTCCTGATTGTGAATGCACCTTTTGGCTTTCCTTTTGCTAGAATTTTCTCTTCCTGCAGCCCAAATTCCAGAAAAGATCCCAGAGGTTGCAGCAAGGACTGCACAGGAACTTGTCCCATTGCCTGTGTATTGCCTCATGCTGTTTCTTGTGTTTCTGGTCCTGGCTGAGCTGCCATCTCCTCTCAGCCCTCAGCTACACTGCTCCCTGTTAGCCCCCAAAGCCAGCCACCCCCACTGCCTCCAAAAACAGCTCTTCACTTTCAAAGGGTGCATTAAATCTTCTCACACAACTCTGTTTCTCCAACCCCAGCTATCTGACAGAATGGAGAAAAACCTCAAACTCCAGCAGAACAACATCCAGCCCCAGCTGCAATATTCTCATCTTCTCCTGGCTTCTACAGGGAAGTTTAAAATTTTCCAGAATCTAATGAAGTACATGGCAGAAATCTTAGGCATTCTCTAGAAGGTTGTCCAAGAAAAACAAGAGAACTCTTGGAAATATTGTGCTTGTCAACACAAGCAGTGTAACCATGCCCATCTGGCATACACCTGTATAGACCTTGACCATGTCCAAAAAAAGCAGGCGGAAGACATCAAGCTCCTGCAAAAGCTTTTTTTAACATGTTTTTTTGCTCCTGTGCCTGACTGCAGTGCTTGAGGGAACCAAGTAGATCCACCCTTAATGCACTCTGTGGGGAAAAGACATCCTTGAGGCCTTTGGTATGAGAGTGTTCATCCTGCATTTTTAGAAATGTCAGAGGTCGATTAGGTGGTAATGTTTTCATTAGAAAATCTACCTGTGTAACTCCTGAAAGATTGCTGAACTCCCTACAGCTCCAGTCAAGTCATCTCCCTGCCTTATTTGTCTCTAGGTTACACTGAACATAGCTGGCACTCCAACATTTGCAGTGACTTCTCATGGATGTCATCCTGAGTTTAGCATTTAGAAATTTTCTGAGTGATCAATGTAACAATTGAGGACATCTGTCTGAGATTGTCTTTATCAGTGGTGTGTGTGATGCCTTCCACATCATAACGCGCTCTCAGGCAAGTTCTGCAGGGCTTCTGTGTCAGGATGTCTCAGAAAACCAAACCAAAACAACAGAAAACTTGTGACAAGGAGCATATTTTAGTGTGGTGCTAAAGACATCACCAGCCACTAAGACTCACAGATTAAACGTGGCAGAACCACAAAAGGCACCCTGTGCCTTGGATGAGGCTTCGCACAGGTCGTAGGTTCTGCTGACAACACTGGGATAATTTTGCACTGTTTTTCCATTCTACTGTTCTCGAGATCTGAGGAAGATTTCACCTTCAGTTTTGTGAAGTTCTGTCAGATCTACTGATCTTTGCTTCACTAAAGGTCAGGTAAACCTACACAGCTTAGTGCTGCAAGCCCTTTGGCTGTTTTCCCTCTCTCTTTCTGGTTTCTTTTTGGGATTCTCTTCACAGGAGGAAGTTAGGCATCATCTGTGCTTGGGCCTTTGATGGAGGCTCTTTTAAAGTGCAGAGGTTTGCCTTTCATTCCTGATCCTTTCAAAGAAGCCAAGGGGCTGCAGACACATCCGTCACTGCCAGCGTTTTGCGCCATTTGCGCTTTCAGATTTTGGGTGACGACGTCAGTGGCGTTCTGTACATTTCATCCTCGTTCTGGTTTGTGCCCCTGAAAGATGTGAAGTGCCTGCTTCACTGTTCCAATCCCATCAGTTCACCTTCCTCAGTGACTCAGTGCTGGAGAGGGAAAACTCATCTGAACAGCCTTCTAATTCAGGATGTCTGAACCACTCGGAGAGCTTGCTCATACATAAGTGTCTCTTAAAAACCTGAACCCTTGGCTGGTCTGTGGAGTTTTCTGCTCCCTTCCTCATGGCTTAATTAGTCATGCAGGTGGATAATAGCATATAAATGCAAGTAATAATAAACAACAACTGAGAGGACAGCCCTTCATTTTTACAGGGTCCCTTCTGCATTCTGCCCCAAGATACCTCAGTACCTATGCATGTTTCTTTTAATTGGTAGGAATTTTTCAGACACTCTGAAAGATTGAGTCATCAAGGATCTTTGAGGATTCCCTGGAACAGAACAACTTGAAATATGAGGTGTGACCCCATGTGCTGTGTGGGAGATGTCTTCCTTTTCTTTTGTACCTTGTAGTTGTTGTACATATTGAATTCTGAGAATCCTAAGAAAATGAGGCTGGAATTTCTCTATTATGAGACATAGTTCTGGCATTTTGCTCTGCTGGCAATTACAAACTAATTGGTGGCTTTCAGAAAAATGAGAAAATCTTGTACCTGGTCTTGTCTCTCGTTTTATAGCAAATTAGTTGTTGCTGGACTGAAGGTCTAATAAGAGTTCTGCACTGTTCCAGAAGTTCATAGAATTACAGAATGAATCATAGAATCACAGAATGATTTGGGTTGAAAAGGACCTTGAGGATCATTCAGTTCCATCCCTGTGCCGTGAGCAGGGACACCTTCCACTGTCCCAGGTTGCTCAGAGCCCCATCCAACCTGGCCTTGGACACTTCCAGGGATGGGGCAGCCACAGCTCCTCTGGGCACCCTGTGCCAGGGCCTCACCGTCCTCACAGGGAAGAATTTCTTCTTAATACCCAATCTAAACCTGCTCTCTGTCAGTTTAAACCATTCCCACTTGTCCCACCACTACATCTCCTGGCAAAAACTCCCTCCCCATCTTGCTCATTCCTTCTTGAGAGTACCATGCAAGAGTGCAAATTCAATCATGATTGGCGTTCTCTGACCAACACAAAAGTAATGATAATATCTGGGGAAACCTTGAAACCATTAATGGATTTAAAAGGGATAAGATTAAGGGTTTCCATCCTTCATGAAGAACATGCTTTGGTTGCTGTTGCCTCTTACTGAGCTAAGGTAAATGGTTTAGAGATGTTAATTTTATATATTTCTTTGAAGAAAGGGGACACAGGGACCTTGTATGGTCAATTCAAAAAAGGTATATTTCTAGAGAAAAAGGAAACTATAAGTGGAAGACACAAAAATTTGAGTATCTGAAAAGGATAAAACAGATGGGTTTCATCAATGGCAAAAATTAAACCCAAAGGAAGGATTGAGCAAATTACGTTGACCTGGGAAATCTTTAGGACAGAGGCTGTTTTTGTTGTTCTTTTCTGTGTCTGGCAAAATGGGAATCTATTACAGCAGCTCTTCAGTTCTCCCATACTGCAAATAAAATAATAGTAGTTACAGACAAAAAGAGCTCTGTCAGGCTGTCACTGTAGATAAGAGCACACAGAGATAATGTAATCACAGTGGTCGAATGAGTAAATATTACAGCTGGTGTACTGTAAGCAATGCAAGCAGGGAGTTTGGGTTATGGAACAAATGATTTGCTACCTGAAGGCAGAGAGTTAAGTCCTCTGTGTTGGTGGGATGTGGGTGGGCTGGTTGATTCAGAGGATTGTTTTTGCTCTCCTGGTGTTCAGAGGTAAATGGAAAGGGTTTGATGGGTTAGTAAAATCATTTTCTGGAAGAATCCTATAACTACAGTAGCTGCAAGATGTCATGGAGGAAAATGTACCTCCCATCCTGTAGAGAAATTCCTGCCTGAGGTGGTTTTTTTAGCTGTTCTCATAATGTTTGCCCTTTCACACATTCCCTCAGTGTGTGTGCTGGTGCTGAAAGGGCTGCCCTATCAGGTACACCCCTGTATGAGCAAGGTGGGTTTCACTTTAAAAAATTAACCTGCTTTGCACATAAATCTGCTAATTTGTTAATGTCATTAACATTCAGAAACAAGGAAAAGCCATTAATAGTTAATGTTCTGATTACATCAAGAAACTCTCTGGGTTTTGGTAGATCCACATAGTCTGGAGCAGGGTCAATTTTTAAAGCTCAGCTATGAAAAGTGGAAAATTGAAGCACTTGCTGGGCACCCAATTGTTCTCTCTATGGGCTCCTCTGCATGTGCTTTACTCCTCAGTTCATTGGGGCCTTTGATACTGTTTTCATTATCAGCCATTATAAATAATATAATTCATTATAAATAATCCTGTTACTCATTGCTTCCCATGGCAGCCCTGGCTGTGAAGGACTGTGGCTCTGAAAAGCTGCAGTGCTTGAATTCTGAGTAGCAGGAAAGCTGAAGAGGTAAAAGAGATTTTGTTAGAGATGATTTTTCTTTTCATTCTAGTGGCATGCACAGTTTGAAACAGAAGTTGTTTGAGTTCCAGCATAGCTGACCATGCAGACTCCTTGGGAAGGCTCCAGACAGGAGTGCTGCTGTCTGCAGAATGTGAGGGGTTTGCCCATGATGTGGAGACAGGGAAAGAAGCAGCAGCAGCAGCAGGAGTTGTGATCAGTGCTTTCTTTTCTTTGGCTCCTGCTGGGCCTAGTTAAGTTATTAGTACTTTCTTCAGAGGAATGAGACTCCTGCAAGGTTCCCTCGATGCCCTGCTCTGGGTCCACAGCCTGGGATTAGTGGTTTGCTTTCACACTGCTTGCACACTGGAGTTGTTACAGCTGTGAGCAATTGCTGTTGGCCCTGGCAGCCAAGGCAGAGCTATTCTTCACAGCTGAAATGAACAGAGATCCTTTAAAAAACTTGGGAGAGATCTCTGAGGTCAGCTCTGAGTAGTTGTTTGTCCTGACTGTGAAAATAACTCGATTGTAAAAAAACACTTACGACACTTTCAACTCTATCAGGCAGTATGTGTTGTCGAGATTATTTTGAAAGATACAGGATAGACTGGGGATGGAAGTATGCTTATTTTTCAGACAAGCTGAGATTAGAGCAAGCATTTACAGTTTTGCAAATCAAAGAAGCCTGGGACTTGCGTCTTTGGAGACCCTGGAGGGCAGCTCTGTCAGCCAGAAGGGAGGCTTGCTAGATAAGACAGCAAAGCCATACTCTGAATCCTCATCCCGTGGTGACAGGATCCTGCTGTGCTGAGCTGCCTCAGATGTGTGCAATCCATGGATTGCTCCCCCTGGGAGAAGCACGACCTTCCCTGCCCCATCCCTGTGGAGTTCTTCTGGACATGAGCATTGCTTGTGCCTCTGGAGATGGAGCTCTTTGCTCAGTCACTGTTTGCAGCAGCATCTGGCAGCTCTGCAGCCTTGTCTCCTTGGCTTTATTTCGAAATGGCATCTCTATTTCCTCTAGTGCCCCTCATGCCTTTCTTTTTGCCTTTGGAGAATGGATTCACAGACTGATTCACAGTCTGTATTGCAGACTTTGACCAGTACAGCCTTGACCAGCTTCCTGTTTTAGGGCAGGGAGGAAGAGGAGAAAAAAACAACCACCAACAACCACTGTTGATTCTGGCTTTGATAGTGTAAATACCACTGTGCTGCAAAAGGAAAAACTAAACATGCAGCCTAGATAGCTGACTTCGAAATGTGTGGTGGTAGTAATTGAGTTCATGGGTTGTTTTTTTTTCCCTATTTCCTTTTTTTCCCCTTTGAATGTGATTCAGTTAAAGAACCTTTTTGACCAAATTTGGAGAGAATTGGGTTAAGGCTTTTGAAGAATGCCTTTCTGCTCCAGCTCTCAGTGAAATTCATCCAAATATACGAAACAGAAAGGTTGTTGATATAGTTTCTTTGGAAGCTGCGTTGTATTTTCTCCCCAGTTCAGGCTGTTTCCTTGAAACTTGATTTCTGCTTGTTGCTCTTTTCACTGAACCTGAATCCAAAATAACAAATATTATGAAAAAAAAAGAAAGAAAAAAAGAATTAATAATTTCTGAGTCTGTTTCCAGTTCCCTTCTGTGGCTCCCCAAAAAGCACTCTGCCAAGATTTCCAGTGAGCACTGTGTGCCTGGACAGCTGTAGAGCAAGCTGAGGCAGGGGAGTCCTGTTACAGAGTTGTTCAGGAGCCTTCTGTGGGCTCAGGAACTGTGGAAATCGATCCCAATTTGGCTGTGCCAAGCTCCATGTCCCTCAACAGGCTGCAGGATTTCCTTCCAAACTTAACATCAAGTTTAAACATCTATTCCTCAGGCTCTACCTTCATTTTTTGCTGCTTTGGCTTAGAAGTTTGTCACTCCTTTTCATGTCTTTGGTGGCAACACCATCTCATTCCCTTATACCTCTTTCTGCCTTTTATGGAAAAATCCTTCAGCTGCAATAAACTGGGCCTTTTTCCTTTCCTCTTGCTATTCTTGTAAGCCTCTTCGGAGACGTTTCAAGCATCACTGCTAAAAAGTTCAATAAACTAGAACAATAGTGGCCTTCCTTCTGTGTTTCCCTCTTGCCAGTTGTATTCAGGGTTGCCAAGATGAGTCTTTAAAGGCAGTCCTGAGTCTTACCAATCTCTCCATCTGACATTTTGTTCCAGACAGTGTGTTGTGGTTTGGGACTATATATTGTGTGTCTCCTTGACTTCATGACTAATTGCGTGTCAGAAACATTATTAGTAGAATAGTTTTGACAGTATTCCATGAGAACATTCTGCTAGCTCTCCATTATGGCTTCCCATAACATAAGAATTGATTTATTAGAGATAACTGATCTGGATACTCTTTTTAAGAGTGGCCTAATTTTTGTTCTGTGCTTCTTCACATATTTTTTTTATTACTCCAACTGTTTTAGAGACTGGCAATGTTTAGACTCAGGAAAATTTCTTAATAGTAAAGAATTCCCTATGTCTTTATTGTTCTGCTTTTGCCTTGTCTTTAGTGTGGTATCTTCTTCCTGATCTGCATTTCTATTTCAAGGGTTCTTTGTTTGGATTTTTTTTTTTCCAGTTCAGACTTATCTTAAATTTGGCTTTTTAAACTTAGATGAGTGTGTTTGGCTTTTGGAGGGTTGGATTTTTTTTTTTTTTCATTTGATCTGTTGTCGATTTGATTTTTTTGATTTGATCTGTTGTATGATCCCCACGCAGACCAGCAGAGGAGTTTTTCACCTTTTCCATTACCAAATCTGTTCCTGGGGAACAAGCACCTCTCCATGATGACAAATCACTGTCTAACAAAAACACTGCTTTGTTAGAGGACCTCTTTTAAGCATCCTTGGCTGCTGTGGGAGTCCCCAGGTTAGGATTTGCAGGTGCAAGGTGGATTAGGTTGCTTCCAATGTAGTCTAGAATGGATTAGAGCAATAAAATATAGATTTGTTTCCTGCCAACACTTCAAATTCTAAATCAATGTATTTTCCATCCACTGATGCTGAATAGAAGATGTGAACAGCAAAGCAAAGGAGTTTTAAGAGCTGTTAATAAAAGGCTAAAGAGCCTTTGTCTGAGCACAAAAAAACCCAAAGTAATAAACTCACTGTAGGGAGCAGAAATGACTTTGTGCTTATGTCACAAGCACAAAATGTTGCCAGCATCCCTCTTGCAACTCCAGACAAAATGTGGTACAATGAGGGAGTAACTGGATTTCTTTCAGTGGCATCTAGATTCATTTTTAGGTCAATAAATGGTGGTGTATTTTCCAAAGTTTCATATGAATGTCCAGATACAAATAGTTGTGCATAATCATTCAGATTTAAAGCTGCTAATTGTAGTTCCTGATCCATACATGACTTTATTTTTTTTTTTGCCTGTAGAATCACAGTTATGTGTTCTATCTTCAAAAATTTCTCTTATGTAACTTCAGAGGGTAACCTGGGTGGGATAAAATCTGTGTCTTGGTGTCTATGTGGTGCCTAACAGGATGGAGCCCTGACCTTTGTTGGCATTTCTAAACAGCTGATACTTTATATATGATAGAGAATATGTATTTGGGTTTTTTTTAAACCCTGGCACTGTCAGAATGCAACATCAGAAAAGTTAATTATTGCTACAGTTTATTTTCAGTGATTGTTGTGACATCATAAAATGATATAGCTCCTATAGCCACCATCAAAAGAGGGTTACCTTGGGCTGGGTAATGTTGAATTTATTTTAAGTCATTCTCAGCCTTATCTGGTTGTGCCAAAAAAGCTTTAAAACTTAATATTCTTCCATGCATAAGAAGCAAAAAGCTGTTCTTGTG
Organism: Nicator chloris; assembly: GCA_013400495.1. Taxonomy (NCBI): domain Eukaryota; kingdom Metazoa; phylum Chordata; class Aves; order Passeriformes; family Pycnonotidae; genus Nicator; species Nicator chloris. Next base: position 26,295 of record WAAE01019300.1, read on the forward strand.
TTCCATTTATTGCTGCCTGCTGCAATGGGAAGAGGTAGGAAACTAAAATTCAAAAGGTGCTGTAATAAAACTACTGTTCATTTATACCAGCATAATATTTTTGAGAATGAGAGGAAAAAGTTTGGAGATGGGTTAACTTTTCTTCCACATGTTGTTAAATGGGGAGTGGGTTTTGTTTATCAAGGTTGTGTTCTCCACAGCCTTTATTTGTGGGAAGAGAAATCTCTTCAGAGAAAAATCTCTGCTGTAAAAACACGGGACTGCTTTGAATGAAGGAGAGCTGTGAAGCTGTCAGCAGGCTTGTTACTGCCCCTGGCATGATTGTTTGCTGTGATTCTTCACTGAAAAGCACATTTTCTGGAATTTGAGGTGGCATCTGCAGAAAGTACCCAGAGGCATAATGGACGAGATGCCCAGAACTAATTGTCTGCGACACAGAGGGAAGTTTATAGCAGTTCCCTTTTCAATGAGTAATTCCAGTTACTCGAGGGCATTTTTAAAGCACTGCCATATTTGATGGAGGGAGGGGGGAAACCCAAACACAGCTCGTCAATGGAATCTGTTGATGCTGGCATTCAGTGGTGTAGATATTAACAGTGGGATAACACTCGTAATTCATTTAGCTTGAAAAACAAAAGCAGCCAGAGCAAGGCCAAGGTTTACAAAAAATGAGTCTCCAAAGATGAGTTCTTCACTCAGTATTTATTTACTTAATAAGGACAATTGCTTTTTAAAAGTGTCAAGTGCTCAGCAACTGCTATTAATACCAGAATTGGTAGCAAAGGAAATAACTAAGAATGGTGCCATAATCATTAAGCTGGTTTTGTTCAAGGTAATCTGTGCCTGTGGTCAGAAGCAAGCCAAGTATTTGGTGTGTGTATTCTGGCCCAAATGAGCCTGCTCTCTGATCTAACAGGATACAAAAACCCCAGAACTGTGTGTTGCAGACAGGAAGGTAACAAGGGCAGGAGAAGGAGCCCGGTGTCAGCTCCAGGAGGTGCACGTTTCTCTGGTGGGTGTGATGTTGTGCCTTGACTGTTCTCACTCCTACAGGCAAACAGGAGAGCACACACAGCTGGAGAAGTCACTTGGCAGGGGGAGCTGGGCTGTGTGCCCTGTGCAGGAGGGGTGGCACAGGGGGTGACACTGAGGCTCCCGTGAACCTTTGGAGGACGAGGAGATGGGGACAGATTGGACACACATGGCCAGGATGGTGTGAGCTCAAAGTGCAGGCTTGCTGTGAGGGGCCTGAATTAGCCTCAGATGACATCATACACAACAACTGATTATATTTAGAATATGTGGTCATATGTTCTGAGACCTTCCATATGTTAATTATGCATGCTTCAATATATGGCTGCAGGAAGCTTGTGAAATCAAAGCAAAATTGCAGGTAGGGGAAATATTTTCTCTAGATGAACTTTAAACACAGTTCTGCAAAAAGGTTTAGAGCATACCACAACCAAATCTATTTTTATTTTAAAGTTGGTTGTCTTTAATGGATGAAAGACTTGCATGCTTAAGTATTCAGGCTTAGCTGATATTTTGGAACAAGAAGGTATTTGGTCCATATTTATCAAATGCAGTGGTTTTGTTGAAAAGTAGAGAGAAAACATTTCTAATGTATTAAATTATAAAATGAGTTTAAAGACTCAAAGACCTCTGTGGAGTTTGTTAGCCAATGTTGAAAATATTGCCTCTGAAACATCACAACAACTTAGTAGATGTGGATGAGCTATTAAAAAATCAGAAACAGCCCTGCCCCTCCCAAACAACAAACAACCCTCTTGTAAACTTGCATTTTCAGTGTAACTAGCTTCCTATCCATCCTTACAAGGATTTCAGTTGCACAACACCAAATACTTGAAATTATGAATATTCATCATAATAAGCAACTTTATGTAAATTTTTAGCCTAGACCCTTGAACTTAGGCAAAGGGATGATTAAATTAGTTAAAAGCACATTATTAACTTGGGCTGGGCTGGGACTGGGGTAGACTACCTTTAGGACTTTGCTTTAAAAATCTTTATGAGTTTTACTCCCAGTAATGCATGGATTTCAGCTGAGCATCTGTGGGACAAACCAATTTGCAAATCCTTTTTCTTTTTTTGTCTTTAACAGAAAGTCAATGTCTTTTACAGAAAATATGGTGAAAAACTGTCTTTTCTGAAAAAACTGAACAAGTTTGCCTCTGTACTAAATAATTTGGTTTGAAAACACTGGGGAGAGAAACTGTTGGAAGTTGTAGATCAGTTTTCTGATGTTTCCAATTTGTCTGGACAGATTTCATAATAAAAATTGCAAAATTTTTGCGTAGTTAGATATAATCTGTTTGAGGAGCCCAGTTCAGACAGTGTGAACAACAATAAGTTCCTGAACTACAACATGTTATCAAAAGAGGTTTCCAGTTTCAGATGCAATATGTATTTTTCTGTAGCAAGTCTACACTTCTTCCTCTACTACTCCTCCCCAGCGTTTATTAGAAAGCCTAAACTTCAGCTGCAAGTCTTTTAACAGAAAATGTTTGACTGATCAACTTAAAACTTTTTGTTTGAGAAAAATGGTTGATATAAATCTGTTTAAAGCTGAGGTTTAGCTCTGGTCACATGGCAAGGTGCCAGGGCTAAAAGATGTTTTGGGGTAGAATTTCTCTTCTTTGGCTGTTGATTAAGCATCTCCTCTCTCCCAGAAAATTTCTGTGTATATATGGGACTGAACTTCTCCTCTGGCTGCAGACAAGAGTACAAATTCTTCTCAGAATATTTCATTGAAGTTGTTTTTGTAGTAAAATCCAGCGTGGCAGTGTCCCACCATTCGTGTTTGAAATGTGAACCTGCACCTTCATGTTTCACCCAACACTGCCTTCTTTTCATCAAAGACTTTCAAATATCTAACATTTATTTCACTGCCATGGTGATACAAAAGCCCCATGGCAGCCCTTGCTGTCATTGGAAGAACTGGGACTGTTTGTTCTGAGATGGCAAATGAAGAAATGGAAGAAAGCAATTTCATCAATCTCACATTTTTGTGCTCTGGTAGTTTTGAAAAGAGAACTTTTTTTTTTTTCCTCCCCATGGATAAGGTGCAGAACAAAACATTTCCATAACTTTAAACCAGGTCACAGAAATGCTCTGGAATGGGCTCTTGCCACACTGGTCAGGCAGGAGGGGTTATTTGCTGACTGTCCCTCCAAGTCCTCTTTGGTGTGGCTGTGGCTGATGAGAAACAGTGGAAAAGGCTGAATACAAACATCAAGGGGGGTGAGTAACCCAAAGTGAGAAATTTATGCTGTGGTGGGGAAAGTGAAATGGGCATTACAGGGACAATGCAAACATTATAGAGCAAAAGCTTTGACTAAAATAGATCTGAAGGGTGTCTGACCTTCAGTTAAGGCAGGTGGCTTTGCACCAGGTGCTGGTAATAAAATCTGCAAAACAAAAATGGAGAATCAGTTGGGATAATGCTGGAACAACCTCTGTTGGAGACCATCATTTGGTCTGGTTAGAAAGAGAGCAGCAGCTAGGAATTGTACTGTCATGTGAAACTTCAGCCTCCCACATTAAAGAGGGAGTGTTGTAGAGTCCAACAAAAACCCATGCAATTTATGATGGTTTAGGTTTAGTTTTGGTGGGGCACTGAAAGCCCAGACAAAAACAGGCATAGAAATTAACTTTGAAAAATAACTTGGGACAGTATGATTGAGCATAAATGTAAAAGTTATCATAAAACACATTTTCCTTCAGTTTATGACTTCATTGTTGTAGTGACTGGATAGATAACTTTCTTTACCAATATCACATTTCTCCTCTGCCTGTTTTTGTCAGAGATCTTCAGGAGCTGCCCAGCCAGAACTGCAAACTGCTTCCCCAGGGGTGCAGTGTGATCTCTTGCTCTGGTTTAAACTATGCAGGGGAGTTCACTGCTCACCTCTGTGTTCAGGTTTGCTGTCTGTATGAAAATAATGTGCTCAGAGTTTTAGAGCTTTCTGTGCTGTAACAGTGCTGAAGCTCTGGTGTTTTTAGATGCTGGAAGCTGATTCCTTGCCCTGGGCAGTCACTCTCTTGACTCTTAGGAGACAGGTTGGGGAAGGCTTGGTGCTTTTCTTTTTTTTTCTTGTTTTTGTCATCTTATAAAAAGAAGGGATGCTTATGGGAGCAGTGTTGTATAGGTTTGCCAGTCTGAATAAATAGAAAAGCCAAGAGATGACATCTTGGCATAGACCTTGGGCATATGTAGAAACCCAAAAACTCTTAAAAATTAAAGTGTCTCCTGCTACAGGCCCATCCACTGTTTCTGTCTCTAATCATTTGCTTGTCCAGATCACGACACCTTTGAGCACCTCATATAATGCAACACATGATATATCTAACTTATAAAAATATAGTATATACATACAAATGAAATAATACATATAATTTATATACAATATATGTGTCATGTTGGATAATGAGCTGAAACAGACTCTCAAAAACCCCCTTTTCCTGTTAAGAGAAAGGAACAGGATTCCCTTGATGTCTGTGTACAGTGCAGAACTCAATACCCAACTGCTAGTTCACTGCATGACATTTAAAATCAGTATATAGATACCAAAATCAGCAATCAATTATATAAAACAGTGATTTTTCTTTGCTTCAGAACTATTTTAAATATTCATGGCCAGGTTCTTACTGAGAGGAATCTCTGCAGAGGATGGGGGTCTTCCTTTGCTGCCATTTGGTGGACAGTGAGATTCTCCTAAGAAGGAGAAAAAATTGGTGCCCCTCAGAGAAAGCCACAGAACCTCTCTGCAATGCTCACCTGAGAACAGACTCACCTGAGAGGAGAAGAGGATCAAACAGTGCAATCTATCACCAGCTGCCAGTTAGCTGCAATTAGAGTTGGGTATTGTCAGGAGGAGAAATGATGGTTGGGGGAGTTCAGTTCCATTTCCTTCCCCCTTGTGGTGCTGGGATTGATCAAAGAGCTCTTTTTGCTTTTGGCTTTCAAAGCCAAATGGCCTCACTCACTGGTAAGACACTGAAAAATGAGTCACTTGGTCTCTGCTTAGGCCCCCAAATGTAAATAACAGCACCGAGGTGTTCTGAGGATTTGGGAGGAAACTTGGCTTGGATACAAGGATGATGGAGAAGACAGAAGAAGCAGAACATAATGGGTGGCCTATTTGATAAAGATGGAAACCAGCTATGGCTAAGGCAGCAGGAAGGCCCCTCAGAGCTGCTGCAGTTGTGTTCTGCCTTTGGGAACACTCCTGCACTCACTGAACAGCATCCTTGCATTCGGAGTTAAGGAATTTTCCTGGAAACAGCCTAAGTGCAACTCCAGCCAGGTCATAAAAATCTCTCCCCAGACCCTGACCCTAAGAAGTGACTTAGCTCTGATGCTTTAAGGCACTGGATTAGTTGGACTATGCTGTCTTCCTGTTCCTTTCCCAGTGTACAGGAATTCAAGGGCTGAATAATGTTAAAAACACACTTTTAATGCCCTCAAGGCCTGTTGGGATGGTTCTGGCTGGAAAAGCTGTTGTCTTCTCATTCTTGTGTGATCAGAGCCCTTTGTGTGTGTACCTCAAATTGTGTGTCTCATGCCCATAGAGCTAATAGGATTGTCCCATGGCAATGCTTGGTGTTATTTTGGGTCTGAAACTCCTGTTATTTTGGGGTTTAGAAAACTTGAAACTCTCCACTTTGGTCTGGCTTTGTATTGCTTGATCTTCATGTTCAGTTTCAAAAAGAGGTTTGGCTAAAGGAGACAGTGCATAACTGTGTGCATAGTCACAGATGTGCACAGTTGGGCACAGTCTGAGGCTTTCCCAAATGTGCTTTCATTCCTTTCTCCAGTTCACATGTCCAAATTCTTCTTGAGAGAAGTCTAACACCCAACAAGAGGAAATATTTTCCCCTTTCAAGTTTGAATCTCTAAATGTTACTGTTCCCCCTGAGGTCAGCACAAGGTTTTTATTTCCCTGTTCTAAGCAGGATAGAAAATTGGCAGTATCCTTTTTTTTCCCCCCATCTTCACAGGATTTATCCATGTGCAATCACTGCTGATTGGATTCTCCCTTTTCAGGCACCCAGCTGTGCTGCACCCCAGCCTGCTTGCCAATTTTAAATCTTTTACAGGGTCATGTTTTTATTCAAGCCAATCTGATTTGCACATCACTTCACATGTTCCACTTCAAAACAACAACAACAAAAAATCCACAACCCCCCCCCCCGCCAAAAAAAAACCCCCAAAACATTCCCCAAAATCTAAATCCATCCTATCTCCCAATCCCCAGCCTCAGATGTGTTAAATCTCTGGGATATCCCACTGGAGACTGACATCTCTGTCATGATAAGGGGTCCTTCTGAACAGGGGTCAAGTTTGGCCTCTCCTGAGAATTTCAGGTGTTGGGTTGCACTTTTTCTCCCCTTTTTTGACGTGGCAGCACTCTTTTATCAGTCTTCACCTTTGAAAGCTTAAGATGCCTTATGGTAACAAGTTTCTTCCAACTACCTTCTGCAGAAAATAAAAAAAAGTGTCTTGCCACATAATGAGTGAAGTTGCAGAACGCTTTGCCCATATTGAATGCTCCATTATTCTGTATAGAAGCTTTCTCTATATATATATATTTTTTTTTCTCCATTGAATTGAAGGCTGAGGTGCTTTCATGAGCCAACCCTTTATGAACATGAGTGAATCAAAGTGGATTTTGTGGCTCAAGAGGAGACCCTGTGACACCCAAGGTACCCACGGGCTTTTCACTACAAACCACAGAAACTGCAACAGTTTTAATTTTGGTTGCTGTGGCTCAAGTTGCCATTAGAGACATCTCTTCACATTTTCTTCACAGTTTTTCTCCCCTTACTGTGTTTGAGTGATAGCATGATGAGGCTACTGAGGCTGCAAGATAACAAATGTATGTTTGCATACGTTGTCATTGGTTTTTTTTCCTTTTGTCTGAAGGCATGTGACATTTTTGTCAAAATCAACTCCTGAACAGCCTCTGCTAGGAAGGCTTTAGGATTCATCAAATAGTAAAGCTGATCTTTGAACAATAACACATGTAAACTTCAATTCAAAGACCTACTAAAAGTAGTGGAAAGCTGACAAAAAGTTGTCATGGAAACCACTATCAGCTAGATGTGGGTGAAAAAAGAAGCTTTCATTCAGAGACCACAATTATTTGCAAAAGAATCTGTAAGTTTCTGAAACATTTTTTCTACTCAGTTCTGATGGTAGGGCTGCTTTTAATTTTCATGAATGTAGGTGTGGATTCACAAACATACACAGATGGGCAATATTGTGCTTTGTGCTGGATGAATAAAAAAAGTTCTGAGCATGAAATTGCTGAGAATCAAAGATTAAGGGGGGGGTTTTGTTGGTCTCTTGTGTTTGATTATAGCTTTTCCATTTTTGATTAAATGTGTTTAATTCTTGTTGACTGAGCACAAGAGAGAAAAATGTGCATATGAAATAAATTTATGGGCAAGACGTGGAACAGAGAGAAAATATCTGACAAGCCTGGCTAATCAGGAAATAAAATGGCAGCTGAAATTAAGAAGAAAGGAAGGCTGTGTTTATAGCCTGTATTTTAGACACTCTTCTTCTGAGTTTGTCTTGCTAAAGTAACTCAGCAGTTAATTAGCATTCCTAAAAAATGTGTAGTAAGTATCTAAATATAGCTTTATACAACATTTTTTTTTTCAAATTCAGGTTTTTCAGTTATCTAGACTGTGCTGGACAATGATAGGTCTGTCATTTAGGCTGACTTTTAAAAATGTCACCTTCTCTATCTTTACAGAGCTCTTCCAAGGGAGATATTTAAACGTTACAATATTTTTTGGAACACACCAAGCTGGTATTTCTGCACAGAAGAGTCACACTGCTACTACTACAAATAGACCTTCTCAAAGGCCTATTACTGCCACTGTCCCCTGTCCAGTGCAGAGTTTTTAAATGATGCTGTGCTGCTTTTCCCACTGCTACTGAGCATTTCCAATGGGAGATTATTTACTCTTCCATGCTTGCTCTTGGCTAGGGATGGTGATGCAACAACCTTATATCTTAATTAACCAGAATTCACAACGCAGAGTTTCTGCTGACACTCTGCTTTCTTGTCAGTGCTGTGTGACTCAGTAAAAATCCCAATACAACAGTGAAAAAGCTTAATTGGCAAGATGATCACTCTTGGTTTAGCATGACAGGCCCTGGAGGCAGGGCTGATGAATAAAGATGCAGACCCCTAGGTACATGGTGAGAGTTGCTGTTGACTCATCGTAGTGATTATATGGAAAAGTAGGGTTTCTTCTGCATTCTGAGTTTCCCAATGAAACTTCATGTTAACCAAGAGTGACATAATTGGGCCAGGCCCATCCAGTCCTGTGTGTTTTCTCTGATAACGACAGCAGAGGCAAGAAAAGACACATGGCTTTCCACCTCCAAGGCACTGCCTTTGACTCAGGAGCTGTAACTTTGCCTTGTTCTTCTCTGCTGTCTTTTCTTGCCTGAAAAGACAGCAGCAAAACTATTGCTCGTGTTCCTGAAACTTGAATTGTGGCTTTTTCTTGAAATGCTGAGGGCCTGCATGAGGCCTGTGGTAGAAATCAGTTTCACAAAAGATGAGTTGCCTGCTCTGCCTTGTTCTGTTGGTACTGGATAAAAAATTTAAAAGTTTAGTAAGGATTCCAAGCAGATAGTCCACACTATCCTTGTCATATGAATGATTATATACTCATGTCTACTTAGCTATTCATTGCCTTGTCCTTTGGTACAATTGCTGACTGAAAACTAATTCATTCCTATTTTTATTAAAGCAAGTGGTGCTGTAATGATGAGCAGCAGACTAAATCCATGGTGGAAGAGAATTACAGCTGGAGCCAGAGGGGTTTAGGAGATCAACATAACATTTTTGGTGGACGAGAATGGTAGTTTAATAAAATATGCAGCAGGATTAATGCTGTAGATGACCTTAAACTACTGACTAGCAAAGAGTAGGGTGGCAATTGCACATACACGTGTAGCTGTAACTGCCTGATGGTGTTTGTGTTTAAAGGAGACCATCAAAATGTCATAAAAGACTCTAAATGTGGATTGCTTGTGTTCATAGAGTTTAAGGTGAGTGTCAGGTTGCCACAGAAGCAAACAAAAGTTAGCTATTTCTCCCGTTCTGTGAAAATTAGATGAATTGTTTTTGAACATTTAAATTTATGATAGCAAATTTCCCAGTGTGTAACCGTGTTGCTGTAACTGCTGGGGCAGACTCAGCAGTCTCTCAGGTTGGTTTTCTGTTCCTGTGCCAACTGTGTCTCTGTTCCAGGGCCCTCACCATGCCCCAGGGGTGTCCATGTGGCAGGAGGTGTTTTCCTGCTGGGAGCAGCCCTCAACCTGCTCAGAGCTCGTAGTGCTGCACTCAGCTCCCACAAACAGCAGATCTTTTCTTTGCTGTCATGTTCTTGGACACTGTCAGCCATGGACTGATGCTGGGGAATGGAGCCTGCCTCCAGCAGATTTTTCCAGACCTGTGGGGGCAATAAATGATATTTTTCTCCAAGACCTTGCTTGTTAACTTTATAAATGCTCAGTTTTTGAAAATAAACTCCAGTAATCATTTCTCATGTGTCTTGGTCCAACTGAGATGTGCAATAGGTCCTTGCCATAGCCTTTTGTTCTAGCCTTTCCAATTAATTCACAGCAACACTGGACAAAACTAATAAGGTAATGCTGAGATGTGCTTGCAACACCCAGTGTCAACAGGAAGGCTTTGTAAGAATGGTTTGAGACTCAATTCCAATTCACCTTTATTAATTGTTGAGCTCCAGGCTATGTACACTGAAATGTCACTTCCATGAGTTTTGACAGATTTAAAAATCCCCATATTTAATCCATTTTTTAGATAATATTGTGGCATATTTTATGATGGTGTTGGTTTAGTTTTGTTAGAAATCGATCCATTTTTATTACATTTTAACACCAGTAGTACCAAGACTTGTGCTATCAGATATTTCATAGCAGCTGTGCTTTAGTTCTGAAAAATGCTGATATTTGTTTTAGGCACATCAAGTAATCATATGCCCACAGGCATTAAGGCTTTGTTGTGCTTTAATCCCAAACTGTTTTCCCCAGGTGCAGGGTTTTTTGGTGCTGGATTTGCAGTGCAAGGACAGAAGCCTTTGGTGCTCCCTTTGAATGCAGCCTGGGATGTGGTAAGACTTGTTTTAGCTTCTCTGAGAGATTTTTGTGCATCCTTCCAGAGAACTCGGCACCCTGCACAGCTGAATTTCCCTAGATAAAGAAAATGGGTACTGGATAAAGAGACTGGGGGTTAAAGACCTGCTGCAGCAGCACACTGAAGGACCTTTTAAAGCTTCAGCTGACAGGCAGTCCTTTGGAAATCTGAAGATTAAACCAGTGGAGTGAGTAGCAGACTCTCATTGACTTCAGTGAGCCAGGATTCAATCTAATTTCCTAATTAAATGGTCCTGTTCTTCAACAAAAGCATTAGGAAGACAAATGTTCTGTAATTGCTTTGAGTATTTTCAGTGAAATCTACTTACCTAGGAGAACACGTTTCACGAGACTGCAATAACTACTTCTGTGGTTTCAAACTGTGCAAGAAATGAATATGAAGGTGAGGTAGTACATTTGTGGACTTTTCTCTCAAGGTAATGATTTTGGACTCCCTTGTTGGGGTGAATCATTTCCTTCATTTGCTCACTTTCCTGTCTCAGACTGTTGAAATCAAAGATGGCAAAAGGTGTTTAAAATAATTCGGCAAAATCAGCCCTTAAGCTAACATTTTAGTCTTTTACATTCAGGTCTGAATATAATTATTTAGAAGATAAAAGCCTGGAGAAGAAAGATCTGTCTTTTGTGAACCATTTCCCATTATTCCTTTTGATCTAGCTGGCCTTTAACAAAACTCCTCTAAATTTTCCATTAAGAGGAAGAAAAAGGACAATTTTGCTGCTTCAGGGAGAAAAAAAAAGATTTGGCAGCCTCTATTCAAATAAATAATTGTATTTACTACTTTTGCACTGGAGAATTATTTTACGTTTGCAAAATTAATCCTAAATATTTGAGCAGGATTTCTGAACGGAATGAATTGTGTGTTTAAAATAGAAAAACAGAATTAAAAAAAAATCAAACCCAAAAGTTGCCTGAACCAGTCCCACTGCCACAAAGGAAAGATCACATTGTTACTGAGGTGTGGGTCACAGCAGGATAGGCTTCATATGTTTAATTGAATCTTTTTATGAATGGCACACTTTCATGCATTTCTTATGAAAGGAAACGTAGTGTTTTCATTCATTAGGAGGCAGCAGCAAGGCTGTATTAAAGAGATTAAAGGGTATGATTTATTCACCACCAGCTGCCGGTGCTTCCGACCTGTGAGATGATACCTTATGAGAGGGATTTCTAAGGGCAGGAGAGCTGGGCTTCACCTCATGTCCTGAGGGAACATCTTCTTCGAGGACACGCTCTCCTGCTCCACAGATATCTCCAGCCAAGGGCCATCTGGAGGGTGGAAATGCCATCTGAACCCCAAACAGCACTTGAAGGGTGGTTTCTCCTTTGCCATGTCCATGCAAAGCCCGGGGGTACAGCCCAGAGACACGGAGTCACCCCCACCACCTCTGGTGGGTGCTCCATACAGAATTCCATGTCTCCATTCCATTCCATTCCATTCCATTCCATTCCATTCCATTCCATTCCATTCCATTCCATTCCATTCCATTCCATTCCATTCCATTCCATTCCATTCCATTCCATGCTGGCTGTGAGTGAGCCCAGCTCCACTGGTTTAATCCTCCCGTGTCAGCTCACACAGGGAGCCACCCTGAATTATGACGTCTTCCCATTTGGAGCTCAGTTTGGTTTTACAGCTCCCGTGGACCCAGGGGGAAGGCAAGTCCAGTGTAGCAATGCATTTCCACACCCAAACAAATGCTTCTAGATAAGGAAAAAGGCTTTCAGTTTCACCGTAAGACTAAAAAGGAAAAAACCCTAGAAACGTCTTTGCTCTCCTAGCAGTAATTGGCTCAAGGCCAAGACAAAAATACTGATAGGTCTCTTACCTATTCCTCAGAAAAATAGCTGTCCTCTCTTGGGCTGTTTGCCAAGAATCCCATCTAAATCATTCAGTATTTGTAGGAGAGCACAAAGCTTCTCGG
>WAAE01019302.1:3173-125239 GCA_013400495.1 Nicator chloris
GGGAAGGGGCTGGAGCCCCAGGAGGGGCTGAGGGAGCTGGGAAAGGGGCTCAGCCTGGAGAAAAGGAGGCTCAGGGGGGACCTGGTGGCTCTGCACAAGTCCCTGCCAGGAGGGGACAGCCGGGGGGGTCGGGCTGTGCTCCAGGGAACAGGGACAGGAGGAGAGGGAACGGCCTCAGGCCGGGCCAGGGCAGGCTCAGCTGGGCCAGCAGCAGGAATTTGCCCATGGAAAGGGTGCTCAGGCCTTGGCAGGGGCTGCCCAGGGAGGTTTGCAGTGCCCATCCCTGCAGGTGGCCAAGGCAGGGCTGGAGGTGGCACTGAGTGCTCTGGGCTGGGGACAAGGTGGGCATGGGGCACAGCTGGGACTCCATGACCTTGGATGTCTTTCCCAATATCAGTGATTCTGGGATTCTCTGATCTGCTGGGTGCTCCAACACCTCCATGGGTCTCTGGGCTTCCCTTGCCTTTTCTCTTACCACGCAGCCCTGCACAAAGTCAGAATCAAGTGACACTCTGTGGGGTCTGGCATTTCACCCTCTCCTTCTGGTGGAAAGACTTTTTTAATAAAACCCTGATCATTTCTCACCCACATCACTGAGTCCTCAGCTCCTCATGTCAGCAGAAGGGAGAAAAACAAAGAGTTCTTTGTGCATTTAATGTTCTGCTGATTGGTGACAAAAATAAAGCAACACATCCCTGAATACTCCTAATAAGATTTACAAGAAGACAACAGTAACTGCTGAGGGATAATCACTAAACAGGCCCCACAAAACTTTTGGGGGCGGAAGACTTTCAGAGCTTGTCTTTAAATTTCCTCACAATCTCACATGGTTTTGTTCACTAATTGTGCTGTTGGCTTCGGAGTCTCTGATGTGGCATTAATTTGGGAACTGTGAAAAAGTGACAATCAACAGAGGCATGGAAGATGTGGCTCAAAAAATAATAAAAAAACCCTTGTGCTGTTGAATTCTACACTGTGTGTTATTGCACCAAGTTATTGCATAGGCAGCAAAATGAACAAACCCCCTTTTCCAAGGGATCTGACTCTGCCAGATCCACTGAGATGGGGATTGGTGTCTCCTGCCCTGTCCCAAGGGAAAGAAGGAGAGGGAATGGCCTCAAATGGCACCAGGGGAGGCTCAGGTTGGAGATTGGGAAAGAAAATTTCCCTGGGAGAGTGGTCAGGCCTTGGGATGAGCTGCCCAGGGAGGTTTGGAGTCCCTGTGTGTGGGAGTGCTCAGGAGGAGTCTGGAGGTGGCCCTTGGGGACAGGGTTTGGGCTGATGCTGGTGGCACTGGGGTGGCACTGGGTGATCCTGGAGGGCTCTCCCAGCCTTGAAGATTCTGTGCAATTCCCAAGAGTCTGGAGAGGAGAAGCTGCAGGGAGAGCTCAGAGCCCCTGCCAGGGCCTGAAGGGGCTCCAGGAGAGCTGCAGAGGGACTGGGGACAAGGCCTGCAGGGCCAGGACACAGGGAATGGCTTCCCAGTGCCAGAGGGCAGGGCTGGATGGCATCTGGGGCAGGAATTGTTCCCTGGCAGGGTGGGCAGGCCCTGGCACAGGGTGCCCAGAGCAGCTGTGGCTGCCCCTGGATCCCTGGCAGTGCCCAAGGCCAGGTTGGCCAGTGGGGCTTGGAGCAGCCTGGCACAGTGGGAGGTGTCCCTGCCCATGGAACTGGCCGATCTTTAAGGTTCCTTGCAGCCCAAACCATTCCATGATTCCAGAATTCCATGCCAGCTCTGCGGTCACGATCCACAGGGTTAACAAAACATTCTGTCTGTCCTTTCTGTGGGTGACCAAAACTCTCCTGGGCAGAGGTGACCAGGGCAGTGCCACATTTGTACAACTGCCACAGGGAAAAGCTGATTTATGGCACAGGACATCACTTAGAAAGGAGCCACCAGAAGAAATCCACNTAGGGAAAAGCTGATTTATGGCATGGGAATCTTGGAGCAGGACACCACTTTGGAAGGAGCCACCAGAAGAAATCCACGGATTTAAATACAATCCCAGATGAAATGCAACAGCCACAGCTATCACTGAGACAATCTGCCACTTGCCAAGGAGAAAACCACAATAAATGGCCAGTAAAAACCGACCTCTGTGAAGCACAAAAAGAAAATGTACATTACTGTTATGTTGTGGTTAATTCCCAGACAATACTGCAAAACGAGGGTGAAGTGCTACTTCCTGTCACTGAAAGGCAGAGAAACCCAAACAGTGAGAATTCCTCAGGCTGAGGAATGCAGACATACATCATGTCTGCAGGAATCATAAAAAAAGATCAAATGCAATATTTTCTTTCAGTGCAGACAACAGCTTTGAGATTTTCCATCCAGACATCCTTGAAAAGCGCCTCCAGCATTTGCCAATTACTCCTGACAAAGACCATTTGGTCGTGAGTGATGTTTTAAGTGAAATAAAGCAGTGGAGAAAACTGAACATGATGAAAGGGTTCTTTTGCTCCCTCTGAAGTGACTGGAAGTTCTGCACTCACGGCGTTGGGTCTGCGCTTCCTGCCGGTGACAAATCCCACGGGACGCCAGCGGGGAGGTGAAGTTTGTTTGACAGTAATAGGAAAGGAACTGGTTTTCATGTTCTTTTAAGCAGCCAGAGAGTTTCTGGCTATAAACAAAGGAGGAGTTGCCGGGACCTCTGTTCCACATCATTCCTCAGAAATCTAAGGGCGTTCATGGAGGGGATGATTCCCCAGTGTTGAAGTGGGCAGAGGGCAAAAGAGGCTGGAGCTTTCTGCCACCAGCACTTGGTTTACAAGTCAGCTGCAAGCAGTAATAACCAGAATATTCCATATTTTTAAATTACTTATTAATCATGGAGAGCTTCAAGACAGGTAAAAATAGCTCGGGCCCTCCAACTGTGTTTAAAGAATGATTTCAATAAGTCACCAGAGTTATTTAAACTCCAACAGTGTTTAAAGAATGATTTAAATAACTCAAGAGAGCTGGTTCTCTCTTGACTTTTCTCCTTTCAGACAGAGGGTTTGGGTCCATTTAGCTGCACATTTTTATCTAAACAGTCAGGACTGTTTGCCTCAGTCCTCGTGTCCTCTTTGCCTTCTGCTGGGCTCACACAGCATCACAACCCTGCTGCCCCTGGAACACCAAATTAGCAGAAATTTGTCTCTTCCTCCCAAGGGGAGCAGCATCTTTTTCTAACTAACACAACCCAACAGCAGCAGCTGCTTTGTGAATTATCCAAGGAACGCTCCCGTTTCCCCCTCCCTGACATTCAACAGTTGCATCTTGTTGTTGACTTAGATCCAAATCTTGAGCCAGTGGGGAAAGCAGGGGGGAAGCTCCAGAGCTTGTGTGTGCATTAAGAATGTTTTTCAGGCTGTTTCATCTTGCAAGGTTCAGGGGTTTCTTTGTTTCATGATCCTCTGCCCATTTTCTCAAAAAAACCCATTTTATTTGGAAATTAGGAATGCTTAACCATTTGGTTTTTCAGCATTGCTTCTCTTTTTTTTCTTGCTCTCCGCAACTCCCTGACTGATTTTTCTAGTGGAAGATGTCCCTGCTCGTGGCAGGGGTGGAACTGGATGGTCTTTAAGGTTCCTTCCAACCCAAAAAAATCTGTAATTCTGGGATACACTGATATAACAGAAACCTGGAATGGGAAATGAGAGATTTCCCACCTGGGATTCGTGTGCATCTCCATCTGTGCAAGGAGCAGTGACACACCCAGACGGACCAGTACAAAAAAAATGCTTCAGCACTGCCAAAAAAATGCCAAAGTGATCCCTCCCCAATATCCTCTGCAGGCCAGACCACCCCCAACAAGCATCTCTGTCCTTTCAGAGCTCATCTCGTGGGAAGGACACACAAATTCCCTGAAATTCCATCTTTCCCCATGCAGAGCTCATCTCGTGGGAAGGACACAAAAATTCCCTGAAATTCCTTGTTGGCTTCTGCTGGACAAGCCCTGGATGCCAGCCCGGGCAGGCTGGTACAGCCAGGAGTGGCACCAGCCTCCTGCTGAGAGTGTCCCTTGTCCCCTCATCACGGCCTGCCAGGGGTCACAGGGGCCCAGCTGCCCCTGCCAGCTCCTGCCAGAGCAGCCCCAGCAGGAGGGAGCTCAAAAGTGGCACAACCAGAGCCCCTGGGATGTGTCTGCAAGGGGTGCAGAGCTCAGCTGATGAGTCCTCCAGCCCAACTCTGGCATCATGGAATCATGGAATGGTTTGGGCTGGAAGGGATCTCAAAGCTCATCCAGCTCCACCCCTGCCATGGCAGGGACACCTCCCACTGTCCCAGGCTGCTCCCAGCCCCAATGGCCAACCTGGCCTTGGGCACTGCCAGGGATCCAGGGGCAGCCACAGCTGCTCTGGGCACCCTGTGCCAGGGCCTGCCCACCCTGCCAGGGAACAATTCCTGCCCCAGATCCCATCCAGCCCTGCCCTCTGGCACTGGGAAGCCATTCCCTGTGTCCTGGCCCTGCAGCCCTTGGCAATTGTCTCTCTCCATCTCTCCTGGGGCTCCTTCAGGCCCTGCAAGGCCACCCTGAGCTCAGCCCAAAGCTTCTCCTGTGCAGGCTGAACAATGGCAGCTGTGGCAGCCTTTCCTCCCAGCAGAGCTGCTCCAGCCCTCTGCTCATCCTGGTTCCAAAGCCCCTCCATCCACCAGGGGTGGAGCCCTGATTTTCCCAAATGATGCTCCAGGAGTCTCAGCAGGTGAATGTTTAATCCCATTATTTCCTATTTCATGGGTAATTTTCCCTCCCAGACCCATGGAACAAGTCATTGATTCATTATTGATCTCTTGAATTCCAGGTGACTGAAATTTCCCATAAAAATTGCACCCAGCCCTGCCCTCTGGCACTGGGAAGCCATTCCCTGTGTCCTGGCCCTGCAGCCCTTGGAAATTGTCTCTCCCCATGTTTCTTTCAGCTCCTTCAGGCCCTGGAAGGCCACAACGAGGTCACCCTGAAGTTTTTCTTCTCCAAAATCACCTCAGTCAGAGGAAATGTTTCAATCTGCTCCATCCAAGGGCATTATTGAGAGGGATCTGTGCCAAAGATCCATCCAGCCCCTGATTCTGAAGGAATAAAACCCAGGAGCTGATGCTTCTCCACTGCAATCCCACTAATGAAACCATCAGAGTGGAGTTCATGGAATCACAGAATCATCAAGGTTGCAAGAGACCTTCAAGATCATCCAGTGCAATGATTTGAACTCTGTCTTGAGTGACAGTTCCAAAGGGAATGATTAAACCTGAGAGAGGAACAACTCCAAGCACATTAAAATCCTGAGAGGAAACAAAACTGGGAGAAGATGAAAGGCCACAAAACTACAAGTTTTACTTGGAAGCAGCAGAAAAAAAAATCTATTTTTAGCTATCTAATCTGTTTATCTAGATTAATTCGTGGTGTAACATTGAAGACATTACTTTTTACTGCTAAAATGTAATAGAGTGAATGAGATTATTAACTGGATGTGGATCAGCTGTAATTCCTTATTTCTCTGCAGTACAGCTGCATCATCTAGTGGACAGCACAGAGATTGCATCGGTTTTACATTTTATACAATTGTTTTGGGATTAATTACCTGTGGTTTTCCCCTGAATACACTTCATGCAGTGCTTTTGAAACCTGAATTCTGGGATTATAGATATCCACTAGAGCATGCAGAGAAACGAGCTGGAAATGTAATTTTTTCTTTCCATTTCTCGAATGGTTTGGGTTGGAAGGGATATTATAAATTATTCCATGCCCTGCCATGGGCAGGGACACCTTCCACTGTTCCAGGTTGTTCCAAATCCCATCCAATCTGGCCTTGGACACTTGCAGGGATCTAAGGGAGAAACCTGATCCTGTCACTGTTTAAAGAAACCCATAAAGTTTTGTTAGGATATTTCCCTGTGTCCCAGAAATTACTAAATCCATCACAGGAGTCACAGATGCTCTGAGTGCAAATAAACACTTCAGATTCTACCCAAGTGTGGCACTTTTTGGACAACATCATTTTTAAAAGCTCTTTCTCTGGGAACGGCATCTTGGCAATGTTTTCATAGCTTATTTAAAGCTTTAATTATCAGGTTATGAAGTTGATACTCCCTTCTCTTGTCCCAAACCAGGCCTGTGATGGATGAGCTCCACACATCACAGAACAAAACTCTCAACTGGGAGCCACTTTCTGCAGATCAAAGAAAATCCATGTTTTATTGACATAATTGACACGGCACAGATTTTGTCAGGAGGTTTCATGTTTATAATTTTTCAGTGATTTCAGTAACTGCACTAAATCAACAAGTCTCTTAACAAATAAAAAATCAAGCCGTGCTATTTGTGCCTCGTGCTCTTACCACATGAAATCTGGAGGCTCTTACTACCTAAACAAAGCCAGTGTCTTTGCTGCAGCCACTGAGTGCATTCCCAATTCAGCTTTCCTTTAATCCCAGAATCACCAAGGTGGGAAGAGCCCTCCAGGACCATCCAGTGCCACCAGCATCATTCCAAACCCTGTGCCCAAGAGCCACATCCAGACTGTCACTCTAAAACTCAGCTGAACTTCATCTCCTCACTCTGACTTTGTAGGAACCTGACCTTTGGATGGGAGGGACCATCCTGGACACTCCTCACAGCCCTCAAGGTGCTGGCTCTGGGAGCAGATGAATTGTAAGTTGCAGCACCTGCAATATTTGGTGGCTGTGCAGGTGCCTTTTGCTTTCATTTCATGGGATCACCAAGGTGGGAAGAGCCCCTCAGGATCACCCAGAGCCACCCCAGCAGCACCAGCACCACCCCAAACCCTGTCCCCAAGGGCCACATCCAGACTCCTCTGGGACAATTCCAGTGACTCCAAACCTCCCTGGGCAGCTCATCCCAAGGTCTCACCACTCTTTCAGGGATTTTTTTCCTAATATCCAATTAGGAATGAAATTTGAGGCTGTTCCCTCTCCTCTTTTCCCTGTTCCCCTCCCTCACTGCCCCTCCTGGCAGGGACTTGTGCAGAGCCACCAGGTCCCCCCTGAGCCTCCTTTTCTCCAGGCTGAGCCCCTTTCCCAGCTCCCTCAGCTGCTCCTCCCAGGATTTATTTTCCAACTTTAAGCTCATTTTTTGACCCTCTCTGGCCATGCTCCAACCCCTCTATGTCATTTTTTGGGTAACACTGCACAAGATGGAAGAGAATCCAACTCCCTGCCCTGCTCAGGACCAGGTTTGTATCACTCCTGGGCAGAGGCTGAGTTTATTCCCACTGTTGCTCAGATTTCCAGGTTCAATCTGAAATGGAATTTGTACCAAGAGAGAAATTGAGCTTTTTTTTTTTTTCCACATTAAGATCCCAGCTCCATCTTTTCTCAGGGAACAGAGAGCCAGAATGAAATGTTAACAGCCCATCACTGAGGAGATGCTGTTTGCAGCTCAAAGTGGAGGCTCAGAGGGAGAATTTTCACCCTGAAAACTTGATTTAGTGACCTGTAAAATAGGTGGGGAGCACTCCCAGGGCTGCTGCTTCCTCAGGAACCTCAGCTCTCAGCGCAGTTTAGGATGCCCTGTCTTGTACAGAGTTTAGGTTGAATCAAAGAAGTTTTAGTTTAAATTTAAGGTATATTTTAATATATACACATAAATTGCTGTGCTCTGCCTTTTTTTGCTGCACTTCCAGACCCCCTTTCCTGCTCTCCCTGGAGGGTGTGTAGGAGTTCCAGGAGCACAGCTCATATCCAAAGCACCTGGAATAAATGTGGAGCCCCCAGCAAAAGCAAATCAACTTCTGCCAAAGTCATATTCAGCTCACCAGACACATTGCACAGGAGCTGTTCTTAAAATAACCATCCTCAGGAAAAAAAGAGAAATTACCCAGCCAACCATCCTTATCTCCTTTAACTCTGGCACCATTTTGTGATAAAATGATAAAATTAGAAACACAGCTGGTGTTAGAGAATGAAAAGGGGTTTATTACAGGAAGGTCAGTCACAGGGCAGCCAGGCAGTGGCACAGAAGGACCTGGAGACAAACTGGTGAGAATTCCCTACAGAACAGCATTTCCAAATCCAAAGGAATCTCAAGAGACACTTCAGAGCCAGAAAAACCCAGAATCCTTAAGGCTGGAAAAGACTTTAAGCTCAAAGTCCAACCATCACCCCATGGCCACCATCAAACCAAGTCCTCAAGTGCCACATCCACATTTTTGAACACTCCCAGGGATGGGTGACTCTTCCCTGGGTATCCTGTCCCAATGTTTTACAACCCTTTCCATGAAAAAAAAATTCCTGATCTAAATCCAATCTAAACTGATCAGGGCTTAATGGGACTGATCAGAATGTAAAATATAGTGGCAAGTGATTTAAAAATATAATCCAGGCAAATTGGCCACAAGGATGTAAGAAATGGAGTTCCAGCTCCAGAAAGTATTTTAGAAAAATAAAACAGACAAGCCTTGTAGAAAATGAAGTAATATATTTACAAAAATAAACACTTTTAAAAAGCACATCATGGAAAATAATCACAAAAGAAACACAATTCCAAATGAAGTTTCTGCAGCTTAAATAAGGGCCCTGCCCTGAAATGCCCTTTAAAAATCTTCTCTTTTCCCCAGGAGCTCGAGCTCCCCACCTCAGCAGAACCTTCTGTGTGAAGGTCAACAAAGAACAAAATTGTTCTGATGAATTTTTAAATTATTCTTTGCTGCTCAGGTCCATTAAGAGTAATAATCTGGCAATAACCCCTGACCAATTACAGCTGTCACAGCTCCAGGGGGCTCAAGTTGTTCCTAAATTCAGGTTGCCAAGAATCTCAGCTGATTTTTGAAGGATCTTGAGGTCTTCTGAGCGCAGCATTTCCACCAAAGCCAGGTGGGGTTTGAGGTTCTCTTTGTCCCTTTTCAACTGGGAAATCTGGAGTTGAGACAAATGGGATGAAATGATTCAAAATTTTAATTATTTAATAGGACATGAAGAGAAAATTGGTGGAAATCTGTAAGGATTCTATTGCTTATGTTAAAATAGTGGGTTTTTTAAATTCCACAAGAGAAACTTTATTAGCAAAAATGAAAAAAAAAAAACCGGGAAAGGGAAAAATCATCAAAATTCTCACCCAGAAAATGACATTGTTCTGAGTGAGCAAAGAATCTGAGCTCCCTTGTTTTTCCAAATTACCTGAAGAAGGACATGCTGGGTCTCCTCTATTAAAAACTGACAGATTTTTGCTGCTGTACCCAAAGCCTGCTCTTCATTCCTGGCTGAAGTGACCTCACCAAGCAGGATCCTCCTCCAGCAGGCACTGGAACCAACATGTTTGAAGAACACAGAATGATTTGCTGCACTCCCCAGCTGGATGCCAAACGTGGCTCTGCTGCCCTGCCCCTTACCTGGGCTCATAACCTACCCCAGGGATTTATTTTTAGTTCTTTGATCAATTTATTCCAGTCAGCAATGAATCTTCAAAGCACAAACAATTCTGAACAACCCTTTTCTCATCCATTTATCCCCTCATTTCATTTATTCCAAGCAAAGTGCAGGTAACCATTTTCCATCCTTGGTGTTTGAGGCAGATTTGCCATTTGGAATAAATGATCCAAGTGCACTGACACTCCCTGGAGATGAATTTCAGCAATTTCTTTGGCCCTGGAATTCCATCCTGTGGAACATATGACTCAAGGAAACCAAGCCACGTTAAGAGCATTTAAAGTTTCATCAAACCAACAGGAAAAAGGCCTGGAGCCTGAACCTTGAGGGAATATCTGGGGCTTGAAATAGAAAGGGGAAACAATATAAGAAAGAAAATCACCAAAGCAGCAGTAAGGGAGTGAGTTTGCAGGCAGTGGTGTTCTCTGCCTTTCTTCTTTTCACTTCTCACCCAGGGTCAATAAAACAGACACAGGAGATCCAAAAGTTGTCCCAGTATGTCACTCACAGCCAGCAGAGAGCAAAGAATGAAGGGAAACAGAAAATATTGAAGGGTCTGGAAAACACAACCCAGCTGAGGGAGCTGGGGGGCTCAGCCTGGAGAAAAGGAGGCTCAGGGGGGACCTTGTGGCTCTGCACAAGTCCCTGACAGGAGGGCAGGGAAAGGAGGAGAGGAAATGGCCTCAAATTGCACCAGGAGAGGGTCAGATTGGAGATGGGAATAGAAAATTTCCCTGGAAGAGTGGTCAGGCCTTGGGATGAGCTGCCCTGGGAGGTTTGGAGTCCCTGTGTGTGGGAGTGCTCAGGAGGAGTCTGGATGTGGCCCTTGGGGACAGGGCTTGGGGTGGTGCTGGTGCTGCTGGGGTGGCTCTGGGTGATCCTGAGGGGCTCTTCCCACCCTGGTGATCCCATGAAATGAAAGCAAAAGGCACCTGCACAGCCACCAAATATTGCAGGTACTGTAACTTACAATTCATCTGCTCCCAGAGCCAGCACCTTGAGGGCTGTGAGGAGTGTCCAGGATGGTCCCTCCCATCCAAAGGTCAGGTTCCTACAAAGTCAGGGTGATGAGATGAAGTTAAGCTGAGCTTTAGAGTGACAATTTTCTTCCTGAGAGATCAGCCATGGCAGATCTCCAGCTTTGATACTGGTGTTTACAACTTCTCCATCTCTCCCNTCTGATGAATTTTTAAATTATTCTTTGCTGCTCAGGTCCATTAAAAAGAGTAATAATCTGGCAGTAACCCCTGACCAATTACAGCTGTCACAGCTCCAGGGGGCTCAAGTTGTTCCTAAATTCAGGTTGCCAAGAATCTCAGCTGATTTTTGAAGGATCTTGAGGTCTTCTGAGCGCAGCATTTCCACCAAAGCCAGGTGGGGTTTGAGGTTCTCTTTGTCCCTTTTCAACTGGGAAATCTGGAGTTGAGACAAATGGGATGAAATGATTCAAAATTTTAATTATTTAATAGGACATGAAGAGAAAATTGGTGGAAATCTGTAAGGATTCTATTGCTTATGTTAAAATAGTGGGTTTTTTAAATTCCACAAGAGAAACTTTATTAGCAAAAATGAAAAAAAAAAAACCGGGAAAGGGAAAAATCATCAAAATTCTCACCCAGAAAATGACATTGTTCTGAGTGAGCAAAGAATCTGAGCTCCCTTGTTTTTCCAAATTACCTGAAGAAGGACATGCTGGGTCTCCTCTATTAAAAACTGACAGATTTTTGCTGCTGTACCCAAAGCCTGCTCTTCATTCCTGGCTGAAGTGACCTCACCAAGCAGGATCCTCCTCCAGCAGGCACTGGAACCAACATGTTTGAAGAACACAGAATGATTTGCTGCACTCCCCAGCTGGATGCCAAACGTGGCTCTGCTGCCCTGCCCCTTACCTGGGCTCATAACCTACCCCAGGGATTTATTTTTAGTTCTTTGATCAATTTATTCCAGTCAGCAATGAATCTTCAAAGCACAAACAATTCTGAACAACCCTTTTCTCATCCATTTATCCCCTCATTTCATTTATTCCAAGCAAAGTGCAGGTAACCATTTTCCATCCTTGGTGTTTGAGGCAGATTTGCCATTTGGAATAAATGATCCAAGTGCACTGACACTCCCTGGAGATGAATTTCAGCAATTTCTTTGGCCCTGGAATTCCATCCTGTGGAACATATGACTCAAGGAAACCAAGCCACGTTAAGAGCATTTAAAGTTTCATCAAACCAACAGGAAAAAGGCCTGGAGCCTGAACCTTGAGGGAATATCTGGGGCTTGAAATAGAAAGGGGAAACAATATAAGAAAGAAAATCACCAAAGCAGCAGTAAGGGAGTGAGTTTGCAGGCAGTGGTGTTCTCTGCCTTTCTTCTTTTCACTTCTCACCCAGGGTCAATAAAACAGACACAGGAGATCCAAAAGTTGTCCCAGTATGTCACTCACAGCCAGCAGAGAGCAAAGAATGAAGGGAAACAGAAAATATTGAAGGGTCTGGAAAACACAACCCAGCTGAGGGAGCTGGGGGGCTCAGCCTGGAGAAAAGGAGGCTCAGGGGGGACCTTGTGGCTCTGCACAAGTCCCTGACAGGAGGGCAGGGAAAGGAGGAGAGGAAATGGCCTCAAATTGCACCAGGAGAGGGTCAGATTGGAGATGGGAATAGAAAATTTCCCTGGAAGAGTGGTCAGGCCTTGGGATGAGCTGCCCTGGGAGGTTTGGAGTCCCTGTGTGTGGGAGTGCTCAGGAGGAGTCTGGATGTGGCCCTTGGGGACAGGGTTTGGGGTGGTGCTGGTGCTGCTGGGGTGGCTCTGGGTGATCCTGAGGGGCTCTTCCCACCCTGGTGATCCCATGAAATGAAAGCAAAAGGCACCTGCACAGCCACCAAATATTGCAGGTACTGTAACTTACAATTCATCTGCTCCCAGAGCCAGCACCTTGAGGGCTGTGAGGAGTGTCCAGGATGGTCCCTCCCATCCAAAGGTCAGGTTCCTACAAAGTCAGGGTGATGAGATGAAGTTAAGCTGAGCTTTAGAGTGACAATTTTCTTCCTGAGAGATCAGCCATGGCAGATCTCCAGCTTTGATACTGGTGTTTACAACTTCTCCATCTCTCCCAAGCAATGAGTTTGCTACGAAGCAATTTTTTTTTTGCTGGATTTTGATACTAGAAGCAAAGTTTGACTCCCAGAAAAATGAAATAAAAATCTCAGCAGGAAAAAAAAAATTCCAGATACTTACTCTAGGAAATCATGATCCTTTAGAATGGAAACTTTGGCCTTTCTCTGCTTGTCCAGTGGTGAGAAATATTTGAGGAGAGTATCTGCAGAAAAATACAGTTTAAATATTTAAATAAATTGTATGCAAGAGAAATCACAATCATCAATTCTGAAATAAGATTTCAACCATATTTTTTATGTAGGACTAAGATCAAAACCTGATAAATTCTGGTGGACTTCCCAGAATTCTCAAAAGCTCTCGGTAATCTCCAGGATTTTGTCCTTTCACAGAAATCCTGACTCACATTGAAGTTATGAAACACTCCAAGCAAGTTCAGTTTGTGGAGATCAGGACTTTAATCCTGAAGTCAATGGTGCAACCTAAGACATCCAGCTGGAATCTCTGTACAAATGTCACTAATAATCACAATTTTTAAAAATAAAATGGTAGCAAAAAACCATGTTAAATTAAAAAAAAAAAATCATTAAATTCTGTGCAAAAAGGTATCAATCCCTTTTCCACTCCTTGAGAATTGACATGCTCAGTTCTCTGTTACTGTGCTTTTCAATGCTCATACAATCCATAAATCCCACCTGCTGAGACATAAACACTGCTGTGAGGGTTATCCATGGCAACAAATCCATATTCCAGCAGCAGCCTGTGATTATCATGAGGTCCATAGCAGATAAAAACTTCCTGATATTTTCTGCACCGTGAATTTGTCCAAATTTCATAGCTCCTTGTCTCCTCATTAAACCCAGCCTTGACCTTCAGGGAGTGCAAAACAAAAGGTTTTTACTCTTGGTAGGGTGAAAAAGGAAACAAACCTCTGAATTCTGAAACCCCAGAGGATTGAAGTTCTTGTTTAATTGTTGGGACTTGTTGGAGAGACCCCAAATGTGCAAACACAGATGGTTTCATGCAGAGCTGGCCTCTCCTGTGCTGCCCCAGGTCAGTGTTGGCACTCAGAACCTGACAGAAGGTGGAAATTCTCTCTGCACTCCCCTCAGGCTGCTCTGAGGCTTCAGCCAGAGGTGAAGTAACACAGGGACCATGGAATTGGAATTTGTGTCAAGACAAGGAATTTGTCTCGCTTTTAGGAGCACATCAGGGGGGTGTTTATAAGTGGCTCTTCCCAAAAGCTGCTCTGGATGCAAATCTCTCCCAGCCACTGGGGCTTTGCTGCATAAACTGAAATATCTGAATTATAGAATCACTGAATGTTTGGGTTAGAAGGGACTTCAAACATCTTGTTCCATCCCCTGCCATGGCAGGGACACCTCCCACTGTCCCAGGCTGCTCCAAGCCCCAATGGCCAACCTGGCCTTGGGCACTGCCAGGGGCAGCCACAGCTGCTCTGGGAATTCCATCCCAGCCCCTCCCCTCCCTCAAAGGGCAGAATTTTTTCCCAGTATCCCACCTCACCCTGCCCTCTGGCAGTGGGAAGCCATTCCCTGTGTCCTGGCACTCCAGTTCCTGAGGATCTGAGACATTTTTTCCCCCTGTGAGATCTCTCCCTGACCTCCCCACACACCTCATCCATCACATAAATGCAGATGGCATTGACAGAGTGCACTTAAAAATAAAGAAATTTACTGATCTATTTTGAGCTTCTTACCTGAACATTTGGGCTGTGGTTTAGCAAATCTAAATATGGTGCCAAGGCATAAACATCTGGCTCCAGGGAAAAACATTCCCTGTGTGGATGTTTCATGTAGATTGTCCTGGTATTTATAGTGCACCAAGCCCACTCCAAAGCACTGAAATTAAAAATAGTTCCTGTGTTCTCAGCAAATAAAGGCTGCAGGGAAGAGAAGAAAGCTTTGGAAGATCTGAACAGCTCTTGGATCATCATTTTTTGCTCCTGAGCTTTCTTTTTTAAGGGTTTTGGGAGAAGATTTATTACATCAGGTTCCAGACAAGCAAGGCAAGTGTAAGTCTTGGGTAGAACATCCAGGTAGGGCTTCCATGGGGATTTCTCCCCAGCGTGTTTCTCTGCTATCAAAAACGTGCACAGTGCCAGCAAAGGAGACACGGGGGGCTTCCATCTGTTGGAAAATAAAAATTAAAATTAAATTTAAAAATAAAAATTAAAAAAAATAAAAATAAAAAATACCACTACAGCAGACCCGCAGAGGTGAGATGGGAAATGGACACAGCAGTGTTCTACCTCTTTCAAAGCTCTTTGGAAGTTATAAATAGCTTTTGCTTCAAACTTCTTTGTAGTTCATCTCCAAGTCCCTTGGCTGATTTCCAAGGGGCAATAAAAGCTGGTTTGCAATAACAATTTCAGGTTCACCCCTTGGGTTGGGTTTTTTTAGGATACACAAGTATTCAATGCCCAGTAAGGGGCTTTGTTCCAAATTTTTTAGAAGGCCCTGGCTTTGCAGCCTAGTTTTATCTTTCTTCTCCTATTGAAGCCGACTCACAAATTCCCAAAAAACCATTCCTAATTGACATTTGGGGCCAAGCAGGCTCTGAAGCAGCTCCAGCCTGTGCTCGCTCTCCAGCTCTGCCAAGCTAAAAGGGATGTTCAGTATTAAAACTTTTTCCCTATCTGAGCATTCCACATCCCTGACATGCTGGCACCACTCAGGATATTCAGTTGAAAGCCCCACCACCCCTTCAGAGGATTCATTGCTGCTGAAAAAACCCCACTAAAGGCCATCAAGTGTCACTTGGCACTTACTTCACAATGTGTCCTCCCAAGCAGCTGCTGAGGACCGTGCCCGTGGTGAGCAAACACTTCTCAGGCAATGAAATAATCAGATCTCCTGCCTTTGAGGGAGGAAGAAGAAAAAATTACACCCAAAGAACAGTAAAAATCAAGTCTAAAGGATTCATCTAATTACTGTGGGGACTGGTGGTTTCACATTATGGCTGCAACAGTCTGAAAGTCAGAAATTACATTCACAATTCTGAGCTTTACTTGTTGCAAAAATCATTAAATGTCAAAAGAACCTGAAGAGCTCCTGCATTAGAAACATCCCTCACCTGAAGAGCTTTTGTTGTCATCAATCCTCTTCCTGTCCCTGAAGAAGGAACAAAGAGCAGGAGGAAATAAATGTAGATATGGAAAATCAGCAATCTGTGATCAGGTCAGCAAGGAAAAGCTCTAAAAGAACAGACACTATGTCTTACAAAACAGAAATTCAATTATGGGCTGTTCCAGATACGTCTCATTTCTTTGTTCTCCAATTCTCTTTATTTTTCAGGATCTTTTCCCTGCATATCCTGCAGCATTTGCTGTCCAGTTCTAGCAATAATTCAGCTTTTTTTTTCTCCCACTTATAGCAATTATTCACCTTCTTTTTCTCCATTTTTTCCTCAAACACATCTTCCATCACCAGCTGCAGCTCATTTTCAGAGTTTTAACTAAACTTTAGCATTTCTAGTCACAATATTTTTCTCTGATCTATTCTTTCTACTCTGTCTATAATATTACAAAATGTTTATTATTAATTTATTACAAAAATATAACCTACATAAAGAGAAAAATATAAATCTTTACTGTAAACATTACTAAGTGAACCTCAGCTCTCTGCTGAACTTGCTTGGGAATAAAAAGATAAACGAGTTATAACAAGGTTAAATTCCAAAAACTGTTTTATTAACACTTCAAATTTTGGCTTTTTCAGGCCTCTATATCTATTTTTTCACGTTAAATTGACATTTCAAGAAGCCTTGAAGGGTATCAGTAACTGGATTTTTTCCTGATGCCAGACAGGTGCATAATTAAAAATAAAAGCAGGAATCTAAAGTTCTTAGAAGATTCAGAAATTTGTACCATCAAGAACTAAATAAAGCATTACCCCAGAACTCTGCTGGCCTTAAATTACTGTCTTCAAATCCTCTCTCTTTTAGCCACTTCTTAAGTTTAATGTATTCCAGCTCATGACTGCAGTTGACTAAAAATAGAAAAAAAAATTAATGCTAATAAAGAGCATTCTGTTGAACAATAAAGGAAATATAAACAGTTTATTGTATAGTCAGAAAAACTGCATTTTTGACATTTGAAAGCATAACAGGATAGCAAGAAAGACTCCCATTAACCTAAAGAAAGTTTGGGTCTCTGGACACTGGGAGGTCTCAGAAATGTGTGAGTTATTCAGCATATCCAAGGAATTTTAGAATAACGTAATATTCGCCATTAGGCAGAAAAGACAGCTCAGAAGATTCACTGTGCTCTGCTTGGGACTGTAAACTAATGTTAAGATCTTTGCATATTTAAAAAGGTAACATTTATGAATGTAATATTCCAAGCACAAAGGCTTTTGAAAATATAAATAATAAAATAACACCTTGAGAAACAATTGATTATTTTATTATTTAACTTGCAGGTATGATGATACCTCCATCCATAAAACTCTTCAAGTGTTTTCTTCTTCTCTTTCGACCTGTCCGACCTCTGCTTTTCTTCATACTGAGCGACAGATTTTGCCTTTTTTAGACAACCTGAATTTAAAAAAATTAAAAATAACCAATTTAGAAACATTTAAAGTCACTTTCAAATTTATTACTCTGAGGGTGGGCAGGCCCTGGCACAGGGTGCCCAGAGCAGCTGTGGTTGCCCCTGGATCCCTGGCAGTGGCCAAGGCCAGGTTGGCCACTGGGGCTTGGAGCAGCCTGGGACAGTGGGAGGTGTCCCTGCCATGGAACTGGATGGGATGGGATGGGATGATCTTTCATAGATCTATGGAATATCCTGAGTTGGGAAAGACCCACAAGGATGATCCAGTCCAAGCCCCGGGCCTGTCCAGACCCCCAACAATCCCACCCTGGGCATCCCTGGCAGCGCTGTCCAAAGGCTCCTGGAGCTGTGGCAGCCTCGGGGCCGTGCCCATTCCCTGGGGAGCCTGGGCAGTGCCAGCACCCTCTGGGGGAAGAACCTTGCCGTGGTGTCCTTCCTTTTGTTCAAACTGCCCTGAACTGAAGCGCACAGCGCAGCTTTTCCCTGCCAGGACGGAGGGCCTCAGGGAGCCGGCATCGCCCACAGGCGCTCGGGCTCCTCCAGAGGCCGGCCCTCCAACCCATCCCATTCCGCTGGGTTGAAAAGACGTCAGAGATCATCGAGTCCAAATCCCATCCCATATCATCCCATCTCACCGCCAGAACTGGGAATGCTGTGCTAACCAGACCGCCATTCCCTGCTCGGCACAAAGCCCCGGCACGGGAGGGAGAGAATCGGCCCCGGCAGCGCTGCGGGAGTGGGAACTTCCTGAGGGACCGCCCGTACCCCGCGCACTCTCCCTGGGAGCCTCAACCGCATCCTCCCCTACGAGCCCAGATTGTGATTCCCGAATCTCTCCTGGGCTGGAATTACTGCCCGGTGCCCCAAACCCACCTTCCAGGCGGACGCAAGCACCGACATTCCCTCGCTGTCCCTGTCCGCGAGTCCCCGCCCGCTCTCCCGCCCCTGAGGCGGGGCTGCCCCGCCATCTTAGGGGCGTCCCCATCTCCCTTCTCTGTGGTTTCCGAGCGTCTGTGCTTTGGGGTTAACGTGTCTTGTCCTCGCTGTGTGGAGCTGAGGGGCGAAGGAGAGGCTCCCGCGGTGCTGGAGGTGGGTGATGGGGTGCTGGGTGTCCCCCCTGGACCCTTCACCCTGGGCCGCGTCCCCCTTGAGGGCGTCGGGGTTCATGGCGGCCCGCGGGTTCCGTCGCCGTGAGGGGGACAAGAGAAGGAAGGGGGGAGAGAGGGAGGGTTGTGGTGAGGTGGGAAGGGCGCTCCTGTCCCTGGAAGTCACTCTGGAGATTCCTGGAGTGTTATATACTCGCTGGATGACTGCTCAGGGTTACAAGTAAGCTGGGGAGACAGATGGTAATGATGCCAAAAGGGAACAAACGCAGCGTTTGAACTTGCTTTTATGGGGGGAATGCAGTTTCTTTAAATGCACTGTGTCTGTTAGAAAAGCAGCAAGCAGGTTTTCTGATGTGTTACACAACCAGCCATTGTAGTCAGCCTGTGGTCTGCTGTTTTCCCCCGAAAAGGCTGTAATTGCT
Source organism: Nicator chloris (assembly GCA_013400495.1). Lineage (NCBI taxonomy): Eukaryota > Metazoa > Chordata > Aves > Passeriformes > Pycnonotidae > Nicator > Nicator chloris. Next base: position 21,738 of record WAAE01019302.1, read on the forward strand.
CCTCCTGCCTGGCACTGGGAGATAAAGCTACTCCATCCTTTTTTTTCATGGTTTGGGACCTTAAAGATCATCCAGTTCCAACCCTTGCCATAGATGGGGTTACCTTGCACTAGACCAGGTTGCTCAGGTTTTGAGGTTTTCAGCACCTGAATAGTCCCAAAAGATGAAAAGTCTTTCTGTGAGGTGTAAGTGCAGAAAAGCTTACTCCTACAAGAAGTTAATTTAGTACTAAAGATTAGTCATTGACGTTTTTTAGTCGAGATGTTTCTTTCTTCTTTTTACCCATCACTGGCTGGCCTTTCTTCGGAACGCTTAACACCAGATTTCTCTGTGAATACCTCGTGCAACCTTAGGAATTTGCACAGCTTGCACAGGAATGTAGCTTCACATAATCCAAGGTGGAATTTTAAAGGAAAAACCACTTGCCCAGAGAGGCTGTGGACTCCACGCTGCTGGAAATGTTCAAGGCCGGGTTGGACGGGGCTTGGAGCAAACTGGGACAGTGGAAGGTGTCCCTGGCAATGAGATGATCTTTAAGGTCCCTTCCAACCCAAACCATCCCATGATTCTAATTCCTTTCCAAACAGCCATTTTGTCTGTCTGACCGAACTTTTCTTTGCTGTTGGCAGTTCCTGTGACATTGGCTCGCGTTGCGAGGGGACAATGTCCAACGTGCCGGTGGCTGTGGTGACAGGGTCCAACAAAGGGATTGGCTTGGCCATCGTGCGGGCCCTGTGCAAGCAATTCCCGGGGGATGTGTACCTGACATCCCGGGATCCCGGCCGTGGCCAGGCTGCCGTGGCACAGCTCCAGCAGGAAGGGCTGCGGCCGCTCTTCCACCAGCTGGACATCGATGACCTGCAGAGCATCCGAGCGCTGCGGGACTTCCTGAAGGAGAAGTATGGAGGGCTTGATGTGCTGGTGAACAACGCTGGCATCGCTTTCAAAGGTAGGAAGTGCTCTCTTTGGGGTAGTCTCGTGTTCTGGAGAGGGCAGTGGGTACATCCGAGGCTTCTGTGCCAGTGTCATGCTGCATTTTTGCTTTGGCAAGCTTCCCATCTCAAGTGTGATGTGAGAGCAGTGTGCCAGGGGGGGTCAGCTTGGACAGCAGCAGGAATTTCCTCATGGACAGGCTGGTCAGGCCTTGGCAGGAGCTGCCCTGAGAGGTTTGGAGTGGCCATCCCTGCAGGTGTCCAAGGAAGGGCTGGAGGTGAAACTCAGTGCTCTGGGCTGGGGACAAGGTGAGCATTGGGCACAACTGGGACTCCATGGGCTGGAAGGGCTTTTCCAGCCATAATAATTCCAAGATTCTGTAAACATGCTTCCCTGGAGGGTTGTGTTTGCACCACATGGAAATGTTGAGGCACACAGGGCAGGTGAGCTGGGTTGGGTTAATTGCCTCATTGCCCAGGAGTTCCACCAGGGCCGTGGGAGCCCATCACCGTTGGGAATATCAGCTCTGTGCCTCAGGGAGCTGTGCTTTCTCTCTTCTCCACCCCCATGCTCTGTTCTGTGCATTATCTGCTCAGGGATTCCAGCTGATAAAAAAGCATCTTTGTCCCTGGGTGGTTTTTGCTGTCTCGAACTTTCTCAGGCCATTCAGTCACCTCTAAACCAGCTCACTCAAATCCTGCTGTGCTGAGCAAGAATTTAACCCTTTCACCTTCCAGTGGGCAGAAAGGCAGGGAAAGTGAGAAAGACACAGCAGTGTCAAGGTGGAAGGATGCATTTTTGTTGTGTGTGTGAAATCCAGAATCATGCTAGCTCCAGACAGAGCAAATGACAAGTCTGGCTGGTGGCTTTATGAAGGGGATTGTGGCCCCTCAGGTGAGAGCCCACCTGCAGAGCTGGCCCAGCACAGGGAGCAGCTGGAGCTGCTGCAGAGAGCCCAGAGGAGGCAGCAGGATGAGCAGAGGGCTGGAGCAGCTCTGCTGGGAGGAAAGGCTGGCACAGCTGCCATTGTTCAGCCTGCACAGGAGAAGCTTTGGGCTGAGCTCAGGGTGGCCTTCCAAGGGGGAATGGCTTCACACTGAGAGAGAGTAGGGAACTTCTCATGGAGTGGGAGTGCAGTGATGATGTTCTGAAGCTCAGTCACTCTTTTGCCTGTTACTTTATAGGAAAATTGCTTAAGATCAGCTTCTCGGGAGGCAGCTCTCTGTAGAATTGTCTGAGCTTCAGGATGTGCTCAGGAAAGATTCCAGCAGCAGTTAAAATATCACTTCCAGGTGTTTAGCCTTGAGTTTCCTCAAGCTGACAACAACCGAGTTAACAGTAGGTCCCACAATTTAGGATGTGATAAAAGACCTTTTTGGAACTGTTGCTGTGAGTATCAAGGACAGAGGGTGTAACATCTGTCTAAGAACTTGCTGTGATGTTTCTCTCGTAGTTTTAATTCTTGCTTCCCAGATTGGTATTACTATCCAAGCTTGCTTCTTGTCACACCAAGTTTTTGCAGCCATCCCAGAATTTATGCTTTCCTTTCTTAGTTGCAGCATTATGTGCTATTGCAGTCCATAAAAGATTAGATTTGCCCTTACGTTTTGTTGTTTTGGTTTCATGCTGCATTTGTCCAGCAAAGTCCTTAATTCAGCAAAAACTTCCTGTACCAAATGGTGGTGGAGCTGTGGTTGTCTTCTGCATGAGCCTGTCTGGGAAGAGTTGTCTGATAAAGCTTCTTTAATCAGGGAAGTTCAGGATGTTACAATGTATCTTGTTAGGCAGGACTGGGGTTTGGAGTGTAAGGAAGTTCTGTGTCACAAGGGAGGGAGGATATGGAAGCAGGAATTTGGGGTTCTGTAGGATTTCTCTTTTCCCCCTGCCATAACCCTTGCCATGGCTCATGATCTGGTTTCACGTGTGAGATTTAAATGCAAGTGAGTGATTTACAAATGAGTGTGGGTCATTAAAAGTGTTTTGCAATAAAATCCACATCAAAAAATGACCTGTTACAGTTTCTCTTTTGAATTCTCATGGCTTTGGAGACAAGTGAACACCTGCCCAGTCCGTGCAGGTGGCTCCATCCCTGCACAGATGGAGCCTGGAGCAGCAGAGGAGCAGTGCTGGGACTTCAACTCCTGCTGCCCCTCCAAGTGCAGGATGCAGAGCACTGGGTTTACTGCTGAGCCCACAGCAATCCCACCCCTCTTGTGCTGGTGCCAGGCTGCCACTGTGTGATGAAATCATCCCCTTCCAGAGCAGTTCCATGGTTTCCTTACTTCAGCCAGCTCCTTTTCCTGGCTCCAATTCCCACATTTCACCTGTGTTAGCACAGATCCCTCACCTCAGGGGGTGATTTGTGCCACAAGTATTGCTCAGCTTTGGGTGTGCTTGAGGACTTTTTGTTAGTTTGGTCAGACTGCACCAAATTCTGCCTCTGCCTTCTTTACTTATAATTTTTAATTGATCATATTCCTGTTTTCTAATTATTAAAAACAGTAACTAAGATAAACTTTTGGGGTTTGGTAACTTCTATTCAAACAGTGTAACAATTCTAATTTTTGTTATTTTTTTTCCCTTCCTTCCTACCTCTTACGACCAGTTCATGACACCACTCCATTTGCAGTCCAAGCCGAGGTTACACTGAAGACAAACTTTTTTGGAACCAGAAATGTTTGCACAGAATTGCTGCCTCTTATGAAGCCTTATGGTAAGTGAAACATAAAAACCAGAGAAAGAGTTTTGTTTGAATTTTAGCCCTTTTAAATGGGAAATCCTATCCGGTCTCAGGCACTGCACCAATGTTTCAGAGTTTGATGTGATGCTGGGATGTGTTTGTTGCTATAAATGAAATGTAGTCTCTACTAATTTTAAATATTAAGAAAAAAAGAAGTCAAGTAGATGAAAAACAGGTTTTTATTTCCTGGGGAAGAAGGGAAAAACAGAGTGAGTGAATTTTGGGGAGAGAGGAAACAGTGCCAAAATTGCAGTGTAGTCCTCTTGTACTACAGTGAAGGATGACTGTTAACAAAGTCATTAACAGGATTAATTTCTGTGGCTTTTACGATTAAATTCCCAAATTCACCACCAGAATAGCTGTGAAGTAGCAGGAAAGAGGGGAAACAGTGCAACATAATTTTGGAGATGAGTGATTTACTGGTTCAGCTGACTTGTTCCTTTTCCTGAAGCGCTGGGCGATAAATCCTTATATTTGTAAATCTCCAGGTATTATTTCTACTGTAGTAAGAGTGGACCTGCTGATTGTGAAGTTGTTTCCTGGAGGTTTATCTGAAACTTTTGCAGGTTCACACCTTAAATTACCTCTCATGGTATGTGCTAGAAATAAGAACATTGAGTTAATCTGATTTTCCTGGAGCTCTGCAATACAACCCACCTAAAATATTTTACAGATATTCACCTGAGGAGTCAATCCAGAACTGGAGAGCAGCCCCACTTCAGTGTGGGCTTAAAATGTGTGAAAATAATCAGGTTTTATTGTCTTTTCAGGTCGGGTGGTGAACGTCTCCAGCATGGTGAGCAGCTCAGCCCTGGGAGGCTGCAGCCAGGAGCTCCAGCAGAAATTCCGCAGTGACACCATCACTGAGGATGAGTTGGTGCAGCTCATGACCAAATTCGTGGAAGACACCAAGAAAAGCGTCCATCAGAAAGAGGGTTGGCCAAACACTGCCTATGGGGTGTCCAAAATCGGGGTCACTGTCTTGTCCAGGATCCAAGCCCGGCTGTTAAACGAGCAAAGGAAAGGGGACCACATCCTCCTCAATGCCTGCTGCCCTGGCTGGGTGAGGACAGACATGGCAGGTCCCAAAGCCACCAAGTCCCCAGATGAGGGGGCTGAGACCCCCGTTTATTTGGCCCTTTTGCCTTCCAGTGCTGATGCCCCTCATGGCCAATTTGTCAGTAACAAAACTGTCAGACCCTGGTGAGCTCAGGGAGGTGGGGATGGAAAGGGGCCTGAGCTCGTTTTCCTGATTCCACTCCTAATTCCATCATTGGCAGCCCTTTTCCCTCTCCCCTGGATGGATCTCGGACATGGAGCTGGGCTGAGGAAGCAGGTGCCTTATCTGTCACCACAGTAGATTTTTCCAGGATGCAGAGCTGTTCTGGAGGCTGCACAGGGTTTTCTAAAGAGGATGGGGTTGTTTAAGAGCTGCTGTGATCTGTCTGGGGGGAGACTCAAGACCAGAATCACTGTTGGGCAGACATTCCTTACTATCAGAACTAAATGGAATTAGCACTGATGCACCATTTATAGCCAACCATAATCAGTTAATGTTATTACTATATCAATAAATAATTACTGATTTATATTCTGGTACTAAATTATTCTGGTACTAAAAACTTAGAAAGTTAGAAAAGATATTTTCATTTTCTGCAGCTAAATTTGTGGCTGGGATTTGTGATGTCTGCACTGGATACGGAGAAAATAAACTACAGACCTGACACAGCAGAGTGTTCCTCAGTTCCTTTATTGCACAGCCACAAGTTTCCTTCATAAAATCTGAATTAAGTGTTCTCCACATAGCAGCAATAAGAACTGTAAGTGATGTGGAGAGCTCTACATTTGTTTCAGTGCTGCTTATTTCCTTTCAAACTCTCAGAGTTGAAAAATTGCCTCTTCTGAGGCTGAAGGAGCTGGAAACAATTGCCCATAAAGCTGTTGTTAGTACTGACAAATCAATAATGGGCTTGTTAATTGTTAATCAGGAGTTAGGGAGGCCATGCTGACTGGCTTTGACATTGGCCTCCCCCAGAACAGGTTGGGTTGGGAAGCCTTGGAGTGGAAGGCATTGGGAATTAATATTGTGGGGGGTTATTAATTGCTTATCAGCACAGAACAAAGGGCTGGTTATAAATTTTTTTAAGCAAACAGGAGCATTGTTTTTGTGAAAAATTACCTCATCAGTCATGTCCCAGAGCTCCTTGACGGGAAGGCCAAAAGTTCTCAGGGTAATCTATTCTCTGGGAAGAAAAAAACAACTGGGAGGCCTTGAGTTTAGGGGAAAAAATTACAAAATCTGTGTAAAGTTTTGGCTGCTACACTGTAACTTAACCCTCCTGATGTCCCACAGAGAAGACTCAGTTTGTGTGTGCCCTTAGATTTGTCTTACTGAGATCTCAGCAAAACACAGCTCCAATGACTCTTGGATTTAGTCAGAGCTTTAAGGGATTAATCCAGCAGTGGGGAATCCTGCCTAATTCTTCATCCCTCAAGTGCTGCCTGAGTCACTGAGCTTCAAAAGCTGTGTGTCCATCTGCACGGCATCTCCAAACATTCCAAACACACCTTGGCCTTTGGTGCAAGGACTGGACTGGAAGAGTTGTGGCTACCTTGACCACAGCCAGGAAATATCCAGTGCTAAATACAAATTAGTTTTTAAGTATCCCCTGGGATCTGTAAAGCTCCTGCTGAAGTCGCATTCAGGATCTGCTTTGTTGGTTTGGGATTAGTTTTAGCTTCACCCACATTTTAGATTTGCAAGTTTTACAAAAGGTGTTAAAGTCATCCTGGAGTGTTTTTTGAGCTGTAAAACTCTGTGTAGAACCCAGCCTGGAGAAGAGAAGGCTCTGGGGTGACCTCAGAGCAGCTTTTCAGTTCCTAAAGGGACCACAGAGAAGCTGGAGAGGGACTTTGCATAGAGCCATGGAGTCAGAACAAGGGGGAATGGCCTGGATTGCAAAGAGACCAGGACTGGTTATTGGGAAGAAATTCTTTATGTGAGGGTGGCACAGAGAGATTATAAATTCCCCATCCCTGGCAGTGCCCAAGGCCAGGTTGGACACTGGGGCTTGGAGCAACCTGGGATAGTGGAAGTGTCCCTGCCCATGGCAGGGGGTCGGAATTAGATGATCTTTAAGATCCCTTCCGTCCCAAACCATTCTGTGATACTTCTGTGCATTTCCAATTCTTAAATTAAGCTCTTTATTAAACCAACTTCCTCTGTGTCAGGGTGAGGAAGCAAAGTGGGAGGTGATGGCTGGAGAGTCACTGTCATTCCTCATGGAAGCATTGATCATAAACAACTTCCCATGGGATGAACAGAAGGAAGGACAGGGGACAGATGTTTTCCCCACCTTTGCAGCTGTGCTGGGGTGTTATGGTTTTATCTTCTTTTTTGCCAGAGTTGGGATTAAATGCTCAAGATGATATTTTGTGTTCGGACTCAGATGTTTATTAGTTCGTATCTATGTTACAATCTCACAAACCATGAGTTCTGCAGCACTTCTAGTTAACAAGGTGATAAATGGCTGCATCTCTATCTCTGCAAGGTCTTTTCAAGGAAAAACTGTCCAATTAAGAAATGACACCTCAATTGTTTTTACTTTTAACCCAATAACCAACCACCCATGGCCCGCAATGCGGACTTTTCTATCCAATTACAAAATACCACCCAAACCCATGAAGAAGAAGGTGAAAAAAGAACAACTGACCTACTCCCTAAAACCTCCATCTTGCTTTCTATATATTACTATATTCTAAATCCTTAAACCCCAAGTTTTCCACCATGTGATATCACACACTTCTATTCAAACTACACACCCGTAATCCCAGTTCTATCATTCAATTTTGGAAACCTTTTCCAAGGCCTCAGGTCAGATGCAGTGTTTTCTTGGGGGTCAGTACCTGACAGCACAGAAAGCCTCAAATTCTCAGCTCCCAGGGTTCCATCACTGGGGGACTCAGGGAAGAAGAAGCAGCAGTTGGAGGTCAGAACAAGAGGCAGAACACGTTGGTCAGTCAGGAAAGAGTGTGCACCCATTCCCTGGAATGGGGAAGGTGCCCTGTGAAGGGGCAGGGTGCCAGGACAGGGCTTTGCAGCTGTGCCAGGCTGGGGCTCTGCACAGAACTTGCATTGTCCAACCCAAATGTATCCATTATTTATTTCCTTTCTCTTTTTTTTTTTTTTTAAACTGTCTCCCCCGCTTCTCTCCCACCTCTGCTGTGTGGGAATTTTGTTGCTCTCAAATTCTGGCGCCCCTGCTGAGTGTGAAGTTTAAGGGTTAGGAAGGGATGAAATAATGATGAAATAATGATGAAATAATAATGAAATAATCACGGGCTGGTGTCCTGTACAACACTTCTACACGTGATTTACTGATCTTTTCATGGCATGTCACTACCATTGAAGAGGAACCGTAGAATCACAGAATATCTGGGTTGGAAGGGACTTTAAAGATCGTCCAGCTCTACCCCTTGAGAAAGTAATTGGAAAACATCTTAAGAAATGCATCGTATTTTAGGACATAAATGTTACGTCTTAAGGAAATCATCCAAAATACAATTTCTTTGCTCAGCCAGGCACATGCTTAGAAGCTCTGGCTAGCATTTCCAAGAATAATTCTAAAATTGAGAAATTGAAGCTTGAATTGGTGGCATTGCAGTTTAGAAAGGTTAAATTCCTAATATCTAGCTAGGAAGGAGAGAGATAGCAAGAAAAGAAAACAGTATATTAATGTACTTATTGTGCCTAATGTAATGTAACTTAATATTTAATGTGTTACTTAACAGTCAATGTAATCAGGGGTGATTGCTGAAACAGTATCCATCCAAATCTGAACAGCTTCTCTTCTCTCACCTTGAATAAGTGAATAAATGCATTTCCCTTGATTTTTTTCCCAATTGCTTTGATCAACCTGGATTTTCTGCCTGCATGTCAAAAAAAAAAAAAAAAAAGAGAAGGTGAAGAGGGAAAAAAAGGGGAAGGGGAAAAGGGAGGGAAGAGGGGAAGGGGGGAAAAAGAGGGGAAGGGATGCCAAAGGAAAAAAGAAACAAAAAAGAAGGGAAGGGGAAGAGAAACTGAAGTTAAATACTATGTTTCCACAGTATAGGAATTGTTGTTGGGCACGATCCGGTATTTTACTTCCCACGGGTATTTTGATTATGTTTCGTTTGCTTGTTCCTTTGGTTTGCCGTCACAGGGCTAAAAATCCTCCAGCACAACCACTTTCTTCCAAGCAAACAGATGGCTCCTTACCTCGAACTCGAGCCCTCTATAAATGCGACATCCGACCTCGCGTAAAAACCATAAAAATTTCAAAAAAATGCCTTTCTTTTTTTTTCTTTTTTTTTTTTTTTCCCCCCCTAAAGGCATCTGGACCAGAAGCGAAGCTGGAAGCGCTGGAGCTCCTTTACCTGCGCGGCGGGTCCCGAAGGGGCGGGGACAGCTCCGCTGCTTCCCGGAGCTCTCCCGGTACATCCCGGGGCTCTCCCGGTCCGTGCGGGGCTCTCCCGGTGTGTCCCGGAGCACTCCCGGTGCATCCCGGAGCTCTCCCCGTGCATCCCGAGGTTCTCCCGGTGGATCCCGGAGCTCTCCCCGTGCATCCCGGGGCTCTCCCGGTGTGTCCCGGAGCACTCCCGGTGCATCCCGGGGTCCTCCCGATGCATCCCGGGGCTCTCCCGGTACATCCCGGGGCTCTCCCAGTGCGTCCCGGGGCTCTCCCGGTGCGTGCCAGGGTTCTCCCGATGCATCCCGGAGCTCTCCCGGTACATCCCGGGGCTCTCCCGGTGCGTCCCGGGGCTCTCCCGGTCCGTGCGGGGCTCTCCCGGTCCGTGCGGGGCTCTCCCGGTGCGTCCCGGGGCTCTCCCGGTGCATCCCGGGGTTCTCCCGGTGCATCCCGGGGCACTCCTGGTGGATCCCGGAGCTTTCCCGGTGCATCCCGGGGTTCTCCCAGTGCATCCCGGAGCTCTCCCGGTGCATCCCGGAGCTCTCTCCCGGTGCATCCCGGAGCTCTCTCCCGGTGCATCCCGGGGCTCTCCCGGTGCATCCCGGGCTTCTCCCGGTGCGGGGCGGCCGCGGGGGGAGCGCGGAGCCGCCGTCCCCGTCCGCGCCGCCAGAGGGCGCGCAGCGCCCCGGCCCGCCCGCGGGGCTGTACCATCTTCTCATAGTGGGGGGACACGCAGGTGACGCGTTGCTGGCTGTGGCGCGACGCGACAGCAGGCGACACCGGGAGAAAGGTGACAGCGACAGCGCGTGACAACGACAGCGGGTGACAAGGCCGGCGGCCTCGGCCTATGGGGACAGCTGGAGCCCTCTCTCACCGCTATGCCTCGGCTCTCCCCGCGCGGCGCTCGGTGGTGCGGCCCCGCTGTGAGCCTGGCGGCGCGGGCGGGGGCGGCGTTCCATAGGGCCGGCGGTCCATAGGATCGGGCCTCTATGGGGCGGCGTTCCACTGACACTGCGGGCTTCTATGGGGCCGTGTTCCATAGGGCCGCCTCTCCATAGGTGCCGCGGGAGCCGCTGCCGCCCCGCCGCCGCCCGGGCTCCCACACGTCGCCGCCGGCGCCCCGGGAGGTGCGGGGGCCCTGCGCAGGTACGCGGTGGCGGGGAGGGGACGAGGGGACCCGGCTGAGGGGACAGAATGGCAGGATCCCAGAACGGCAGAGTTTGGAAGGGGATCACCCACTCCACCCCCTGCCAGGGTGCGGTCCCCTGGAGCAGGTGACACGGGAGGGCGCCCGGGTGGGTTGGGAATGGCTCCAGACAGGGAGATCCACGGCGTTCCCAGAGAATGGGCACGGCCCCGAGGCTGCCGGAGCTCCGGGAGCCTTCGGACAGCGCTGCCAGGGATTGGGATTGTTGGGGGTCTGTGCAGGGACAGGGCTTGGACTGGATCATCCTGATGGAGCTCCCCCAGCTCAGCATATTCCGTGATTCTCGCTGGGCAGCTGTTCCAGTGCTCCGCCACCTCCATGGAAAGAAGCTCTTCTTCATGTTGAGGTGGAATTTCTTGTTTTAATTTACGGCCGTTGCTCCTCCTCCTGGCACCATCAGTGGTGGAAGTTGATGAATAATTATTTACATCAGGATTTACTGAGGAAGTCTGTCACTTGGGATTTGGGTTACGTGCCTAAAGGTCACTGGCAAGTGGCTTTTGTAGGGCTTTTTAGTTATTTTATATTATTATTTATTTTCCTGCCTTTGTGTACAAGCACAAACAAGATCTATTTGCCTTATTTAGATTATTGGATTTTATCAAACCATGCTGACATCTGGCAGCTGAGGTGCAGGAATATCAATCCACACTAAATCATTCCTTCCATCCCTGCTTTCCTGGGTGGAAATCAACTATTTACCCGTCCTTTCACTGCAAAAAATCTCAATTAAGTATCTTGAGAACTGATGTGTCCTGTCAGCAAACCAGCTGCCTGATTCTAAGTAATCCAGACAAATCTCTTCCTCATGGAAGTGGCAGCAGCCCTGACTTGGCAGAGAGCTGCTGGAAAAACTTCCCAGCTCCTGCTTCATTCTCGGGAGTAGAAACAATCCCATGATTAAGATCCTTAGATGAGATGAGGGAAATAGGGTTCCATTTCTTGCCCAGTGTTTGTATCAGATTACTCTTAATTTTTGCTGGCAGTATCTTGCAGCTTTTCCACTTTGTTGGCTTTTATGGGAGCATTGACTTTCTTTCTTTCTTTTTTTTTTTTTTTTTGGAATGAGGAGAGCTGGATCCCAGATAAATGTTATTCCCTGATTTCACTCGCTCTGCTGTGAGAGGCACTGCGAACATCCTGATAAAGACAAAATTAAGTCCTCTCTGTAACCAAACAAACCAACCCAATCTGGCCCTGATGACATTGTGTGATAATTTTATTTTTCCATGGAGGTGCATCTGGCTTGGCTGGCACAGAGTGGTTTTATTGGCAATGCCTCAATCCTGCTCAGGGGAGTGCAAAGGTGGCTTAAACCTGCACTTAAAATTCATTCTGTTTTTTCATTTCATCCAGCATTTTTCTAGTTTTGAGAGTTTCGTACCCAAACCCTTCTATTGATGGAGCTGAAGTTGTTTATTACAACATATTTCATGTTTTAAAGGACACGGAGGATGGCTTGGGTTTATTTTTGTGTCCTAACAGCAGGAGACTGAATGCAGATGTCCTTCAGAAATGGAAAATATTTTATTACAGAGCTGTGATTTCTTTTCTGTATCACTGATGCAGCAGGGATTGACCTAAGCATATTTAAACTATTCTAGAAGAGTATTTTTATGTTTTCTAACAGAACTGGTGTCAGAGGTAGCAAAGGAGAGAAGGAAGGATTTTTTAAGTAGGGAAAATCCAACCATGCTTGGATTCCATTGTCCTAAACCAGATGTATTTGAACTTTTGACCTAAATGCCTTGCAAAACACAGGAAAATCAGGTCTGAACAGCTGATCTTTAAATATAAAAATACATGGATATGTTTTGTTGAAACACAGGAGGATTATAATGCATGGCTTGGCATTTTGGCACAGCACCTTGGACTTGGACTGGAGCATCTGCTGCTGCCAAGCTGAGCTGCAGAGCTCTGAGAGCTCCTTCTGCTGTGGGCTGAGAGCCCTTGAGCAGGATTCCTCTGGGGAGCTGTGTTTGCACAGGGAATGTTTCCCATTCCTTGCTCCAGGTGACCTTGCAGAGCACAGGGGAGGAGTTGCAAAGGCAATTCCCAGCTCCCCACTCCTTGTTAGTGCTTGGAGGGAGACTTTGGGATCCTCCCCTTTGTTATTGTGTGATATCCACGTGCATGGAAGGGAAAAACACGTTCCAGAAATAGGAAAAAGTGAGTGAAAAACTTTTGGAAGAGGCACTGGGGAGTCAAAGTCATGCCCAGGGAATTATTTTAAACTTTGTGTTGAGATTTTGATCTGGTGACTTGTTTGTTGTGCTGTCAGTGCTTCTCCATATTATCTCAGGTGTGGCAGAACTGAAATTTGGGTGATTTTTGTAACTCTTTGCATGTTTCAGTTTACCAGGAGGTTGCACCTTGCTATGAGAAGCCAGGATGGATCCAGAAGAGCAGGATTTACTTGGGGATTACAGATACAGGAATTACTCTTCAGCAATTGAGAAAGCTTTGAGGAACTTTGAATCATCCAGCGAATGGGCAGATCTGATCTCTTCCCTTGGCAAACTCAATAAGGTACAGTGTGAGCGGAATTTTTATCATTTATTTGTGATATTTGTATTGTTATGAACTTTCCTGTCACTTCCAGCACTTGGAAAAATTGAACATTCACTCAAGGAAAATAATGGAAGGAGCTAAGTCAGTATTTTTTTATATAAATGTGAGAAATTCTGGTGAAACCAGCAGAGCTTTCCTGCAAATGGTATTTGCTGTCTTTATGCTGCTAAGTTAATTTCATTTTAGCATCAAATAAACCCTCACTCTAGAGCAGCTAAAAAGCTTTTCTAGAAAAGAGCAAGTGGCAAGTTTTAGAATATTTTCTGATTCAAAGCTTTTATTTGAAAGTCACATTTACTTGGCTGTGCCCTCCCCTTGGATTTGGGCAAATTTAATGTCTTTTGTATGACCATGGAGAGAGACAGAAGTATTGTTTTGGAACAGGAGTTCCACATTTCTGCCTTCACTTTTTCATCATGATTCTGCCTCTCATCAAGAGCCAGAAGCCTTCAAAATATTTTTCTCAAAAGGGAAAATATGGAATAATTAGAGTGAGAGGTAGGCTTTGATCTTTTATCTTGACCTAGATGAACACTGAACTGCTGAGCACCTACCTGAGCCTCTTATTCAGGTACAGAATTGCCAAAATCTGTGGCAGCAGAGGAGAAACCAAAGGAAAAGCTTGCAGCTGATCCAGCAGTCCATCTGCTGTGGGGTTTTATGGATTTAATCTTTTTAGGAGCTTAACAATTGGTGGAGCAAATCATCCCCAGTGTTCATCCGTGTGTGTTACCTGAAAATCAGGATGGGTGTGGCAGGGGAAGGTGTTGCCAAAAGGAAAATAAGATGTCAGTAACAATTCCCTGAAGCCCTGGGATTGCTTGGTCTCTGACAGCCTCAAATACAAATATCAATGTTGAGTTTTATCAGGGTTGGGGGAGGAGTTTCTGACAGAAAAATCTCATTTTTCCTGCAGTCAGTGGTGGAGGTGGATGAGCAGGAAGGAGATCTGTGATGAAATAGTTTTTACAAACTACACGTGGTTATATCAAAGATCCTGGGGGTCACTTGTGTGCAGGGATAACTGAGATTAATCACACATAAAAATACTGAGAAAGGGAAGGACAAAACACAAGAAATAGAGAAGTTCAGAAGTTCTTTTCTAGAGCAGTGTGAAATCTGTTCTTGCCCACTTTTTCTCCTGCAGGCACTATTGGGACACAAACACTCTCTTACTTCCATAAAACTCAGTGGTGTCACCCTCCAGGTAATCCCAGGTCTGGAAAAAGCAAGACAGGCTCTTATTCCTCAAAAGTGAGGTTCAAAAATGGAGCTTGGTGAAGAGAAACAACTCTGCTGCTTCTCTGTTGTTCCTTGGTGATGTTAAAATCTCTTCCAGCCTCGATGATTCTACTCAGGATAAACTGGAGATTGCTTTTGTGTTTCTCTGTTGCTTCTACAGCTCCAAATAACATTTTCTGGTGACCTGTAGAACCATGGAAACAACATCTGAATGCTCACTTTGCAGATCTGCAGAGATTTCATTTTACCATTTCAGGGAGATGAGCTTTATGTGACTTGACACGACTTCAGCACAGAGAGCTTCACCTTGAATTGCTTTTAGACAGGCAGAGGAATAAAGGGGTTTATTTTTTTTGTTTTGTGACTCATCTCTTGCTTAAAGTAGGTCAGAGGAAGGTTGTCCTAAAATTGTGAGTGCTCCTCGTGGGTTTTATGGGGAGCCTGAGGAGTTACTGCAGTTTTACCCATTTTTTTGGCTGTTTTTTGGGTTTCTGAGGTCAGGAGAGATGAATCTCCCCTTCAGGGTTAAAAAATTGCAGGTACCAGGTGTGAGCATGAGAGAATTGGCAGAATTTGCTCCTTTATTTTACACCCCAAACTTCTAAGGGAAAGACCTTGGGGGGTTATTTTGAATGATGTGGGTGTAATAGATCTTTTTGGGAAATGAGAAACAGTGGAAAGTAATATTTCTAATAAGAATATCAATGGGCAGATGCAAACAGGTGGATGAAACAGGCAGTAAATATGGATGTCAATGTTTTAAAGAGGTTTCAGCTTCATTTTCAGTGAGAAATCACTTTCAAACTTTCATAAAAAAGCTGCTGGAGTGGAGGGATGTTGCCTTTTAAACTTAAAAATAGCTGGTGGCTCAGTGTAGGTGGGTTTGTCAATGAAACAGGTGCTTTTAGCATTGTTATATCCAAAATGCCTGTCACTGTTTTCAGAGTATGAACAAATAGCAAATATGTATAAAATGTTCATGTACAGGGAACTTCAGGCAGGTAAGAGGATTACAATATGATGAACTTAGGAAAATCCAAGTGCACAGTTTGCTTTAGGGTTTTTTATCCAGATTATAGACATGTGCTTTCCATCAATATCAACTCTGGGTGCAGGCAAGTGGCACATAAGTGGCACAATCGGCAAAATGAAGAACTGAGGAGTAGAAAATCCTGGATTTTGGGTTTGTAAGGAAATAAGGAAAGGAGTGGTTTTAAAAAATCCCTGAAATTTGTGGTGGTGAGGCCCTGCACAGAATTCCCAGAGAAGCTGTGGCTGCCCCTGGATTCCTGGAAATGTCCAAGGACGGTGTGGGTGGGCTTGGAGGAGTCTGGGACACTGGAAGGTGTCCCTGCCGTGGCAAAGGTTGGAGCAAAATGATCTTTAAGGTCCCTTCCAACCCAATCCATTCAGGAATTTCAGTATTATTTGCTCTAAAAGAGCATTTTCAAACTGTTTTTTATCCTTGGATATAGCACAGCTCTGTCAATCCAAGTTTGAACCTTTACTCTGCAATTCAAAGCGATTTTTTAAAAAGTTGAACATCCAACAGAAAAGAAATCTGGGACTTTTTGGTTCTGAAGGCTTTTCTTGCCTCAGAACCTTCAAGGTGAACCTGATCTCACCAAATCCTTGTTCTGTTTGGAGGGGAAAGGAAAACAAACCCCCAAACTCCTTGTAGCTGCACGTTCATTGTTTGAACAGCAACACTCAGTGTCACAGTCTGGCTGTCCTTGAGGGAGAGAAGAGGAGGATTCTTCTGGTAAGGGATTTAATGAGTGCAGCCATTAATTAACCACTTGCTTCATAGGAAAACTCAGACATTCAGGGCTTTGTACCAGCTGCTGGCTCAGTTACAGATTTATGCTGAAAACAAACCTTATTTCTACTTTGGAGAAGTTCCTTTATTTTTTCCCCCAAACCCAATGGACAAATACAATGTGCAGGATTGAGGATATTTTATACAACTTTTCTCTTCCTTTTTTAATACAACTCCAGCTCCTACTTTCTTTACAACCAATTTGAAAATTAATTCTCCTAATTTAAAATTAATTCTCTTCATGGTATTCTTATGGAAGCTGGAGCTCTGTTTGGATTTTTTTTTTCACTTGGAAAATGAATCAGTGGAAAATAGAATCACAGGTTCTTCTTCTCTCCCTCTCCTCACAACCACTGTTGTTTAAACAAGTATTATGGTATCTCCTGATTGAAGATAATCTCAGAAATTGGTGCTGCCTTCTCCAGGAATTCTAGTGATGGAAATAAAAATATTTACTTGATTTACATGGAGTTTTGATCATTATTTTTAACAGATTTCTAGTGCAGAAGGAATTAAACCAGGAACTGAGGAAATGCAAATATTCCTCTGTGGGCATGGTTTAACTTTAAGGCACAGGTACAAAAATAGCAAGTTTTCCTTTTGGAGACAAATCCATATTTTTATAGCCCAATTTCAGAGAAATTCTGAGCATCCTTAGGTGTTAGTGTGGGGAAAAAAGGTGTGGGATGGGATCTCGAGTTGATTCACCTCTACCAGCCAAAGCTGTAATTCCAACATTCCTGGATCCTGATTCTTTGTTGTTTTTTCTCTTCTGGAAGCTCAGGATATTTAAAAATCCAACTTCTCAACTTCACCTGTCAGCTCGAGGAGATTAATTAGCATTTAGAAATCTGTCTATTATCACCTCACTCTTTTCTCAGTGAACACTTGGAGATCCCTCTGCTAATTAATGCCTTTCAAACCTTTGCAAATCCTTGGATCTGCAGTTTTGGGGAACCTGGGAGGAACCTGAACCTTCCAGCAGAGCAGCAGCCAGGGCTGGCTTGGGAGGGTATTGGGGCAACCACAGCCTTCTAAAATGCTGGAATGGGGTTTAAAATTCCTGAGTCTGCTGGGAGATCAGGGACAACTGGGAATTTTTAATAAGATGGGATCTTGGGAAGGAATTCCTGGCTGGGAGGGTGGGGAAGCTCTGGATCCCTGGCAGTGTCCAAGGGGATTTTGGGTGGGGTTTGGAGCAGCCTGGGAGAGTGGAAGATGTCCCTGCCCATCCCTGGATGATTTTTAAGTTCCCTTCCAAATCATTCCATGATTCTAAATACTCAGTTTATCTATCCCTGATGTTTGGGGAAGGGAGTTCTAATTTCCTTCAAATCCTTAGGAAATGTTGGAGCCAAACCAGACATTTGCTGAGGTGCCATTATTTCTGTGGTGGATTCTCTGGGTAATAAACAGTGAATGTCTCCATTTTCTGCCTGGCTGATATTTAAATTCAAACTGTTGGAATATTAAGATGGTATTTGTTCAGTCTGAAGACTGAGAGAGAAAATATTTACCATTGGCCTGCTTTTGGTAATTAATTCCTTTTATATCTATAAATATACAGAGAGGGTGTGGGCAAATACATGCCAAGCAATATAAATAGAAAGTTTCAAAGTCCAGCTTTCCAGAAATCCTCAAAGTTCTGACAACTCTTAAGGATTTTAATGTTGAAATGATACTCCTCATGTGACACATGGGTAAATGTCTCATATAGAAGAGGTATACAAAAGCTAATGCTAAAAATATGTGAAATAATGTTTTATTTTTGGATTCTGATTTTTATCATCCATTAAGTGCAGCTCTGCCCGTGCTGGGGGAGGGAAGGAAGGCAGTCAAGTGGCTCTGAGTGACATCTGTGTGTCTGCCAGGATGGGGTGACATTTCTGTTTGCTGTTGTTATAAACTCTCAGCCTTTTTTTCTTCTCCAGTAAATTTCCTGCCAGCTGCTCTTACTAAAAGGTGTGGATTTTATCTCCTCCCCTTCCTGCTGAGGAGTGCCCAGGGTTAAGTGACCTGGTTTAGCTTCATTGCAGGAAGGGTGATTCCACTTTCTGCTGTTTTTCCAAGCAAAATAGAACCTCCAGTTGAAAATAGTTCCATAGGATAAGACCATGATTTAATTTTGGGAAGAGCCAAGAATTTGCCTGATCCTGAAAATATCCCAAATGTCCACGTGCTCTGGAACATCTGCTGGTGTCTGCACATTGAGCAAAGCCTGAAGTGCCCTTGACTTGCAAATTTTCTTTTTAATTGTCTCTGACATGAAGAGAAAACTTATTTATTTCCCTGCTGAAATGCTCTGGTGACTCAAGGAAAGGAGTTACCTTTCCCAAGAAGGGAGGCACAGTTTTTCGTAACTGGCCCAGCAGCAGATCTTAAATATTTCTTGTCCTAAACAGCTTTTACTTGTACATGAATGCAGTGAGTTATTCATCTCAGTGAATGTAGCCACAGAGAATTCCACATCAGAGGGTTTTGTCCCATTTCATGCTTTGGTTGGAAGGTTTGTTATTTTTATTTCAGGTATTGGGAAAAAAAATTTGTTCCCTGTGAGGGAGGGGAAGCCCTGGCATAGGTTTTCCAGAGAAGCTGTGGACTCCTCATCCCTGGAAATGTCCAAGGCCAGGTGGGAGAAGGCTTGGAGCAGCCTGGGGTAGTGGAAGGTGTTGGAACAAGGTGATCTTTCAGGTCCCTTCCAACCCATGCCATGATTCCATACATGAAATGAGAATTTATGAGGAAAGATAAATCTTAAATCTTCCTTTATTCCCTAAAAGCTGGGATGCTCTTCTTGTCACTTCCCTTTTTCCCCTGGAGATGTGATAAGGATCCCCTGTCCCAATCCTGTTCTTTGACTTCCTTTTCCCTCCTCTAAGCAGACTCAGACCAGGCGTTTCTAAATTTTCCGTGGCTGATCCCAAACAAAAACTCAGCTGCAGAGTTCAGCTGTAACAAAATGCAGTTAGGAGTTAACACTCTTCTCAACATTCTCCTCAAGCTTTCAGAAACAGCCATTAGATATTTTATATTTCACATTATAACTATTTCTTCTCCTCTCCTTTCTCCCCCAGGCTGTGCAGAGTAACCTGAAATATTCCCTGCTGCCCAGAAGATTGATCATCAGTAAAAGATTATCCCAGTGCTTGCACCCAGCCCTGCCCAGTGGGGTGCACTTAAAGGCTTTGGAAACCTATGAAATAATCTTCAAAATCATTGGCACAAAATGGCTTGCCAAGGATTTATTCTTGTACAGGTAATTTGAATTTTCTTTTCTAAGGCACAGAACGGCTCACCAAGGATTTATTTTTGTACATGTCATTTGAATTTTTTTTCCTAAAGCATAACCATCTCCATCTATTTTAATTAACTCTTATTTTGTCTTTCTTTTGGATTCAAAGCTCTGGTTTGTTCCCTCTGCTGGCAAATGCAGCAATGTCAGTGAGACCTGTTCTCCTTGGCTTGTATGAGAAATATTTTCTCCCTCTCCAAAAGTCCCTCCTGCCTGGTCTCCAGGCCTTTGTCATTGGGCTGCTGCCTGGCTTGGAAGAAGGATCAGAAATTTATGACAGGTAATATTAATTATTCCATATTCATTGAAGCAATTTTGATTTTCTAGGGAATTCTCAAGAAATTTCTGTCAAATTTCTATAGATAAAAGAGCTTCTAAAGGGGGATGAATGGTGGGACCTGGAAAAACGTTGAAGTATAAAAACCCTTTCCTCTATTTTCATCCCAGGAGGAGAAGAGAAGAGGAAAAGGAGGGTTAAAAAAGAAAATAGGAAAGGGAGGGTTAAAAATAGAAATGCTGAGAGAAAAGAATAAAAAATGTCTTAAAGCTCCTCTGACTCCTAAATAATTCACCTGACTCCCCAAACCACTGCTCTGGAGATAAATTCCATTTGAATTCTGTAACATGAGAGAGCAGCTGAATTCTTTCCAGTATTTCTGTATAAGCTGACAAAAATGTGGAGCAGGGGTTAATGGGAACTGCAGATGGACTTCCAAGATCTGACCTCTGGTTTTACACCTTTTTCCCTATTTTTGATGGCAACATTTTCCTCTTTGCCCTGAACAAACAGGAACTGACATATATTTCATAGATCTTGGGAAATATTTATGTTAAAAATAATTTAATGGGGGTTTTTTTGTGAAATACCAATTTACAGGAGGGAGTTTTTCTTGTGTTTCCTCATTGCAATGATTCTGTGTTAAGAATATCTTGTCAGAAGATGTGTTAGGTTAATTTTCAATTCTTTTTCATAAGAGGATCTCCACTGAGTGTTTTCAGAACCTTCAATATTGAGGACAAAAATTAATCCATCTCCTGCTGTTCCTGAAAGTGAACAAGTGCTGAGGTTGTGCTTCAGCCTAGACACCATTTCCAGCTCCAGATTTCCCTGACTTTGTGCACTCACACAGCAAATGGAAGAGGAAAACTGCTTTGAAGGATTTTGTAATAAAGAAATGGAAAAGAACATCACACTGGGGTGGTGTTTCCTCTTCTCAGCTGGGCTTTTTCCTCTTTGCTCAATCTTGCATTTCTCACGTGAGCTTTTAATTCCTCTTTTGTGGTAAAATACCAAAGTGTTCCAGGGCAGGGAGTGTGCTCCAGTCACAGGATTTTCAGTGGGATGGTCTGGAATTCATTTCAGGGTGTCCTGTGTGCAATTGTTGTTTTATCTCATGGGATCACAGAACAGTTTGGGTTGGAAGGGGCCTTAAAGCTCATCCAATGCCACCCCTGCCATGGCAGGGACACCGCCCACTGTGCCAGGCTGCTCCAAGCCCCAATGTCCAACCTGGCCTTGGGCACTGCCAGGGAACTTCACATCTCTTCTTTTTCTTCATCCAGTGCCTTAAAAATTAACCCTGTTGGTTTGAAAGTAGGAATTTTTAAGATAACCTCCAGCTCCCAGACTGTCATTGTTTGACAGGAAAAAAGATGAGAGACTCCAAATATTTCAGAAGGCAAAAAGCATAGAAAAAGCTTTATTGTCTAATTCTTACTACTTTTTATAAGGTGTTCTGATACAGACTGAACATGGTTGGTGAATAGGAACGACACCTCTCTGATCCCATTGGTTAAACCAGAGAAACAGCTCAAATGTTTGGAGAACTAGAAAAGCAAACCCCCACCTGGAGAAAGATTGTTTTGAGCAAGGAGAGTTGTTTGCCAGGATTGTTTTGAGAAGAAGCTTTCTTGAGGAATTTTTCCTTGGGAGAAAGTTGGCAGCTGCTAGCAGGCTGAAATCTCTGAGACCCAGAAATATCAGGCCCACACCTGACTGATAAAATTGGCTTTCAAACTTTAGCATCTGCTTAAATGGCTTCCACTTGAGCTTTTCACACCTCTGACAATAAACATTCTGCAATCAGAGGTGCTGCAGTTGTTTGGACAGAGCTAAATATTTGCAGATATTTCCTGGAGAATTTTCCAGTGTGTGAACAGAGACTTTGTTTTAGTGATAAGGAATTGAGTGGGTTTGATTAATTTTGTACAATGAGGTTCATCCATCAGCACCTGGGATAGGGGAAGGTTCCCTGCCCATGGCAGGGGGTGGAATGAGATGATTTTTGGGTCCCCTCCAACCCAAACCATCTCGAGATTCTGTGAGAAAGGGAAATATTGATAAAACAAAGCTGCAAAACATCAAATAAACTGTGCCAACTCTATCCTTCCACTTGTGTGGTGTAAAATCAGCTAACAAAGGGGGTTTTTCCCTGTCTGTGTACAGAACAGATGCTCTGCTGGTGAAGCTGTCCCTGCTGATGGGTCAGGAGGTGTTTTATGGAGCTCTCTGGGGCAGTGTCCTGGGCAGCCCCTCCATCAGGCTCCCTGCTTCCCTCTTCGTTGTCAGCCACATCAACAGGGAACTCTCTGGCAAACAGCAGAAATTCATGCTTGGCACTGATTATAAACTCACAGTAAGTTCATTTGACACCCCATAATCCCAGCCTTCTCTGGATTAAATTAGGAAGCCATGCAATTAAAAAATATTTTGAGAAAAGACACTGAAAATTCCATGCTCTGAAATGGCTTCATCCATTGAATTTGAAGAGCAGCTTTTCTGGTTTCAGTGTTTAATGTGAAGTTCCCAAAGTGTTTGCTTTTCTGAAATTTTGTGTCTTTTTTTATTTTTCTAGCAAAATGGAAATCTTCTGTAGGGAGTAATTTGTGCTGAGTGATGGAATAAATAAATGTAAGGCTAATTAGAGTAATATCTGCATTTTGGGAGGTTTTACATCTTCTAACTCTGGAACATTCTGTACTGTTACAAACCCAATATTAACAATTCTTTTAATATCCACAAAAAATTATCTCAACTCACTTTGGGTGCAAGATTAAAATTGTAATCATCCTCTTATTTAAACAAAATATTGTTCATAGGTAGCCAAATTCTCTTCCTTTCCTTCCCTTGATTATTTGATCGTAAAACCAAATAAAATGTGGTGTTTTCCTTTTCCAGATAAAGTCTTTGTGCGTGTCAGTGCTGGATTCCAATGTCCTTGTGCAGAGGAACACTCTGGAAGCAATCCTCTTCTTTTTCCCATTTTATACAGCTTTGGTAAGGGGATTATTATGGGATTGTCCCATGGGAGGTGTGTTGTGTGCAAGCAGCTCAGCTCCCACCTCTGTTATTGCCAAATGGCTGAATTTTGAACCTTCAAAATCCATTAATTTGGGGGTTTCTTGTGCCCCATCCATTTGAGGAGTGGAGGAGACTCTGCTGCTTCTCAGGGGCTTTACAGCTTCCAAGGCTGAAGAAATGATTTCACAGGGGCTTTGGGGGGATATTTGGGATGTGCTTGAAGTATTCAGGCCTCAGCAGCTCATGTGGAAAAAATATGGAGTTTATTCAAGTAGGATTTTAGAATTGTCCACATGAAGTTGTTTCTGATAAAGAGCAGGGGAGAGAATCTTACTTAAAACAAAAGTTGTTCCCATTGTTTCCTCACGTCCCTGTAGGACAGGTGGTGTTTAGGAATGAGGGAGGGTTTTTAAGTCTCAAGCAGAGGAGAAGCTTTGGGGTGAGCTCAGTGTGGCCTTGCAGGTCCTGAAGGAGCTGCAGGAAACGTGGAGAGAGACAACTGCCAAAGGATGGAGGGCCAGGACACAGGGAATGGCTTCAAACCAAAAGATTGTAGGGTTAGGTGGGATATTGGGGAAAAAATTCATCGCTGGGAGGGTGGGGAGAGGCTGGGATGGAAATCCCAGAGGAGCTGTGGCTGCCCCTGGATCCCTGGCAGTGCCCAAGGCCAGGTTGGCCATTGGGGCTTGGAGCAGCCTGGGGCAGTGGGAGGTGTCCCTGCCATGGCAGGGGATGGAATAGGAGCTTTAGGATCCTTCCCATCCCAACCCATCCTGTGACTCCATGCTCCCACTTCTCTCAGATCCCTCGAGGTTGTGTCGCATTTCTTGGCATTTTTAGCACAAAAACCATTTTCCTGTTGATGCTTTGTTACCTTTTTCCCCAACCATTAATATTCCCAGTTCAAAAACCCAACCCATCAGCTATTTGACACCTTTCAGTGCTCACCAACAGCTGAAAAAATCTGTATTTTCCATCCTAGGACTGCAAGGAAAGCACCATCCTGCTAAGAAGGGCTGATCTGGTTTACATCCTGTCAGCAGCCACTCAGACACTGCTGAGGAGAGACATGTCCCTCAACAGGAGGTTGTATGCATGGCTGCTAGGTACTGTGCCAAATCCAGGGATTTTCAATGTTCTGGATACTTGAGAGGAAAAAAAAAAGTCAGTGTTTAAAATAGAAATACACTTTTTTAGCTGTTAATGAATGATGATGAAGTGGTGTTTATTTGCCATTTATGAAGTGCCTTAATACAATGAAACATTTGGCAAGCAGGGCTTCTCTTCAGAGGGGAATTTATTTCTCTCTGAATCCCAGGGTATCTGATAAATTCTGGTTCCGCCCACAGCTTGTTGTGAAGTGTTTCAGTAGACTAAAAGGACTAAAAGTTAATATTTTAACCTTATTTTTTGGGAAGAAATATTGATTCCCACCGTGTTTGGCCTTGGTTTTGATTTCTGTGTTGTGCTAAACATCTGGATGACCTCAAACTGGTCATTTTGTTGAAATGACAAAGGTTAAAAATGCAGTGTAAATTCCATATGAACCCCTCAGTGCTCTGTGCTGCTCTCTGAGCTCCTCCTGCCTCTGTTTTCTCGTAGGCTCTGATATTAAAGGTGGCACTTTTGCTCCAGACTCCACCAATTCTGAAGACCATGCTGTTTATTTCTTTAGAAAATACTCTAAGGATCTTTTGGTTGAGGTTGGTGTTCGTTTTATACAGATGTATTCCAGATAAATTCATGATCCCATAAATTTTAGCTCAAACTGTGTCCAGGATTATTCCCAATTATTGGTTTGTCCTTCCCTCTCTGTCCCTGTGGTTACATTTCCATCTATCTCAAAGCCTCTGTGCTGTATTTATCCCAATATTGGATTGCTTATGGAATCTAAGGAAACCAAAGGGAAGCATCTTGGCTGAACTACCTGAACTATTTTAAAATGTTACTCTGGATAAGATCAGTCCTTGAGCAGAGATGATGGGAAGATGGAATTGATTTGTTTACCTTGGATGGAAAATTGGAGTTCATTTGCAGTCAGTCCTAAACAAAATCAAATTTAGAAACACTTCAGCTCTTAATAAGATGACAGTCTGTCTCTGATGGATAACATTGTGATGTTTTCCTTTTCCTAGAGTTTGATTGTGATTCTGCATCAGAAGTTCCCAGAGTCTGACCCAGAGGAGCAGCACCAGGCTTATCTCAAACCCTTCCGGATCCTCATCAGCCTCCTGGACAAACCTGAAATAGGTGAAGTCTTTGTCCCAAATCTGAGTAGGACTTAACAAAACCCTGCAGAGTCCTAATCCTGACTCTGTTGTGTGGGAGTGTGCAGGAGGCTGTTCCTTGTCTTGGCCCTGCTCTGGAATTAATTCCCTCTCCAGGTCCTCTCTGGCTGCCCCACAGAGCCCTGCAGAGCATGGATGGATCCCAGGGAGGGAAATGCAAATCTGTGCCCTCCTGTAGGGTCAGCACAACCCAGGCTGGGAGCTGTGCCAACCCCAAGCCTACAGGCTGGGGACAGAGTGTCCTGAGAGCTGCTCAAGCAGGAAAAGCCCTGGGGGTGCTGGTGACAGGGGCTGGACACGAGCCCAGGGGTGCCCAGGGGGGCAAGAGGCCACTGGCCCCTGGGCTGGATGAGGAATTGTGTGTCCAGCAGGAGCAGGGCAGGGATTGTCCCTCTGTGCTCCAGGGCTGTGTCCAGTTGTGGCTCCTGCAGGAGAGGCCTGGAGGGGCTGGAGCGTGTCCAGGGCAGGGAAGGAGCTGGGGAAGGGGCTGGAGCCCCAGGAGGGGCTGAGGGAGCTGGGCAAGGGGCTGAGCCTGGAGAAAAGGAGGCTCAGGGGGGACCTGGTGGCTCTGCACAAGTCCCTGCCAGGAGGGGACAGCCGGGGGGATCGGGCTCTGCTGCCAGGGAACAGGGACAGGAGGAGAGGGAACGGCCTCAAATGGCACCAGGGGAGGCTCAGGTTGGAGATTGGGAAAGAAAATTTCCCTGGGAGAGTGGTCAGGCCTTGGGATGAGCTGCCCAGGGAGGTTTGGAGTCCCTGTGTGTGGGAGTGCTCAGGAGGAGTCTGGATGTGGCCCTTGGGGACAGGGTTTGGGCTGATGCTGGTGGCACTGGGGTGGCACTGGGTGATCCTGGAGGCCTCTCCCAGCCTTGGTGATTCTGGGATTCTGTGCCTTGAACTGGCATCTGAGGGGCAGTTACAAAGAAGCACTTCCACCCTTGTCTCAATACTCTGCTCACTTTGTTCCTTGGAGCTGATCTGCTCTTCCCTCTCCCGTGTCTGTCCTGCTGTGTCCGTGCAGCACCAGGAGGATGAGGCTCTGGCCATCCTTATTTCAAGGGCAAATTCACCTTTCTGCATTAAAGAATTAAACCAAAGTGACTTGACAATTTTTAAAACATATTTTGGATGGGGAGTGATGTTGCCAAAGAGGTTGTTTCTGTTATAAATGCATTGATTAATCTAATTTAGAAAGGAAATGAGAGATGTTGCCCTGCTGGATGTGTTGCTTGGCTGCCTGACAATCTGCATTAATCCAAAATACAAATAAAGGGATAATAAATCCCTTTTAAATCAGGGATATTTAGCTCAACTGCATTATCCACTTTAATCTTTCCAGTCAGCACATAAAGTTTGACTCCTTGAGCCTTAAGCCATTAAGACTTTCACTCCCTTTGGAAATGGATTTAACAATGCAACAATTATTTAAAGGTATCAAATCAAACATAACAAGCTTTGACCTTTTCTGCTCTTCTTAATCACTTAAACTTTTATGTTTTCATTTTTAAAAACACTCATTACAATGCTTTATACACTACTTGTTTTTTTAATTAGTCCAAGTTTGGGGCATTGAAATTATTTATTCTTCCCCTCCTCTGTAGACAACTCCTGGATTCTTTTTTCCCTTTCCTTGCAGGGCCACAGGTTGTTGGGGATCTGTTCCTGGAAGTTCTTAGAGCTTTTTATTCCTACTGCAAAGACACCCTGGGTTCTGATCTCAAACTCAGCTACAATCAAAGTGGCAACATCCTGGCAAGGTATGACAAATTTCCAGCTCTGGGCTGAACCTGGCTCATTTTTTTTAAGCCAAATGGTTAAAATGAAGGAGTTTAATGGAGTTTTGGGTTGTAACAAAGTGACTTTCTGGACAGAGGATGAATTTTTTCTCTGGCTTCCCCTTTCCCCACACACAATGAATTTCTCTTGAATTAGCAGAGAAAAATGAAGTTTGCTGCATGTGATGGGTGTTGGGTAACCACAGTGACATCAGGCTGCTGACAGAGCTCAGCCTTGTGATTTCCATCATCTGAGAGATGCTCCAGCTCCAGCTATTCCAGAATGATCTAATCTTTGATTTAAACAAATCAACATTTTTCAGCTTGGAGAAAAAGGGGAAAAGATTTTAGAGTCCATCAGGTCATGTGATGTGAATCCTCACTGACATCTGCTTCTCTTTGTCTTTTCTTTCCCTTCCAGTGCAATCAAAGAGAACAAAAATGCTTCAGAAATTGTCAAAACAGTGAATTTGTTGATCACATCCTTAAGCACTGATTTCCTCTGGGATTACCTGACCAAGTGCTTTGAAGATTGTTTCAGGTGTTTATGTTGTGCTCTCAAAAATGCCACTTCAGAGCTGTCTGTTCAGGATAATAATATTTACTGAAGCTTTTAAGGGACATCACACATGGTAGAAGCAGCCAGATCTGTAAGTTGTGTCCACAAATAATTCAGGAATGCAACCAGGTAAACAATTAGATGGAAATTTCAACCTGGGAACAAAAGAAATTCCTTTCAAATCAACAGAAGAAGGAAAAAGGGTTGGGAGGGGAGGTGGAGAGATCTTTATGGAAGAAAAAATAAAGATATTACATGGGCTTTAAGGTCTCTTCCAGCCCTCTGATTCTATGGTATCTCTCTTTTTATCATTTTCTAACTCTAAGAAAGAAGATTCTGCAATCTGAAAATGAGCAGCTCTTCATCATAGCACACAGAGTTGAGGTTGTTTTGACAGAATATTTTCTCCTGCTGTGTCAGAAGCCCTTTGCCTCAGAGCTGTTCAGTATTTTGTGCTGATTTTAGTGAAGCTTTTTGCTCATAACCAGAACTTTGCAATGGAAAACAAACCTTACATAAGAATGTTTCTTTCACTCCAGAAACAAATGCACAGGGATGAGATATCCTCTGGAAAGTGTGAGCACTCCTCCTACCATTTCAGAGCTCTGCACACTGCTGGTGTTCCTGCTGGATGTGATTCCTTTGGTAAGGCTGGCTTTGTCAGACACCGATCACTGCTGGATGAGATGGGATAACTCCTTGAAACATTCTTGATTTCTTTCAGGAGCTCTACTCAGAAGTGCAGACTCAGTACCTGCCCCAGATGCTCAGTTACATGGTGCAGTCTCTCCTGGAAAACATGGAAGTGTTGGGACTGCCAGAACTCACTCATGCCTTAAAAACCTGTTTTAAGGTGCTCAGCAAGGTGCAAATGCCCCCTTCCTACCTGGACACTGAGACAGGGAGTGGCAATGGGGTAGGTGCTTTTCAACCCCTCAGAGATGGGTAAAACCCTTTAAAAGTCGTGGTTGAAAGAATTTTGGGACAGGATTTAAAATGCTAATGCTCCTGCAGCCTAGATGACAATTGCACATGAAGGGAGCCACAGGAAAAATGGAGAGAGACAATTTCCAAGGGAGGGAGGGACAGGACACAGGGGAATGGGTTTGAACTAAAAAAGAGTAGGGGTAGATGGGATATTGGGCAGGAATTGTTCCCTGTGAGGGCGGGGAGGGGCTGGCATGGAATTCCCAGAGCAGCTGTGGCTGCCCCTGGATCCCTGGCAGTGCCCAAGGCCAGCTTGGGCAGGGTTTGGAGCACCCTGGGGTAGTGGAAGGTGTCCCTGCCCATGGCAGGAGTGGCACTGGATCATTTCTAAGATTCCTTCCAACCCCAACCTATAATCCTATGAAATTTTAAAGCACGACAATAAAGATTTCTTGAAACTTCCCTTCTTTGGCTACTTCCAGAGCATTCTGCTGCCTTGTTACTCTCACTGGGTGTTCAGTTCTGGCCTGTTGGAATTATTTGTGCCACTGAAGGGGTTTAGTCTGGTCTGCCCTTGAGAAGGATGGGATCGAAATGGTTTTGGAAACAGAATGCAGTAGCTAAAAACTGGAGTTGCCAAATGCAGCCCAGCTCCACAGCTGGTTAGGTCTGCAGGGCTTTCAATTAATATTTCAGTGGAGCACAATGGGGCATTGTTGGTGTGCAAAGGACCATGCTGAGGAATGAGAATTAAATGGGATAAAGCAACCCCACGAGCACAGCCTGCCAGAATGTGCCAGCAGAACAAACTCCTGCAGCTGAGCAGAAATAATGCAACAGATGGAACACTGCTCTGGGGGGAAATTGGTTTTAAGGGAGCACATCCCTCTGTTTGATGACTCACTGTGTGAGGTTTATAGAGATATTTGTTGAGTTTTAAAAGGAAATGAATGGGGCTGTTTATAAACAATCCAGTTTCTGATCCTGAAACTGGAAATTGCAAACAGGACTTTCTCCTTTTCCTGTCATCGCTGTTCTCCAAGTTAAATCTCCGTTGGCAGTGCCACATTAACCACATCCCTGTTGCTGTTGCAGAGCCCAGTGCCAAAGGAAGATGTGGACATAACCCTGGAGACCAAACCTGTGCTGCAGGAGGAGGAGGAGGCTCCATTCCCTCCCCTCAAGTCAGAGGACAGTGGCATTGGCCTGAGTGCCTCCTCCCCAGAGCTGTCCCAGCACCTGGGGGTGCCCACGGTGACCCTGGAGAGAGATGATGTCTGGAAAAAAGGAGGGAGCATCCAGAAAACTCTGTATTGCATCCAGGAGCTGGTTGCCAAGTTTTCCAGCAAATACATTTTCGGGCTGCAGCTCCAAGAAATGAGTCCTGAAGGGATTGCAGCAATAAATCTGAGTGGGAAGGAGAAAAAGGAGAATGGCTACAGGTTACCTGAGAGTGGCAACAAGAAAAAGAGTCCCTGGGATGCCAAGCAAATCACTGTGCCTCAGGTGAAACAAATGCTCTCAGAGCTGTTCTCAGCCCGGGGCTCGCCCTTCAGGAGCAAGAATTCCACTCCTCTCCTCTCTGAACACAGCTCTGCTCACAAAAAGGAGAAGGAGGAGGAGGAGTGGGACCTGGAGCTGGTGTTGGGACCCCTCAGAGGAGACTGCAAGGAAGCTTTTTCTGCAGCTTGTCACCTGCTGCTGGATTGTACCACATTCCCAGTTTACCTGTCCCAGGAGGAGATGGAACAGTTGTACCTCTCTCTGTCCCAGGGGCCTGGTAAGAAAAGCTTTCTTCCCTGAGCATTTTTAGGATGCAAACAGTGAGAGCTTGGCTGTTTTCAAGACCAGAGTCAGTGAAAACCCTTGGACAGGGCTGAGGGCAAATTGTGAATTAAAGCCTCACCCACCTCAACATCTGGGGTGTGTCTGGCAGCTGAGTTTTGCCAAGGTTTTTTTTTGCACTTTGTTTTGGAAAAATTCCACTAGAAAATCTGGAGCTGAAGGGATACAAAGACCTCCTGGCCTGCATAGCCTTGCATGGTTCAGGATTTTTAGGATATCCATCCCTATTGTCCATGGGTGGTGTCCCTGAAAAAGGATGTTTTAGAGGAAGATGGGTGTAGGTGGAAAATTCGAGCTCTAAACCATAACAGAGGCAAAATCATCTCTCATCCCAAACCCTCAGGATTCAAAGGAGTTCAATGTAACAAATAAGAATAATTTTGTGTAACTGGAGGGCCCGTTTGTTCTTGGATTTCCAGTTCATTCCCTAGCTTTAGCAGGAGCTGTTATTGGCCTGAAGGTTAACCCACAAATAGGTTTCTGGGGAATGGAGAGGTGGGAAACTGGAAAATTGGGTTCTGTTCCTCACGTCACTCCATATTCCTGTGTCTGATGATATTCCCATCATCTCCGTGGCTGAGCATGGCACAGACATGGAATACTTCCATTATTCCCTCAGGAAAAGATAGCTTGGATTGCTGTCAGCCACTTCAGTTATAAATGTATAAATCCTGAAATGAGGGGCCTCAGTGCTGCTGGAAGAGCCTCCATGGATCCTGAGCCCTCTGGAGCTGTTGGTGACAACAGCAGCTGGCAAACAAAACAGCAGCTCTAAATAAGGGTTGGGAAGAAACAGAATGGGGAAAGCAGAAATCTGTAGGTATTGGGATCCTGCAAGAGCTTTGTGCTGGGAGAAGAAGGGAAAACATGGAGAGGTGGTGGCTGCCTCATCCCTGGAAGTGTTCCAGGCCAGACTTGGAGCACCTTGGGAGAGTGGAAGGTGTCCCTGCCATCTTCAAGGTCCCTCCCAACCCAAACCTTCTGTAATTCCATCAGCTGTTGATGATGGGATCTGGGCAGTCATTTTGTTCCTGTGGCCTTGCTTAAAGGATTTTTGGGGGTATGACCCCAAGCCTGAGGTTGTTTCCAACCCTTCCCTTGGGAGCAGGAGGTGATCCCAGCTTCCCTGTGTGGCTGAAGTCCCTGATGACGATCTGCTGCTGCGTCAACGACTGCTACGTGCAGAACGTGTCCATCTTCACCCTCCTGGAGGTCATCAACCACTCCCAGTCCCTGGCACTGGTGATTGAGGACAGGATGAAGAGGTACAAAGTGTCTGGCCACAACCCTTTCCTTGGCAAGCTGCAGATGGTCACCCTTCCTCCCATTGCTCCTGCAGTCCTGAAGATGATCTCGGAGAAAACGGATTTCTACCAGGTGTCCATTTTCTTTTCCTTTTTTACTACACTGACCCTCTAATTCATACAATCCTGGGATTCTGAGGCAATTTGGGAATGCCTTCTGGTAACAGGAAGCCAGGAGAGAAATGGCTCTTATTATTAATACAGTTCTTCATGTAATTATATTTAGCTGTTTGCTCTTTTTCCCTAGAGAGTTGCCTGTGTGCTCTGGAATCAGCTGAACAAGGAGACTCGGGAGCACCACATTGCCTGTGTGGAATTGTTCTACAGACTTCACTGCCTGGCTCCCTCAGCAAATATCTGTGAGGACATCATCTGCCAGGCCCTTCTGGATCGGGATAAAGTAAGTCCTGGATGCACTGAAGTCCCTCCAGCACCGTGGAATTGTTCCGGTGTTTCCCAGATTTCCTGCTGTTCCCTTCTCCATTTCTTCACTCCCATGGTTGCTGTGTTTTCCAAGAGTCTGACAGGCTCTGTCCATGCTTTTACAGTTCCCTGGGATTCAGGATTCATCCTTGTTCAGCATGGGATTAGTGCTGGACTTAATCCCTGGATACAAAATCTATCACCAGATATTAGCTGGAGGTTTTAGCTCAAGCCCAAATCCTGTAGTTTTTGTGGGTATTTCCCACTGCCCCAGCTCCACCAATAGCTGTAAAATCACTTTATTTTAGCTTGATTTTATAGTATTTGGTCCCACAATAAGCTGTATTTTGAGTGAGCCAGTTACTAATTATTTTCCTTCCCTAATACAATGACAGCACAGTTCTTTAACAGCTGAGAGTACATTTTGCACAATAAAACTTTACCCAGTCTTTGCTATCCTTTTCCTGTCCTTGCAATTTTCCAACATAAAAGTTTGCAAACCTTTTTCAAGCTTTCCAGCAATAACCACTGCCTGGATGCCAATGTGTTCCTATTTTCATCCATCTTGGAGACCTCCCTAAATCTGCCTTTTTTTCCTTGCCAAGGGGACAAGGCTGGAAGCTCTGTTCAGATTCTCTGTCCTGTGGCACCTGACCAGAGAGATCCAAGGCAGCAGAGTGACTTCCCACAATCGCTCCTTTGATAGGTATTTCCACTTCCATTTGTGTTTTTATGTTTAATTATATCGTGCTTTATTCTCTTTTCTGAGCGGGGGAGGAGTTTCCTGTAGGGAGAGTTTAAAAAAGAGGAACAAAAGGAACATTTTCCACTTCCTTGGAGTTTATTTTTGCAGGGCACTCTGTGCTTGCTGTGTATTTTTTGGATGAAGGAAGTTGCTGTAAAAATAGAAAGAGCTTCATAAAGGAGGAGTGGCTTTTCTGCAGAGCAGGTATTTTTTTTATCTTGGAGTGAATTAAATTTGCCTTCCAAAGAAAATAACACCAGCTCCTTGTAAAAATAAAAATCTTAGTTTAGTTTGACTTCCTATGGGATAAAAGGAGATAAAAGCAAATAAATATGGGAAAGAACTTGAAAAGTGGGAGGATTTGTGTGGCCTTGCTTGTAGAATTCCTGAACTCAGTCCAGGAAAAGCTGCTTGGCCAAAGCTGTTGGGAGCAGACCTGAGCCATTGGCTGCTGCTTCCTTGAGCACGCTCTGGGTGTGTTCCCTGCCAGGATTTTATTGCTTGATTTAACATTTTTTAGAGATTTCAGCTGTCCTTGGTGCTGGTGATGCCTTGGAGTGCCTACCTATAATAGAGACAAGTTTAGGAGAATAAAGTAGGTATTTATTAAAGGCCTTCCACAGACACACCTTGGCCACTCAGAAGCCTCCCAGAGGCTACACCCAGGATGGACAATGGTCACGAGTTCTTCAGGCAATTAAAAGTTTGGTCCATTTCCATATCAGGGGTTAATCCTCCAGTTACAGCTTCAGGTAATGAAGTCACATTCCCCCAGTTTGCTCCCCCACAATTAATTTTTGTTTAGACTTTCCAGGGCCTGAGGCTGTCGAGTGTCCTTGCATTTCAGGCCTGGAGAGGGATTGTTTTGTCTGACCAAAATGGGAAAGCAGTAACTAACACTTTATAGGGAGTTTAGAGTTAAGCCCTAATGGACAGGTGTTGGAACCCTGGAAGCTGAAAATTTTGGGTTTTCTGAGCTGGAGGGTGCTGACCCTCAAGCAAGCACCACATTTTACTCGAGGCCTTGGGAAAAGCTCCTGAGGTTGAGTGATGGCACAGAGGTTGTGGGTGTGTGGTTTGAGTGGTGGTGTGTGGTCTCACAGGGTGAAAAGCTTAGATTTGGGATTTTGGTGTATAGGAATATAATGGGAGTCAAGGTGGAGGGGTTTGGGCCATGTCTGGGTCTTTCTCCTTCACTTTCTTCTTCCTGCTTCTTCATGGGTTTGGGTGGTTTTCTGTGATTGGGTGGAAAGTGTCCTCATTGTGGATCCACAGGTGGTCATTACTGGGTTAGACACATAAATAATAGAGGTCTCATCTTGTTATTGGGTAATTAGCACTTAAAAGACCTTAGGATGAGTTATAGAGAAGACATTTTCTGACTTGCTGGTTAGAGCTCACGCCTTGTGAGTCTGGAAATAGATAAGAGACAACAAACACCCAACTGAGCACTCAAATACTTCGTTTCTCATGTGTTATCATCCTGACCCTGGAGCAGAACTGAGAAACCAGAAGTCTCACAGACAGGATTTGAAAAAATAGAAAAGCTGAAATGCTAAGGCACGGCTGGTTTGTCCCTCAGGTCGCTGTTCGTGGTGCTGGACAGCCTGAACTGCTCGGACGGGGCCATCGGGGCGGCGGCTCAGGGCTGGCTGATCCGGGCGCTGTCCCTCAGCGACGTGGCGCGGATCCTGGAGCCCGTGCTGCTGCTGCTGCTGCACCCGCGCACCCAGCGCACCTCCATCACCTGCATCGAGCACGGCAGCTCCCCAGGTACAGCCGGGGCTGCTCGGAGCCTGCCACAACGCCAGGCACCCGCCAGAGCCGCTGGCTCGCCCTCCCCTGCTGCGGCTGGGTAAAGGAGGGAGGAGGGGGAAAAAATCAGTGAAGGCTTCATGAAGCAAAATAAGCTCAGTTTTAGCTGAAAAGTGAATTTATTGCTAACGGAATCAGAGGATAATGAGAAGTAAAACAAGCCCTTAAAAGACCTATCCCTCCCCAGCCCCTCCCTCTTTCCCACTCACAGGACCTGGGGGTTTTGGTCAGTTCATCAGTGAGATTTTCTTCTGCTGCCCAGGGAGAGGAGTCCTTCCCCTGCTGCACCATGGGGTCCCTCCCACAGGAGACACAGTTCTCCATGAACTTCTCCAGCTTGGCTCCACTCTCACGAGCAGCAGTCCTGACAAATCTGCTGGAACATGAATTGTCCCAGTGGGCCAACAGTCCTCCCAAAACTGCTGTGGCGTGGGCCTCTCCTTCCATGGGGTGCAGTCCTCCAAGGACAGGCTGCTCCAGCCTGGAAGCAAAGGCCCACTCTCTCCACTGTGTCACCCACTGGATCACAGCCTCCTCCAGGCATCCACTGGCTCCAGCATGGCCAACCCCACCAGGGGCTGTGCATGCAGAGATGATCTCTGCATCCCCCATGGATCCCCGTGGACTGTGGGTGGATCTCTGCATCCCCCATGGATCCCCGTGGGCTGTGGGTGGATCTCTGCATCCCCCATGGATCCCCACAGGCTGTGCATGGATATCTGCATTCCCTGTGGATTCCATGGGCTGTGCATGGATCTCTGCATCCCCCATGGATCCCCGTGGGCTGTGGGTGGATCTCTGCATCCCCCATGGATCCCCACAGGCTGTGCATGGATATCTGCATTCCCTGTGGATTCCATGGGCTGTGCATGGATCTCTGCATCCCCCATGGATCCCCGTGGGCTGTGGGTGGATCTCTGCATCCCCCATGGATCCCCACAGGCTGTGCATGGATATCTGCATTCCCTGTGGATTCCATGGGCTGTGCATGGATCTCTGCATCCCCCATGGATCCCCGTGGGCTGTGGGTGGATCTCTGCATCCCCCATGGATCCCCACAGGCTGTGCATGGATATCTGCATTCCCTGTGGATTCCATGGGCTGTGCATGGATCTCTGCATCCCCCATGGATCCCCGTGGGCTGTGGGTGGATCTCTGCATCCCCCATGGATCCCCACAGGCTGTGCATGGATATCTGCATTCCCTGTGGATTCCATGGGCTGTGCATGGATCTCTGCATCCCCCATGGATCCCCGTGGGCTGTGGGTGGATCTCTGCATCCCCCATGGATCCCCACAGGCTGTGCAAGGATCTCTGCATCCCCCATGGATCCCCACAGGCTGTGCATGGATATCTGCATCCCCATGGATCCCCACCTTGTTTCCTTCACATGTTCTCACCTCCTCCCCTTCTCTGGCTTGGAAAAAACTGTGCTTGCCCCACTTTGTTTTGATTTTCTTGTTAAAGATCTTATAACAGAGGAGTTACTCACCACTCACAGACCCAGCCTTGGCTAGCACCATGTCCACCTTCAGAGCCATCAGGGATTGGATCTGCTGGACATGGCAGAAGCTTCCAGCAGCTTCTCACAGCAGCCACCTCTACCAAAAACCAGGTGGTAGAGGTAGGACCACTAGTACCAAAATCAGGCCCTGCAAAACCAATACAAGCTGGCATCAAGCTGGGAGTGCTCACACAGCCCTGAGCTCCTGCTGAAGGGAGGAGTTGTTCCCCTGTGTCAGATCTGTGGATTCCTGCTCCTCTGATCCCTGTAGTGATGCCTAAGGCAGAGTTCAGGGCCAAATTGTTCTAATTGAAGGATCATTCCAATTCTGGTGGCTGCACCTCCCTGTTGGTTTGGATTGCTCCCTGCTTTGCTCTGGGATCCTGTCCCACACTTCTTTCTTTCCCAGATTATCCAAACTGTTCCTGTTTTCAGGATCCCCTCTAGCTCTGCAAGCAGAAGGAATCCAGGAGCAGTTGGGTGACTGTGTGAGAAATACCCTGCTGGTTTAGGCACACAACACACAAAGCCAGTCCTCATCCTGCTGACTTCTGCAAATTCAAATATCTGTGTCCAAAGATCTGTTTTCATTCAAGAGCAGAGCTGAGCCTTTGTGGCAGAGGTATCACAGAGCTAGGATGTGGAAGCAAAATATTTGGAATTGAAGATGAGCTCCAGCCACACAGATTTCAGGTTTGGGATTGCTGGAAGTGGAATGGATGTGAGACATCTGCACCATTTATAGGCTGGATCCATGGGCTGAGGCCAACGGTGTGAGGGGCAACCAGGCCAAGGGTCAGATCCTGCCCTTGGTCACAACAACCCCGTGAGCTCCAGGCTGGGCAGAGGGGCTGGAAAAGCCCTGGGGGTGCTGGTGACAGGGGCTGGACACGAGCCCAGGGGTGCCCAGGGGGGCAAGAGGCCACTGGCCCCTGGGCTGGATGAGGAATTGTGTGTCCAGCAGGAGCAGGGCAGGGATTGTCCCTCTGTGCTCCAGGGCTGTGTCCAGTTGTGGCTCCTGCAGGAGAGCCCTGGAGGGGCTGGAGCGTGTCCAGGGCAGGGAAGGGAGGTGGGGAAGGGGCTGGAGCCCCAGGAGGGGCTGAGGGAGCTGGGCAAGGGGCTGAGCCTGGAGAAAAGGAGGCTCAGGGGGGACCTGGTGGCTCTGCACAAGTCCCTGCCAGGAGGGGACAGCCGGGGGGGTCGGGCTCTGCTGCCGTGTCCCAAGGGAAAGGAGGAGAGGGAATGGCCTCAAAAGGCACCAGGCAGGCTCAGGTTGGAGATTGGGAAAAAAATTTCCTCATGGAAAGGGTTGTAAAGCACTGAAAGGGGCTGCCCAGGGCGGTGATGGGGTCACCTTCCCTGGAGGTGTTGAAACTCTGTGCATGTGGCACTTGGGGCCATGGCTCAGACATGAACATGGGGGTGGTGCTGGGTGATGGTTGCACTCTGATCTTGGAGGTCTTTTGCAACTTTAACAATTCTGTAATTTGGCCCAAATATCCAAGTTGGGTGGGGTTTTTTTTCTTTCCTGGAGCAGAGCTGGAAGTGGAGATGTTTCTGGGAGTTTTATAGACAGGAAGTTCCTGTCACCTGTCCTGTGCCTGTTACCAGGCTGTGCTTTCAGCGTCATTTTTTGGTGTCAGTTGACAAATAAATGTCACACCATTACAGCATACACAGGGCTGCTATAGAAACACAGAGCTAATCTGTTTCTTCCTTGTTCCACAGCATTTAATCAAGGAAAACATTAGCTCTTTAATTAATTGATTATTCAGTCTCTCTGTTGCCATCCTTCTCATTGCCCTCCTGATCTCCACAAATATTTGTTGTTCAGGAAGCATAAAAAGAGACAATTGTCACTCCTAGGGAGTCTCAGCCTAAAAGTGCTTTATGTTTTGATCCCTTTCTTTTTGCAGTAGGTTAGCACTGCTCTTTAACCACTTTAAAAGAGAAATAATTCTTGCCTTAAGAATAATTCTTGCCCATGTTTTAGCTCCACTCATTACAATTAATATTGAGCAAAGTAGCTTTATAAACTTTTTTAAAAAATTATTTATTGAATATAAAGCATGATGACCCTTAAAGGTCCATTCCAAGCCAGGCTATGATATGATTTTATGTACAAAACAGAAATTAAATGCAAAAAATATTTTTTCAGACTATGTTCGTGATTGGCTTTGCAAGAAAAAGGCCCCTCTGGAGGAGTCTGGCATCTCTGAGAGCAATTCTGAGGAAAACCTTCCCCTGAGCCAGTTCACTACCGTGGACAGAGAAGCAATTTGGGCAGAAGTGGAAAATGATCCAGAGAAAGCAGAGCTGAAAGCTGAGCAGCCTGAAAATGACACATCTGAGAAGGACAACAGCGAGCACACGGAGTCTGCAGACACCAGCACAGGCCACGACAGCGACAACACCTCCTCCTTCTCCCCTTCCCTGGAGCTGCAGGAGGGGAGCCACGAGGACAAGGAGGCTGCAGGCGATGGCAGGGAGGCTCCAAGCCACGGGAATTCCCTCAGCACCTCCCTGTCCGACAGCTCCAAATGCAGCGCCGGGCCCAACCTCGTGAGGGCCGACTCCGAGAGGACTCAGGCCTCCGAGTCTCTGTCCAGCGACGAGGAGATGGACTTGGAGCTGCAGGAAATGGCTCACTGCAGGCTGCTGAAGCAGCAGAAGGAGAAGCAGGAGCTGGCAGAGGCCCTGTTCAAGCACGTGCTGCTCTACTTGCAGCCCTACGACTCGCGGCGGGTGCTCTACGCCTTCTCCTTGCTGGAGGCCGTGCTCAAAACCAACCCCAAGGAATTCATCGAGGCCGTGGCCACCACCAGCATGGACACCAGCTCCACAGCGCACCTGAACCTCATCTACAACCTCTTGGCTCGCCACCAGGAAGCTCTGGTCGGGCAGAGCTTTTATGGGAAGCTGCAGCCTCAGTCCCCCGGCGTGTGTCCCCACTCGCTGCTGATCGAGCTGCTCACCTCCCTGTGCCTGAGCTTCCTGCGCTCCTACTACCCCTGCTGCCTGCAGCTCAGCCACAGGGACCTCCTGGGCAACAGGGACGTGCAGGTGAAGAGCGTGGAGGTGCTGATCAGGATGATGGCCCAGCTGGCCAGCACGGCCAAGGCGGGGGAGCCGGGGAGCGCGGAGCTGATCCGCGAGCTGCTGGCCAGGTGCCGCGTGCAGGAGCTGGTGCTGCTGTCCCTGGCCGCCTCCATGGACGTCAGCCGCCGGCGCCACGCGCTGCTGGCGGCCCACGGGCCCCAGGAGCAGCTCTTCCAGGACAGCCTGATCAATTTTGGCCACGATCAGATCTGGAGCGAGCACCCGCTCCAGATTGAGCTGCTGAAGCTGCTGCAGGTGTTGATTGTGTTGGAGCACCACCTAGGGCGGAGCCCCGAGGAGCAGGAGAAGCAGGCAGACCTCTCCAAGGAGTGGCAGCAGGCTCTGAACTTCCAGCAGGCCATCGGGGCCCTGCAGTACGTGTCCCCACATCCCATCACTTCCCAGGGGTTGTTTGTCTCTGCCGTGGTGAGGGGGCTCCAGCCCGAGTATGGCCATGGGATGCATCCCACGTGGGTGGCCTTGGTCACCAGTTCCCTGCCCTATTTTGGGAAGTCCTTAGGCTGGACCGTGGCTCCGTTCGTGGTGCAGATCTGTAAAAACCTGGATGAGCTCGTCAAGCAGTATGAAAATGAAGCTGTGAAGACGTCTGCCAAAACATCTGCCAGGTAAGAGCCACCTGGGGGGATTTTTTTATCCCAAAAATTCCCCTTTCCACAGAGCACTGAGTGTGTAGGGACTCACTGGGTCAGCACTGTGGCTCCCAGAGTTTGATCTTTAATTCCTGCTGCACCTGTCCCTGGAGTGAGCTGGAGACAGGATTGTTGCAGCAGCTGGAGGAAGAGAAAAGAGAGGAGCAGCAGCTGTGATATTTCCTGGCTCCCTCTGCCTTCCCTCCAAGTATAAAAGCTCCCAGTTTTATGGCTCCTTTCATTTTGATATTCCTTACCTGATATTCCTGATACTCACTCCAATTTTAGCTATGGAATAGAAACAGGAATTTTTAATCGAGGAAATACCACTTGGCTTATTAACATATTTGGCTTTGTTTTCCCCTTCCAAAGCTTCACTTCCAAAAGAGAAAATGTGACTCCTGATTACCCCCTCACCCTCCTGGAAGGGCTGACAACCATCGGGCACTTCTGCCTTCTGGATCATCCCAGCCCAACAAAAAAGGTACGTGGGAATCCCCTGACAAGAGTCACATCCCTTTTCCTCCCAGGTGAATATAAACAGTGAATTGTACAGGAAAATAACCTTAGAGAGGCCTCAGAGCACACCCAAAGGACTGAACTGACTCAAAGTGAAAGGACTGAGCTTAATTTTTCTGTATTTGAAGCCTGCAAAGTGAATTTTAAGTCATTGCTCATGAAGATGTTGGTGATGCAAATAATCCTTAACAAAGCTGTCCTTAACAAACTCGTTTATGTTCTTTTGAGTTGATAATGTTTTGATGTGTTCCCTACAATTTTTAGGCTCTTATGCATAAGGAATTATTTTAACATTGATATTTTGGGGTTTTTCCCAGTCATCCTGTTCAGCTGAACCTGCCAACCTGAGGAATGCCAGGAATGCCATCCTGGAGGAGCTGCCTCGAATTGTGAACACCATGAGCCTCCTCTGGAGTGTCATAAAGAGGGAAGACTCCCAAAAAAGACCAACTGACTTCTTTGGGACAACTAAAAGCTCCTCTTCAGTCTACTTTAAAGCAACCAAAGTAGGAGCCCTTTTAAAATGTTGATTTTTTTAATCTCCTCATCCTCCCCAGTGCATTTTACATGAAGTTCTTGTATTGTTGATTATTTTCTGTATATCCTGGGAAAGGAAATAATATTCTATAAACTAGGAGATGATCTTTGCCTTACATTGTTAATTACTTCCCCTCCTTTACAGACACTAAGAACAAAAATATTGGACTTCCTAAATCCCTTGACAGCACAACTTGGAATCCAGCTGATGGCAGCAATTGCAGCAGTATGGAACAGCAAGAAACCTCACAGGAGTCACAGTAAAACCAAGGTGAAGCTAAAGAAAGGCACCCTTTTATTGCCTATATAAAGGCAAATGTTACATTTGCATGGACAATTCTCAACTCTGTTGGTAGATTCTTTGGAGTTTTTTTAATAGCACTGAAAAATGTGAAATCCTGGTAGTTAGAAAAGCATCAGGGCTACAATTAAACCTCAACAAATAATCAAATTAAACCCACATTGTGGGTTTAAATCTGAGAATAAAAGCCATATTTTATTCAGTACTGGATTGCAATTGGACAATTATATCTTAAAGCCCATGAATCAGCTCAATTTTCCAGAGAAAATGAGAGCTGTGTTCTCTGGAACTCATGGTTTATTCTGGGGAGAATTTTTTCCTTTCCTGCTTTAGTTGGAGCAGAATCCAGTTGTTCTCATAAGGTGTTGGGAGAAGATCTTTAAATGACAAGAGCTTTGATTTACCCTTTGTAATTTACATCTAATTTGAGGGGTGTGTCTTTTGTTTTGTTTTCCTTTGTCAGATTCTCCCAGTGGCCAGTGCATCCCAGCTTATTCTCGTGGACTTAATTTGTGCCCTGAATACACTGAAAATTGACACCATATTATATCTGGTCAAAGAGGTGGTCAAGAAACCAGCACAAATCAAGGGGGAAGAGGTGAGCAGGGAGATAATTCCATTTTCTTCATGTATTCCAGGCTGGATCTGTTTCAGTTTGTTTTGAAACATTGTTAGAAGGGTTTGCTTTTAAATGTGGGATTGTCCTTTGCTCCTGAATAAGTTTTGGTACCCAGATTGTGTTTGATGCACAATAAGCAGAGTCTTTAAAATATATCAGGCAGATGGTGATGGGACACGGGGAGTGGTTTTAAACTATCAGAAACTATCAGGGTTGGATGGTATTTTGGGAATAAATCCTTCCCTGTGAGGGTGGGGAGGGCCTGGGATGGAATTCCCAGGGAAGCTGTGGCTGCCCCTGGATCCCTGGAAGTGCCCAAGGCCAGTTTGCATTTTCTTTTTCCTTCTGATGGCAAATAAGTGTGGGTTTGCTTTTCTTTTTCAGAAATCTTCTCTGGTGGATATCCCAGTGCTGCAGTTCAGCTATGCTTTCATTCAGAGGTAACTCAGTCCTTCTAAAAGAGAATCTTCTGTTTGACTCCAGTGAGGGAACAGCCAGTATTGCCACTTCTGCTTTCCTTTGATCTTCATGTCCCAGAACACTTCTCTGCAGGAAATGTGTTGTCCCTTGGCTGTTGACACACAGACACAGAGTGCCAGGGCTGTGACACTGCAAGGGGAAGTGACATTGACAGTCAGGAAGGGCAGGACTGATCCTGAAGCTTTTAGGCCACCAAGTTCCTCTTATTTGTTGATTTTTGTTCTTTCCTTAACTCTGCCTTCACTCAGGTGTGCTTTGCTTTTATTTTTTTTGGCAGACTCCCTGTCCCAGCCCTGCAGGAGAACTTCCAGCCCTTGTTAGGCCTCCTCAGAGACTCTGTGCAGCTGAACTTGGCTCCTCCTGGCCACTTCCTTCTCCTCAGGTACTGCATGAGAGAGGAGAGGTTTCACTGAGGTTTTACTCTGTGCAATTCCTAACTGAGAGTGCTCTGATCCCCCACAGCACCCTGAATGACTTTGTGACAAGGACACCCACCCTGGAAAACAAAAAGGACCAGAAAGACCTGCAGGTACAGTGGGTTCAAATTCACCTTTTAGTTCCTAAACCTGGCACTGTTCATGGAAGGACAAGTGGAGATGACCTGATCTGTCCTTTGGATCTGAATTCCTGTGCTTTTGGGAATGCCTGGATGTGCATCCACACATTTTCCCTGAGGCCTGGTGGACAGGGGAGACTCAAACATGAGAGTCCCAAATGGTTGAAATCTTTTCAAAGCTGTTTTTCCTGTGCACTGTTAGGATTTTTCTCAGAACTGAGCTCGTAACACAAGTGGGATGCCGTGAGTTCACATCCTGTGTGTGAATATTGAAATATTGAAATCTCCAAGCTGTCTAGGAAAATGAATGAATGCTTGGAGCTCCCAGCTGAGTTTGGCAGTGGGAATGACTCTGAGCTCAGCTGTGTGAGGAAAGGAGCAGAGCAGGATTCTCCTCCTGTTCTGCCTTGCTTCACCAGGGCAGTTTGAACTCTGCTTACCTGGGTAGGTTTGGGTTGTGGTTACAGGACTTTCATGTGCCAACAGAGAAGTTCTACCTCCCCTTCTGCTTCTGAGTCTTGCCAGCAAAATGCCAACAATGACAGAAAATGTCATTTTACAGCCTCTGCTTTGCTTTGGCTGGGTGGGATTTGGTTTCAGTGCAGCTCTTCATTTCCCTGGGAATTAAAAAATACCAATTAAATATCTGATGCCACCTTGGTTACATTACAGGAGGTGACCCAAAAGATCCTGGAGGCTGTGGGGACCATTGCTGGTTCTTCCCTGGAACAGACCAGTTGGCTGAGCAGGAACTTGGAAGTGAAAGCTCAGCCTCAGATTTTACCAGATGAATTCAACTTGGAGGATGTCAATGGTAACGTGGCTTTCCCTGACTGCTGCTGCTCCCTCTCCTCTGCTGAAGGCAGTGAAGAGCACGAGGGGTTTGATGTGTGGTTTGCATGATTTTATATTTCAGTGTGACACCAGTTTGCAAATAAATGTTCTGTTTGGGCAGCAAACTAGGAAACAGCAACATTTAAACCTGCCTGAAGAGAAAACTCGATTATTTTGCCTCTTTTAGATACATCAGTGGCACCATCTTCAATGGTTTCTGCCTCTGCTCCTTCAATCTACAGTGTCCAAGCCCTTTCTCTCCTTGCAGAGGTCAGTGGGGCCCTCTCATCTCTGGGGTTATGGGGGTTATGAAGCTGAGGAGGATTTTCCTGGTACATGAAACAGGAGTGCTGTTGCAGGGCATTTCCCACACCCACGCAAATGTTTTCTCTATAAGGAGAAGGGTTCCAGTTTCACCCCTGGACCTTGTAAGGGAAGAAGGCCAGAAACTTCTTTGCTCTGCTGGCAGTAATTGGCTGAGTGCCAAGACAGAAATACTGATAGGTCTCTTTAGCTGTTCCTCAGAAATGTGGCTATTTTTTTATTGGGCTGTTTGCCAAAAAACCCACCTAAGTCTTAAGGGAGAGCACGAGGCTTCTCGGCGCTTTTTGGGGTGTCTTAGCCAGGTGCCAGGGGCTTCTCTGACACCTGTGCACACCTTTGGTTTTATTTCTGTATCATTTGTTATTTTCTATTTTATTAAAACCTTTGCTTGACAAAACACACCTGAAGAGCCATCTGACAGATATTACTAAGCCACTCTGGGAAGTTGCAGGCCAACCCTCAGGACCTGACACATCTTCATGCTGCTCATTACAGTCTGCAGAGTGTGTCAGAGTGCAAATCTTTTGGGGGCTGTTCCCTTGCACAGACCTCCAGCCCGAGACGTGGCAGGCTTTCCCCTTGGCCAGCAGTGGCAGCTGTGGGTTTGAGGAGTTGTGCTGTGCATTTTGCAGGTGCTGGCCTCCCTGCTGGACGTGGTTTACCGCAGTGATGAGAAGGAGAAGGCCGTGCCCCTCATCTCCCGCCTGCTCTATTACGTGTTCCCCTATCTGCGGAACCACAGGCCAGTCTCTCTCTGCTCCTGGCATTTTCCCTGTCTGATCTTTTTGGCTTTTGTTTTCCCCTTGTTTCTCCATTCTCTGCTCCCATTCTAATGGGTTGGAGCTGTGTTTGAGCAGGGTTTCCCCAGGAGCTGAACCTGTTGTTGGTTGAGCTCTGTGACAGCAGTTTCTGCTCAGCCGTGGGGATTCCCTCCCCTGGGATTTTGGGTTTTACACAAATCTCCCCTTTCTGTGCCTGTCAAGGAATGGGGATGGGGCAGCAGAGTATGGGCAGGTCCCAGGATCCACCAGGAAAAAGAGAAAGCATCACCTTTCCCTATCCCCTTCCTAGCTTTTCTAACAAATGTGGGAGAGATGGATGATATCCAGTGGCGACACAGGGCATGGAATCCTGAATGGTTTGGGTTGGAAGGGACCTTAAAGCCCATCCAGCTCCACCCCTGCCATGGCAGGGACACCTCCCACTGTGCCAGGCTGCTCCAAGCCCCAATGG
The DNA here is from genome assembly GCA_013400495.1 of Nicator chloris. Lineage (NCBI taxonomy): Eukaryota > Metazoa > Chordata > Aves > Passeriformes > Pycnonotidae > Nicator > Nicator chloris. The sequence continues at coordinate 66,627 of WAAE01019302.1, forward strand.
CCCACCTGGCCTTGGGCACTGCCAGGGATCCAGGGGCAGCCACAGCTGCTCTGGGAATTCCATCCCAGCCCCTCCTCACCCTGCCAGGGAACAACTCCTTCCTAAAGATCTCGTTCAAATCAACCCTTTTGTGAGTTGTAATCTATTCTTGGACTTTAAAGAAGCTCATACTCATCTTTTTTGTTCTCTCCCCCAGTGCCTACAACATTCCCAGTTTCCGTGCTGGTGCTCAGCTGCTCAGCTCCCTGAGTGGATACGCCTACACCAAGAGAGCCTGGAAAAAGGAAGTGCTGGAATTGTACATGGATCCATCTTTTTTCCAGATGGACACTTCCTGCACTCAGTAAGACATGGAATTGCTGCACTCCAAGCTTGTATTCTGAATTTGCAAGGAAAGGCTTTAAAGCAGAAGAGTAATATTAGGAAAAAAATTCCATTTATTGCTTTCTTATGGAATGGGATAATGTCAAAAATGGGTCTCACCAGACACTAATTCTGCTCCAGACAAGAGTCTGCACACAAATCTGGCCTGGAAACTGTTTCCTTGTATGAAAAGTTTGACCCAACTAATCTCTGAGGTGACTCCACACCACAGCTTTCCTTGGGTATCTAATTCCTTCTCTCTCTCCTGCAGCTGGAGATCCATCATTGATCATCTCCTCACACATGAGAAAACCATGTTTAAGGATTTGATGAGTAAGTATCAGCTGCTGATCATTTATTTCTGCCTCAAGTTGAAATCTATTTGCATTTGAGCCATTTGGGTGCATTTTTATTACACTGATTTATCCATAAAGTGCAGACTGTGCATAATTGACCATTTTATTAACTTCATTCCCAGCTGAAGCTGAGTTAAATCTGGATTTTGGTCATGTCTAAAACACACCAGAGGAGGTTTTGCTGTAGAGGTTCTTCTGTTGGGTTCCCATATTCACATCTTGCTCTAATTTTGAGTTGTCCAAGTTGACCTTTCCCAGGAGGAGACTTTGGCAAACTGTGCAGGTGTCTGCCATGAGCAGTGCAGCAAACCTTCAGCTGATGTTCTGTGACATCTAATTCAGGCTTGAGGAGAGTGTGGAAGAACAATTCCTGGGGGAAAGGGTGGGATGAACCCCTTAAATTGGCCTCAGGCAGCTTTAGTCTCTTTTTCAGCCTTTCTAAAAGAATAATTGAAAAATTACAAGACAAATTTTACCACACAAGACAAATTCACGGTCGGTGACCCAGAGAGAGTTTTTTTTGTAGAAGATTTCGGGACACAGGGATTATTTGCAGCCCCAAAGCCAGGCAGTGTTTGTGGGGTGGGTAATTGTGCTGTGTGTTGCAGCCATGCAGAGCAGTGCCCTGAAGCTGTACCCCAGCTTTGAGCAGAAGGCCATGCTGCTGAAGCGCCAGGCCTTCGCTGTCTTCAGCGGGGAGATCGACCAGTACCACCTGTACCTGCCCCTGATCCAAGGTGAGCCTTCCTCCCTGCCCTTCCCTTCAGCTGGAACACAAATCCCTTTGTCACAGAAGCTGTGGCTGCCCCTGGATCCCTGGAAGTGTCCAAGGCCAGGCTGGATGGGGCTTGGAGCAGCCTGGGGTGGATGAAGCTGTCCCTGCACATGGACCTGGCTGATCTTTAATGTCCCTCCCAACACAAATCATTCCATGATATAAATTCTGTAAAAAATCAAAGTCACCTCTTTTCCAACAAATGCTTCTTTTTTTTTAAATTTTGAACAAAATTTATGAATTTCTGAATTCCAACAGATAAATGATCTCAGCAAGGAGAGACAGGAATCTTGGTTTCAAGAAATATAAATTTTGGTCTAGAAATGTCATTATTTCATGGCAATCTTCCAGCCACTCTTGACCTGTTGTTCTCCTTAAAAGCCAGTTTTGATCACTATAAACCCACTCAGGCTATGTCTGAATTACAATTTAGTTAATACAATGCAAGGAACTCAGCCCAAAACTGATGATAAAGTAAAAATTGTGTTTTGCCACCTTCTACAAGGTGGAGATGGGCCTTTCACAAGGGCTGCAGGGCCAGGACACAGGGAATGGCTTCCCAGTGCCAGAGGGCAGGGCTGGATGGGCTCTTGGGCAGGAATTGTTCCCTGGCAGGGTGGGCAGGCCCTAGCACAGGGTGCCCAGAGCAGCTGTGGCTGCCCCTGGATCCCTGGCAGTGCCCAAGGCCAGGTTGGCCACTGGGGCTTGGAGCAGCCTGGGGCAGTGGGAGGTGTCCCTGCCATGGCAGGGGTGGCACTGGATGGGATTTAAGGTCCCTTCCAACCCAAACCATTCAGGTTTACACACTTGAATTCCCAAAACAACACAAAATCAGGAAAATGCTGCTTTTATTTTGCTTTTTCCCTTTTTTGTGCTTTTTCCAGAACGCCTGACTGAGAACCTCCGTGTGGGCCAGACTTCTCTGGTGGCTGCCCAGATGTTTCTTTTCTTCAGAGTCCTTTTACTGAGGATTTCCCCTCAACATCTCACCTCTCTGTGGCCAATCATGGTCACAGAACTGGTAAGAACTAAATTTTAAACTTATATTTGAAAAAAAACCAGCCTGTGGGTTTTTTTCCCAGTTCATCTTTTTCTTCTTCCCTGCTTGGAAATGTTTCCACAGTTTTACATTAATCTGATCATTTGGGGGGGAAGTTACATTGTCATTAGGAAATACCTTTTGGATTAATTTTGGTGTTGTTAATGGAATCTCTTGCCTGAATTATTGATTTGTTACAAGTCATAAAGGTCCCTTTTCAATGTAAATCATCACTTTTAGTTGGGATTGAGTTGTATGAACATTTCAGCATCTCCATAATTATTTCTTAAAGATCCAGACATTCCTACAGCTGGAGGAAGATTTAACTGAGGAAGAGGAACCAGCAAAGTAAGAGTTGCCATTTGAGAGATTTCTTTAAATTAATTAATTTAATTAATTCTCTGGGATAGGAGGGAGAGTTTGAGAGATTTTTTTAATATAACTAATTCATTCTCTGGGATATGGAGGAGCCAACAGGACATTTTGCTATTGCACTTGTATATTTCTGGTACTAATAAATCATAATTTAGGGTTTTTTCTAGCAGCTAAAGTAGTGATATGCTTAAAAATATATGTACTTGTGTACAAAAATAAAGTTAAATGCTGAGTTAGCAGTTGAATATTTNATTTCTTAAAGATCCAGACATTTCTACAGCTGGAGGAAGATTTAACTGAGGAAGAGGAACCAGCAAAGTAAGAGTTGCCATTTGAGAGACTTCTTTAAATTAATTAATTTAATTAATTCTCTGGGATAGGAGGGAGAGTTTGAGAGATTTTTTTAATATAACTAATTCATTCTCTGGGATATGGAGGAGCCAACAGGACATTTTGCTATTGCACTTGTATATTTCTGGTACTAATAAATCATAATTTAGGGTTTTTTCTAGCAGCTAAAGTAGTGATATGCTTAAAAATATATGTACTACTTAGTACTTGTGTACAAAAATCAAGTTAAATGCTGAGTCAGCGGTTGAATATTTTAACATGCTGCCATTTTTTGTGTATTTTAGCTTATTTTGCTCCTATAGAGCAAAAATAAAATGAAAACACTCATCCAAGAGCTCCTTTGTGTAAATGTGGGCATTCCTCTTGTGCTGACTGCAAAACCTTGGGTGGATTGGAGTTTTAATGGGACTTTTTTTTAAATTTAAACACAGGAGCAGCAGCAAAATCAGCAAAGCCAAAGGCTCTGGGGATGAGATCCAGCCCAACGAGCTGTGCCTGTACCTGGCAGCCTGCAAATTCCTGGACACTGCCCTTGCCTTCCCCCCTGACAGGATGCAGCTCTTCCAAATGTGAGTCCTTCTTCTCCTCTTGTTCCCTTCTCCTTAGGGAGACAATAATTCTGTTTTCCTCCAGATTTCATTTTGCCTTTCATCAGTTCCTTTTAGGAGTGGTGATATTCAGATAAATGGGATTTGGGAGAAGAATTTGGTCTTGGTGTAGGAGGATTTCACCATCCTCTTGAGGGGATTCCTGAACTTGGAAAATTGGGAGAGGAGAAAGGTGGAGGTTGTTTTCCATCTGCACACACTTGGGAATGTTTTGGAGCTGGTTGTATTTAAATATTGACAAATTAGTAATGTAATAATTCATTAATAGCCAAAGAGAACATTCAGGACAGATTTTTGTAGAAACAACCAGTGCTGCACTAAACTAGGCATGATCCAAACGAGGATTTTAATCTTTTTAAGGAATCAATCCATTTATTCCAGGTACAAATGGGCCTTTGTGCCAGAAGTGGACACAGAATCACCTCCTGTCACCTCTCACCTGGTGGAAAACCACCAGGAATGCCAACCACACATCGTGAGGATCATGGATCTGCTCAAGATGAAATACGGGGTAAAGAAACTTTTCCTTTTTTTTTTTTTAATCCATGAATTTACTTTTCCAAACATAAGATTTTAAGTTATTCAAGGGATTTTTAGCTGTTCCCTGAGAGGAAGAAGAAAAGGCTGCCCAGAAAAGCTGTGGCTGCCTCTGGATCCCCAGAATGTCCAAGGCCAGGTTGGACAGGGCTTGGAGCAGCCTGGGACAGTAGAACAGCTCATGGATGAGCTGGATGATCTTTAAGGTCCTTTCCAACGTTTATCTTTAGTAAATCCCAGCTTTTCTTTCCTTTCAGGACCCAAAGCACTCCGAGGGAATTCCCAGGAATCCCAGATTCCCGCTGCTGACGCTGCGCTCCGTGTCCAGCATCACCCAGCTGCTGCCTTTCTTCCAGACTCTGTGCTGGGCATTCACAGCCCGTGGCAGTGACTCCCAAAATTCCCACCCCTCTGCAGCTGCCTCCATGGATTCTCTTGGTAGCAACAGCATCAGGATCCTGCAGCAGCTGGAGGACAGCGTGGAATGTGATTTCCTGGAAAACATGGAAAGCTGAGCCTCACCTGGGACACTCCTGCTGGATCAACAGCAAACACAGGGAAAGCTTGGCTGAAATTCCATTTTTTTTTCCCTCCCAGATTTCCAGCTACAGTTTGGGATTTCTCCCTGCTGTGGAAGAGTGCTCTTCAATTATTCGGGAGCTGGTGGCAAAGAGCAGGAATGTCCAGTTCCTGTGCTGGGAGAAAAGGGCAGTTTGGTGGGAATTTCTCAGAGGTCCTGTGTTTTATTTTTTTTCCATGGGAAGGATTAAAGACATTTTGTAAATAAGGGAAGAATATTTGGGATTTGGTGGAAGTAGCAGCTGCCCTGGGACTTCTCCAGTACTTTCAAGTGCTTTTGGAACTGTGTTCTGAAGGAAAATTGAAGGAAAATCCAATATTGCATGTCAGTGTACCATCAGTTTGCAGTGAGTCATTTCCTGAGGTGAAAGCCCCTTAAATTGGCCTAAATTGATCAAATTCTAAACAAATCCCCCAGATTCCTCACAGATGGATTTTCTAAGTCTCAGCACTGTGCAAAGAACTGCAGCTTTGCCCTGGCTGTAATTTCAGCTCTGTGCTTCAGGCTTAGCAGTTCCTAATCAATCAGAAATGTGCATAAAACACAAACCTATGCAGGAACACTTTGTAATTAGCATTACTTCAGGGGAGTTTGATTTTAATTAAGTTATTAAAAGATTTCAATCCATATTTTCTAAATTAAAACCTTTTGTTCTTTCAGTGACTCAGGTGGCTGCAGCTTCTGAAATGCAACTAAATAAAGACAATGCTGTAAAAATAGAAACTGCTTAACTAAAATGAAAATAATATTTTTTTTTCTCTAAGAACATTTTTTGTACAAAAGAATGTATTTGGCTGTTCCTGGATGGTGAGAGAGGTAGGGGGATCATCCCAGTGCTTTTCCTAAATTATAAAGGATGTGGGAAATGTTTGGTTGGGAGTCAGGGATTTCTTTTTCCCAAACTCCCATAACAAACTCGGGAGCCTTCTCTGCAGTGGGTTTTAGGTGCAGATGGATGAGATTTTCATCTCAGCTTTATAAACTAAAATAATGAAACATCCTTTACTGTCATACTGGAATTCTGTACAAAAATAATACCACAATAGGCTTGTGCTAAACTTATTTAAATCCTTTGCATTTTTACAGTGAAGGAAAGGCGGGGACTGAGGTGTGGTCATTAAGAATGTGAATTATTTGTATTAATATAATTTATTAATGGTCTCTAATGATGTTGGAATGAGCACAAGTGAAAAGTTTCCCTTTGAAAGCATTACTTGAATATTGGAGCAAGCCACTTTTAAAATGTTGGAGTTCATTTCCCACCTATCTTCACTAATTTTTATGGATAAGCTGAATACTCAGGTTGGTTTGGTACTTTCAGTTTCCTGCTGGTTGCATTCCATACTTGGATTATTTCCCTTAAAATGCTGATAAAGGAGAGATAGATGGGATGTTGGGCAGGAATTCCTGGCTGTGAGGGTGAGGAGGGGCTGGGCTGGAATTCCCAGAGCAGATGTGGCTGCGCCTGGATCCCTGGAAGTGTCCAAGGCCAGGTTGGAGCAACCTGGGACAGTGGAAGGTGTCCCTGCCATGGCAGGGGTGGCACTGGATGGGCTTTGAGGTCCTTTCCAACCCAAAACATTCCAGGATTCCATAATTCTGGTATTCCATGACTCTGTCAAATGAATGGCTGTGAAAATCAATGACAACTTTTTACCAACACTAAACTGCTTTCAGTGGCCTCAGACATTTAAAGGACTGGCATAATCCTTCCACTTCAGAAGAAAAAGTTCTTTAAAATTTTTATAATTATAAATAACGTGAAAAAGGAGGAAAGGGCTTTACCTAGAAGTCCTGCTTGAGTGCTGGAGGGGCACAGGTCCACAGGCCCAAAGGAGAATATTTTATTCCTTTATTCCATAACTTTTCCATGTGGGTCTAACTGTGGTTAGTTAGTCCCTTATGCTCCTACTGATAAATCCACGGAGGAACCACAGCAGGGCTGTCCTGCTCTGAGCTGGTCCTACCAAAGCAGAACAACCTCACTGTCCATGAATCTGGAAACGTTTTTGCCTGGAATTCCAGACATTCTCTCCTTTTCCAGGAGAGGAAATGCTTTTGCTTTGCTGTGATTTTGCTTTTCAGTCTAACCAAGCTCAGCTTTATCTTTCGGATCCTTCAGCTCCGATACAGCAGAGCCACAGTGCACAGAGGGAGCCTTGGAAATATTCCAAAGGATTTCATTTTCCTGAAAGAAGAAAATTAGGAGGTGCAACCTGGGTAAACTGCTGAAGAGCAGCAGGACTTGAAGTGTAGAGTATTAAGTGATGGTTGTGTATCCTATACCATACATGAATGTAATTCTTCTAATAATATTAAATGTTATTTTGCAATGCCTTTTCAAATGCAGTTCTTATTTTTCAACCTGCCTTCACTGCTCACTCACCAACTTGAATTTTTATCTGACTCAGGAAAAGCTCCCAAATTCAATCACAGAGTAATTGAGGTTGGAAAAGATCTCCAAGATCATCAGGTCCCAGCTGTGCCCGATGGCCACCTGGTCCCCAGCCCGGAGCACTGAGTCGTTGCTGTTGGACATGAAAAAAGATGAAAGACTCCAAAGTTTTCCAGAATTCTCTACTTTATTAAACAAAACACCCCATTTTTATGGACAGTTATGACAAAGCTGGACATGATTGGTGCTTTGATTAACACCCCATCACCATCACTGGCTAATTAGAAACAACACCTCTTTGTAAACATTTTGTACACAAGCTGGGAAAACAGCAGGTGCAAAAGATTGTTTAAATTCTTTCTCACAGTTTCACAGACCAATGTTTTGGAAAAACTCTCTCTCACAGGCCTTATTGCTGCTCTGATGCTTGAGAATTTCCCTGGGGAAAAGCAGGCCAAATCAGGCCCACACTGAGTGCCACCTCCTTGCCTTCCTTGGACACCTCCAGGGATGGGCACTGCAAACCTCCCTGCACAGCTCCTGCCAAGGCCTGAGCACCCTTTCCATGGGCCATTCCTGGTGAAAATCCCATTTCAGGGGATGAGGGCTGTGGATCCCAGCAGCAGGACTCACTGCTGGCCCCTGCCTTGGGAGAGGCTGTGCTGCTGCCTCTCTTCCCCTCTGATCCCACGGCCCTGCTGCTCCACCTCCTGTATCCCTGGCTTTTACAGCCCTGGAATTCCCACTCTGGGATCCCTGGCCCTGCTTGGGACAAGCTTTGGGGAGCTGTGTCTGGAACATGGAGCATGTGGAGGCAGCTGCTGCTGCAGGGATCATGGACTGACCCTGGATGGAGGGAGAGACTTCCCAGGAAATGAGAAGCTGCTGCTGCACAGCTCCAGCCTGAACATTTCCACATATCCAAGGGACTGCCCTGAAAGTGCTGCTTTTCATCCAGAGGGAAGAAAACTCTTGTGTACCATGAGCTTTAACACCTCAGGCTGGAGGAGTGTGGTTTAAATGACTGTGGGAAAGCTGCTGTTCCCATTTCACCCTCCCCTGGAACACGGTGGGAGGGGTTGCTGTGGATGTGCCAAACACCGAGAGCTCTGGAGCCATCCAGGGATTGCTGGTGAGGACACACTTTGGGAAAGAACAGGATGTGGCTGGGGAAGGGGCCACGAGGAGGTGGGGCAGCAATTTCTGGGAGAAACGTCCTTGTTCTGGCACAGGCACAGGGATGAGGTCAGGGTCTGTCACACAAAATTCCCAGACACTCCTCCAGGGTCATCCTGCTCTGCTCCAGGAGACAACCTTGGCTGCTGGGGTCAAAGAAGAATCCCAGAACCATCAAGGCTGGAAAAGACCTTTAGGCTCTGTCAAGATCCAGTCATTATAGTTATTAATAATGCCTGTCTCTGAATTAAGGTGCAAATGAGACCATCTGCCAGTGACAATAGTATGGGTTTAATTTGAGAGTAAATATGAGAGAGAGAAAATAAAGAGATAGAAAATAGAAGAGGGGGGACAGAAAGAGAGTGACAGAATAAAGAAAATATCACCACTCCATGGATCCCAATGATGTTGTGTGGATCCTCTCCAGCTGCTCTTGGTGGTGATGGTCCCACAAGAGCACAGCATCCCATGGGTTAATAGAGCTCAGGCCAGGTGGGAACGTCCAGGGCTGTCTCCTGCAGCAGACTCTGGATCTGGTGCATCCCCGTGGTGCAAGGCTTCAGGAATGACTCTGGGGGGCATTTGGGGGCACCCCCTGAGGTGTCCCTCATGTGAATGTCCTGTGGATGTGGCCTGTGGGTTTGTGTAAGGGAGGATGAGTGTTCAGTGCCTCTGAGCAGAGGTCACACCCAAAACCTCCTCCCCTCCTGGTTTGGGCAGGAAGCTGTGGAAACCTGGCCACTGTGGGCTGTGGTCTCCACACCCCAAACCCAGCCAGGGAAGGATCTCTGCTGTGTTTGGCTCTTTTGTGGATGCATTCCTCTCCCTCAGTCCTGTTTGTTTATTCCTAGGCTGGTATGACTGAACAATAGCATATGTAGGGGTTTAACTTACACTTCAAAGTCCCAGTCAGGTGTCTTCAGGGAGGTTTGTGTGGCTGTAGCTTCTTTATACAGTTTTTCTTATAATGGGCAAAACTCTTTCGTAACAATGCTCAAGGCATGAATCATTTCAGTCCCTGACAGGCTCGTGATGTCCAACCATGACCCCAGCACCACCCCCATGTTCACCATTAAACCCGATCCTCAGGTGCCACATCCACAAGTTTAGAAACGTTTTCAGGGGTGGTGACTCCACCACAACCCTGGGTGTCCTGTTCCAATGTTTTACAACCCTTTCGTTGAAGAATTGTTCCCAATATCCAACCTGAGCCTGCCCTGGCCCAGCCTGAGGCCGTTCCCTCTCCTCCTGTCCCTGTCCCCTGGCAGCAGAGCCCGACCCCCCCGGCTGTCCCCTCCTGGCAGGGACTTGTGCAGAGCCCCCAGGTCCCCCCTGAGCCTCCTTTTCTCCAGGCTCAGCCCCTTGCCCAGCTCCCTCAGCCCCTCCTGGGGCTCCAGCCCCTTCCCCAGCTCCATTCCCTGCCCACCTGGATTCAGCAGAAATACAGAAGTAGAAACTGTGCCGGGGAGCCAGACAGGAACACTCTGAGTGCTGGGAGAGCTGGAACGCTGTGGAGAAGTGCCCCAGTGGGAAAAGCCCTGGGGGTGCTGGTGACAGGGGCTGGACACGAGCCCAGGGGTGCCCAGGGGGGCAAGAGGCCACTGGCCCCTGGGCTGGATGAGGAATTGTGTGTCCAGCAGGAGCAGGGCAGGGATTGTCCCTCTGTGCTCCAGGGCTGTGTCCAGTTGTGGCTCCTGCAGGAGAGCCCTGGAGGGGCTGGAGCGTGTCCAGGGCAGGGAAGGGAGCTGGGGAAGGGGCTGGAGCCCCAGGAGGGGCTGAGGGAGCTGGGCAAGGGGCTGAGCCTGGAGAAAAGGAGGCTCAGGGGGGACCTGGTGGCTCTGCACAAGTCCCTGCCAGGAGGGGACAGCCGGGGGGGTCGGGCTCTGCTGCCAGGGAACAGGGACAGGAGGAGAGGGAACGGCCTCAGGCTGGGCCAGGGCAGGCTCAGCTGGGCCAGCAGCAGGAATTTGCCCATGGAAAGGGTGCTCAGGCCTTGGCAGGGGCTGCCTAGGGAGGGGGTGGAGTCCTCATCCCGGGAGGTGTCCAAGGAAGGTCCAGACGTGGCACTCAGTGCTCTGGGCTGGGTGACAGGGCGGGGATCGGGCACAGCTGCACTGGGTGATTTCGAAGCCCTTTTCCAACCTGAGCAATCCCCCGACTCCGCTCCGCCGCCATCCCCTCACAGCGCCCTCCGCCCCAGCCCCGCCCACCGGCGACGGGGCGTGGTCTCACCCACGGCCCCGCCCCCCCGTGCGCGCGCCCGGTGCCGGAAGCGCGAAAGGGCCGCGGGGAGGCGGAAGCGCGCGCGGGGCCGCGGCCCGAAGATGGCGGCGAAAACACAGGGCGGGATCCGGCTGAGCGCGGTGAGTCTGAGGGGGCGGCGGGGCCGCGGCCGGCCGGGGGAAGGGAGCTGAGGGATCCGCTCGTTCCAACCTGCTGCCGTGGGCAGGGACACCTTCCACCGTGCCACGCTGCTCAGAGCCCCGTCCAGGCTGGCCTTGGACGCTTCCAGGGTCACTCCCTCAGCGAGCGCGGGGAGCGCCGCCTCGTCTCTCCGGGGGTTCGTGGGGCCGGCGGCTTTGCCGTCCTTACCCCAGCTCAGATCATGGAAAATTAACTTCTGTCGGTCCGGCCGGGCTGTGCCGAGGGGAAGGTGAGGGCTGGGGGTGGGCTCGGTGTTGGGGGCGGGATTTCCCAGCCTCTGGTGAGCGCCGTGACCTCTAATTGCCAACTTATAACTTCAAATCGTAACTACTTTTATTGCAAGCGGCCTAATTACATTTTAACCCTAATTACATCTGACGGGGATGAGTGTTCGCGCAGTTAAATGCTGCTGTGTTGTGCTTTTCAGTCGCAGTATCGTTCCTGAGCTGTTGTAGCCATCGTTCGTTTATTTGTGCTGACATAAATGAAGTTCAAGCTGCTTTTTCAGGTGAAACGGGAGGGGTTTTTTCAAGGCGATGTCTCTAAACCTCACCTAAAACTACACCTGGATCATTACGTTGCTTATAAAATAGTGGAAAGAAGCAGGAGTAACTATGATGAGTAACTTATCAAATATTTGAGTGCAAAAAGGTGTGTTCGAATTTGCTCAGCACCGCTGGAATTACAGAATCATTTAGGATGGGAAAGACCTCCAAGATCATTGAGTCCGATCTCTGGCTGAAATTATATCACAGAATATCAATTTCTGTTACCTTAATATGAATTTATATTACCCTAATAAAAGTTGCCATGATTCCAGAGATGAGCCCTAAACATCATCTCCCTAAAGTTCCAAAATTGCATTTTGATTTTGATTTCAGGGCTTTAATTCTTGCGAGTGTTTGAAATCCACAGTTTGTGTGATATTTTATGGCAGCAGGGTTGTCCTGCTTCTTTAGATAAAGATTTGGATTTATTATTACTTTTTGGACATATTATTGGTCTTCCCGAGAGGAAAAAGTATCAAAAAATCAACGTTTGCATCTGGTAGTTTATAGTTTAAAATCATTCACAGGTTGAAATCATGTTTCCAAGCTGAACTCTCAGAGGCACATATGAAACAAGACAGACTTGGTAATTTTCTGAATTATTTTCAGGCTGCTCTTTGGTTTTGTCTGTTGCAGGCACAACTGGTAATTTGCATTCAGTGGCTTTCCAGTGAAAGCTGTGGGTTTTGTAGGTTTTTTCTTTTTTTCTTTTTTCTTTCTTTTTTTTTTTTTTTTTTTTTTATTTTATTTTTGCTCAGGTGTAGGGGCTGATGCAGTTTTGACCAGGTTTGTAAAAGGATTTGTAATGCAGAGAATGTTGGGGAGAGCTGATGGTCCCAGTTCTTTGGGAATATAAAGTATTTCCCGTGCATTCAGAGGCACTGGAAGGGCCTGGGAATTCCTTCCCACACTGGAATTTATCTCCTGCTGTTGCTCTGGCAATATTTTTGTCCAGCTGAATAATGAAGCAGCTCAGGGAAGTGATCCCGGTTAATATTTTAAGAGTGGTTTTTGATTTGGATCAATCCTTTCATGTGGTTCATTGCACAGTTGTGGACCTGCGATTGTGTAGGTGGGAGAGGAAGTTTCAGGAGGAATTTCTGTCTGGAAAGGGTGCTCAGGCCTTGGTAGGGGCTGCCCAGGGAGGTTTGGAGTGCCCATCCCTGGTGGTGTCCAAGGAAGGCCTGGAGGTGGCACTCAGTGCTCTGGGCTGGGGACAAGGTGGGCATCAATGGGCTGGGAGGGCTCTTCCAACCTAAATAATTCCATGAAAATGGCAATGTTGTTCCCAAGAAGTTGTGAAATAAATGCAGGATGAACCAAGATGTATTTTTCACTCAAATGCATGAATTACTGTGGTGATGATGGGTAACCCAACAAAAAATTATTATCTGCCAGCAATCAGTTCCTAAGGTGAGGCAAACTCTGCAGGGGGTTGGGATTTGTGCACACCTTAGGATCTGCAAGGGATGGGACAGTTCAGGTTTGCTTGGAAAACTGAAATTCCCAAACCTGCCTGTTGTTTTTGAGAGATAAACTGCTTTATTCCTCAGTTTTTGCTGGTTATAACTGCAGGAGATGCTGTTCTCAGGACAGTTGAGTTTCAGATATGCTCAGCTGGAAGAAGTGGGAGGTTTGAGTTGTATTTGGCTGCACTTGGTCTCGGCAGAAAAAATGAAATTACTAAACAAAACCCACTTAGTAATGAAATATGTTTGGCTGAGTGAGCAAAACAGCTGGATTGGCCAAATGAGTGTTCAGCTCTTACTGAACCTCAATTAATTATGAGCTAATTAAAGTGGTGCATTGATGAATGAAGTGTAGGGGGACAAACGGACTTAAATGTTTTCTGATGAGTTCATTAGGAATTAGGGAGTGGTTGCTGACAGCTGGATTGCTCTGCAGGAAGCTACAAAACTGATGGCCTTAAACCACTGTTCTCCTGTTCTTTAATCTGGTTTTGTGCTCTCCTTTCAATGCCTGGCATGAGAAAGGCCAGGCTGGATGGGGCTTGGAGCATCCTGCTCTGGTGGCAAGTGTCCCTGCCTGTGGCAAAGGTTGGAACTGGGTGGTCTTTAAGGTCCCTTCCAACCCAAACCAGTCTGGAATTCTGTGATCGGATGGTGCTGTCTGCTCTGAGGTAACTTTCCAATTAATTTCCTATGGTATATTTGCTCCCTTACCTTTTGCTGAGGGATGGGAGCTGTGAGAGCCAAGACCCTTTTGTTCCAGTTCCCATCTTGCAGCCCTTCCTACACCTGTTACAATTCCCAATCCTGTGAACCACCTCCCAGCCTTTCTCAAACCCTCCCCCAAGCAGTGATCCAGAGAATATCAGCACAATTCCTGTGATGTTTTCAGAATTCCCAGTGGCTCACAGCAGTGAAGTGAGGGGGGTAGAGCTGTTGTGTTACACAGGCAAGGTTTGATTTCTGTGCACACAGAATGGTTTGGTTCACGGGCAAAATAGGACATTTATTGGTGATGGTGCCACTGTGGGTGACACTGAGGTTTTTTCTGTCCTTCCTCAGCATTGTGTGATGGTCAGGGGAGGTGCTTCTTTCTTTTCAGAAGGAATTTTCTTCCTGGAAAGGTGCTCAGGCCTTGGGAGGAGCTGCCCAGGGAGGTTGGCAGTGCCCATCCCTGCAGGTGGCCAAGCAAGGGCTGGAGGTGGCACTGAGTGCTCTGGGCTGGGGGCAAGGTGGGCATTGGGCACAGCTGGGACTGCCTGGGCTGGGAGGGCTGTTCCAATCTCAGGGATTCCATGAGATTCCCAAGTGTGAGTTGATGCCTCTGTCAAAACCACAGTTAGAACTTCTTGCCAAGTCCATATTCCAGGGAATCCAGCAGGGAATCCAGCATTTCCAGCCTCCTGTGTGGCTGGAGCTGTTCAGAGTTTCAGCAGGGAGCTGAGGAGATGCCAAATCCCTGCATGTGCATCCTTGTGGTGGGTTGGGATTTTTAAATATGGTTTTGTTTTGCCAGGGAGGGATTTCAGGTGGGAAAAACCCCAGCAGTTGTTTCTGGTGGATTTTGGTCCCAAAGCTTAGAAAACAAAGGAGCTGATGCTGTCAGCTCTGTGAAATTAAAGAGAGTCATGCAGGGCTCTGAGGATCCCCTGAGCTCCTGTACAGCAGAGGGAACCTGATCCCAAGATCCTTTTGCGCACGTGCCGTGGCACATGAGAGGTTTCCATTAATAGCCCAGAGGAATTTTCTTCTGGATTCAAAATTACTTGGAAATGTTTGTTGGGAGCACCCTGGCTTAGCCTGACTCCATGCACCAGATTTTGTAAACCTGGAGGTCTGAGGCACAGATGGCAACGAGGAACGTGGTGTCTGTTCCCACTGGTGCTCCATGGAGAAGTGCAGGGATTAAGTTGCAGTTGGAAGTGTGACGTGCTGCTGTGACCTGAGCATCGAGGTGACTGCTCTTGGCACTTTCTGTTGCTCTAAACCAGGGCTGGTGCTTCTCCCTGAGCCTTTCTCCTGCTCTGGTGCCTGCTTTGTGGCTCTAGGATTTGCTTTTAGCATCATTCCTTTTCACCTTGGAGCTTTGAAATGGCTGCTTGCTTTTATTTGCACTTTTATTTACACTTGACTTTTATTTACATTTCATATCTTTAAGTGCTTGTGAACGAGTAGCTCTGTAAAAATTATGCAGTATGGATCTGTACACAGCATTTTAAAATACCTCTCAGATTTTCTCTGTATAAAAACGTGGATGATGTTTTGGTTTTTGTGTAACTCAGTGGTACAAGGGATGTTTTCAGTGTTATGTGTTTATAGGTGCTGCTTTTTCCTGCCATCACAACTCTGACAGAGGGACTTGAGCAAATCTGTTTATGTTAAAGGCTTTGTAGGAGTGTAACCATGGAATTCCTCAGGGATAATGCAAACACAAGTATCAGTTGCTTGAAATTTCTCCAAATGTTGTGTGGACAGGTCCTTAATTTACATGGATATTTAGTTCTGGCTTTCCAAGTCCTGAAGTGAATATATGTGAGCCTAGGCTGGGGCTGCTTGGCAGTTCTTTTGTCACTGACATCTCCAAGTGACATCCCATTAAGAGGTGCTTTATTTGCATATTTTCATCTAGTTCTGGCAGTGGCTGTGCCTTTGGGTGCATCAAATGTGTGAGATCCAACTGCTAAAAGCACAAAGTACCCCTTGAGAGGGTCTGAGAGGGGATTTTGGTCACTGTGAGCACAGACAGTGATCCACAGAAGGTATTGGGTGCTGCTCACTCTTCACATGAAGTTTGAATCCTCCTGGTTGAAGATGTGAGTTTTTAACATCTGAGAGCTTCTGTTACTGGGTTTGGACCATGGCTTTGATGTTTTCTGTAACCTCTGACATCATTAGATAGGAGTGGTTCCTTACATTTTTATAAAGACTGTTAGGATGACAACCCATGCTCAGAATATGCTGAGACTGTGCTGAATTTCCTCTTTGAGAGCTGTATTAATGTTCCCTGCCAATACCCAGAAATCAATTCAGTTACAGCCTTTTGGTAGTGTTGTCCAAACCAGCTTCATGGAATCTTCCTTTATTTAACAGACTGGTTTCTGCCTTGGAGAGCACAAACTAATGCCCCTGCTTGTGCTTTATTCCAGCTGTGCCCAAAGTTCTTGCACACCAACTCCACCAGTCACACCTGGCCCTTCAGTGCAATTGCAGAACTCATAGGTAGGTGAACAATAGCTTGGAATAATTCTTGTTTCTTGTTACAAAACCTTTTTCCATAGGTAGGGGAAGACCTGGCTGAACATCCTCAGTGTTTTGTTCTTTGTTCTGGTCCTGTTACCTGCGTTACCTGCGGCTTGTGCATCTCTTTATTAGCTCCTTTTGATCATCTTGCCTTTGATTTTGAGCAGAAGTTAATTGGACGTCTCCAGTGTTCCTCTTTTCCACAGGCAGGGAATGATGAGCTGGTTCCCCCTTCTCCCTGCCCCTCTCTTCTCCCTGCCCCTCCCTTCTCCCAGAAAATTAACCGAACAGCAGAAAACAGGGATTTTTCAGCTGGATAAGGCCAAAGCTGTCCCAAAGGAGGAAACCAGAGCCCTGTGGCTGTGGAAGGTCTGGCTGTTTTGGGAGTGCAATCTGTTAAATAATCTTGGCTCTTTTCACACTCCAAATACTTCCAGACTTTCAGTTGTACCCGTATGTCCTCTTTTGTGATGCTGAAATACATTTTATGAAATATTTCCCTGTGATGCAATTTGGACTTAAAGTTCATAGGAAGAAACCTGCCGAGCTGTGGTTCTTTTATTGGCTTGAGCTGTTTTCTGTCTCTCAGCTGAAGCTGCAGGACAGGCAGTGAGGCAGATGCCATCACATCCCACCCTTTCTCCATCTCCCAAATCCCAGGGGATGAGAGGAAGAGATAGAAGAAAGTGCTGTTGAGGCAGCTGAGGCTGGGCCTGGCTCTGCTGCCAGGAGGGCTTTGTGGAGTCCTGGTTCCTCTTTCACTGGTGTTTGACTCGTTCACATCCTGTAAACAGTTGAGTCTAAAGCATTTTGCAGCTCCCCTCTGTAAGGGCTGGGAGAAAGTAGACATTGCATCTGCTGCTCTTCAGGCAGGAAATGAAACTGGAACCTTGGCTTGGTTTCATTTTCTGTTCTCCCTTGAGCTGCTCACCTCCAGGTCCATTTTTGGTTTGTGTGTTGCTGTCATTGATAATCCGGGGAGTTTTGTGTTGGTTTGGGTGAGGTTCTCCTGGGCTGGATGCAGCTGTTACATCCTCACACTGATTTACTTCAAAATGTGTTTGCACTTAGTTGAACTGTTGTCTTCTAGTCTCCCACGCTGTTTTGCTTGCCCTCAGATAATGCCTATGATCCAGATGTGAGTGCCAAACAGATCTGGATCGACAAAACCGTCATCAACAACAACATCTGCCTGACATTCACGGATAACGGCAATGGGATGAACTCGGAGAAGCTGCACAAAATGCTCAGGTGGGCAACCTCTTCACCTGTCTTGTACAAATTCCAGCCCTGGTTCTGTCATTGCTCAGTTTGTTCCTGTTTTTCATACGTGATTCATGCATTTTGCTCCTAAGTTCAGCATTTCTGAAGGTCCTGGGTGTCCAGGTGAAACTCCAGAGCAGGCAGATGCTACTAAAGCTTCCCTGTGACTTTGTCAGGGAACTTTTACCTCATCATTTCCTTTTATCCTTTCTCTCAGCCTTCCCTTTATGCTGTGGAAACTCTTTGTGCCTGCTAGTGGAGACTAGGAGCATGCAAATATTTTATTTTTATTTTATTTTTACTATCATCCTAATCATTATTATTAATTGCTTTAGTTTAAGCTAGTGAATGAGAGAAAAAGGGAGATTCAGTCAAACCCATTGGAATATTAATAATAGAATTTAGAGTAAAAAAATCAATGAATTTTCTATTTTTTAAGTAATTGTCTATTTATCTTTAAATATTCTGGAGGGTTGGAACTGATTTTTCTCTTATTTCTACAGTAGCAAAAAGCTTTCTGTGCAATTTCTCTCATAGTGTAAAAAATTACTCTGCCTGCAGATTTAAATTTGAGCAGGCTTGAATTCAAACTGTTATTTTTCTGTTAGATACCATAATTAATAGCTTCCTAAATTCCACATGCAGTTCCCTGTTTTACTTGAAGTGTGATATGGAAATGGAAAACTTGGAGATCAAACATTTTCTAGGAAGCGGAGAGGGGAAAAAGATGGGGTTAGGGTCTTTTATTAGTATTTATTGTGAAACTACAGGATAACTATCAGAATCCCATAAGAATGCTTTTTCACCTAATTCCAGACTTGATATTTCTAGTCCATACTTAAAAGCTGGAAGTAGATTTCCCCAAGTTTTTGCTGTGTGGTTTTAGCAGCGTTGTCCGGGTGATTTTAGGATTTCATTGTTCAGGAGTCCCTGACCTCTAAAACAAGAGGGTTGGGTTAAGTCATTTGCCAAGTCCTGCACTTGCATCTCTTGAACCCTCAAGCTTTCCAGGGATTTTTTTCCACCCTCCTCATGTTTTCCATGTTGCAGCTTTGGCTTCAGCGAGAAGTCTGTGATGAACGGCCGCGTTCCCGTGGGGCTGTATGGGAATGGCTTCAAGTCGGGCTCCATGCGCCTGGGGAAGGATGCCATCGTCTTCACCAAGAATGGGGACACCATGAGCGTGGGGCTGCTATCCCAGACTTTCCTGGAAGTCACCAAAGCAGAGCATGTCATGGTTCCCATCGTGACATTCACCAACCAACATATCCTTTCAGCGTTCCCGGTGAAACGCGAGTGGATGGATGGGCAGAGTGCAGTAGGATGACGTTTAAAAAGTCCAAGGGCGGAGTCCTGCACATTGGCCACAACAACCCCCTGCAGCACTACAGGCTGGGGATGGTGTGGCTGGACAGTGCCCAGGCAGAAAGGGACCTGGGGTACTGGTGACAGCAGCTGAACATGAGCCAGTCTTGACCCTGGTGACCAAGAAGGCCAATGGCTCCTGCCCTGTATCAGGAATGGTGTGGCCAGCAGGAGCAGGGAGGTCATTCTTCTCCTGTACTTGGCACTGGTGAGGCTACACCTCGAGTGCTGTGTCCAGCTCTGACCCCTCAGTTTAGGACAGACAGTGAGTGCTGTGTCCAGCTCTGTTCCCTCAGTTTAGGAAGGACACNGTTTAGGGAGGACACTGAGTGCTGTGTCCAGTTCTGTCCCTCACTTTAGGGAGGACGTTCAGACACTTGAGCACATCCAGAGGAGGCAACAAGGCTGGTGTGGGGCTTGGAACACAAACCCTGTGAGGAATGACTGAGGGAGCTGGGGTTGTTTAGCCTGGAGAAAAGGAGACTCAGAGGTGACCTTATCACTCTCTTCAACTCCCTGTAAGGTGGCTGTGCTCAGGTGGGGGTTGGTCTTTCTCCAGGAACTGACAGATTGGGAGGACTCAGTCTCCAGCTACGCCAGGGGAAAAGTTCTTTACAGAAATGATGATGAAGTATTGGAATGGTCTGCCCAGGGCTCTGGTAGGGTCCCCATCCCTGGATGTATGTATGAAAAGACTGGATGTGGCACTCAGTGCAATGGTTTAGTTGAGGTGTCAGGGCTGTGTTGGACTCGATGATCTTTGAGGTCTCTTCCAACCCAGTGATTCTGTGTGAGTTGTGGGTACATCCCAAATTTGGGGGATATCGTCACCCGAAGGAGATCCCTGGCTGCTTTTATGGATGTTTATAGCAAGATCCTCTCCTTGGAGAGGAGACATAAGCCAAAAAATTCCGGGAGATGCTGTAATTGGTCAAAACCTTTCAGTTTGAGATGTGAATGAGAAGCTTGGAAATGAGTGCAGAAATTTCCTCATTTTCTGAAATCTTGACTCCATTCCAAGTCCCTCTCCTTAACACAGTGCCCACGGCAGATCAGTGATCCAGCAGAATCCAAGAACAGCCTCAAGGCCATCCTGACACATTCCTTGTTCTCTACTGAGGAGAAGTTACTGGCAGAGCTGGATGCCATCATGGGGAAAAAAGGCACCAGGATTATCATTTGGAATCTTAGAAAGTACGATAAATCCAGTCTCTTAACTCTCATTCATTTCACATTTTCTTTCACTGTATGCAAACGTGGAAGGATTTGGGGGTTCTTTGTGTGTAGAATAACTGGAACAAGCTGTGTGCAGTTAAAAGAATGGGAAGCTGGACTCAAATGTGTATTTTAGCAAGTCTCTGAGGAATTCCCCTTTTTTTTCCTTCTTTCCGGGCTGCACCACACCACCTCCTCTTGTATTTGCTTTTTCCCCCTAAAATTAATACTTTTTCCCATCTTCATTCTTAGAGATAAAAACGACAAACCAGAATTTGACTTTGACAAGGATAAATATGACATCAGAATTCCAGAAGATTTGGATGAAACAGGCAAAAGAGGCTACAAAAAACAGGAGAGACTGGACCAGATTGTTCCTGAAAGTGATTACTCCCTACGAGTACGTGTTGGATGTTGAAAATGGGGTTTATTTCTGGAAGCTGGAGGGTGTAAATGTTTGAATTTTAATCATGTGTGTTTTATAGGCTTATTGCAGTATTTTGTACCTGAAGCCAACCATGCAGATCATCCTGAGAGGACAGAAAGTGAAGACACAGCTGGTTTCCAAAAGTTTGGCCTTCATCGAGAAGGATATTTACAGACCCAAATTTCTCAGTGTATCCTTTCATATTTCCATATTTCCATTGCAGAACTGAATTCTGTGACTGGATGCTGTTGCAGTTATATTGATGAATTTTAGGTTATTTTGGGTTTTCTTGTGTTTTGTTTTTTAAGTCATACTGAAGGACTTACCTCAATATAAGAAAAGAAAGCTCTAAGACCCACTCAGAATAACTCTTATTTTTGGTGTTCCATGAGATTCACTCTGATTTTCCTTAATATCTGCTCAAAGGCCAAAACAGTCAGAATTACTTTTGGATTTAACTGCAGGAACAAAGATCATTATGGAATAATGATGTACCACAAAAACAGACTCATCAAAGCTTATGAAAGAGTTGGCTGTCAGTTAAAGGTAAGAAATTGAGGCTTCAAAATATTTTAACATCTTGACAAATTTCATTCAAACACTGATGTTAAAGAAGAATATGGATGGAAAGCAAGATATTGATGTAATACTTTATAAAATCACCTCTTTTGCTGTATGCAGCAGTTAAAAATTGTATTAAATGGTTTGCTTTTGAGGCTGTTTGATACAAAAATATGAATCTGAGCATATCTTTCAGGACAAAAAGAGGAGTGGAACAGAGGATTTGTTATTTAGGGGGTTTATATCAAGATTCTCGCCTTGGAGAGGAGTCAGAAGCCAGAAAATCCTTTTTACCCAATATAGATACAGTTAATAATTACCTCCAGCAAACTCTTGTAATATTGGCATGGATTTTGTGTTGATTTTCCTGATAAACTTTAATTCCTTGCAGGCAAACAACATGGGTGTGGGTGTTGTTGGGATTATTGAGTGCAACTTCCTAAAACCAACTCACAACAAACAAGATTTTGACTACACCAATGAATACAGGTATTTTTATCTGCATTTTCTATCCCATTTTACCATTTCCTGGGAAATACTTGATAAAGCTTCTTCTTTTCATAGGAAGAATAAAAGTTTCTGCTGTTCTGGTTTAAATGCAAACAGCTCCTTTTAGACCCTTTTTTGTCTGTCCCCTCTTTGTCTCTTTCCCTTTCCTTACAAATATTTTCCCACAATATCCACATCAGCTCTGTTCCCATTTTTTCCCTGCATATTCTTTTGTGGCTGTTCAGGAGGAGGCATTTTCCAAGTGCCCACCAGTGCTTTTAATGTGGATTTTAAGGTGGAAATTTTGGGCATGGATTGCAAACCTTGGTGATCCTGAACCATTTCCTGTGTGTGGCACCAAGAGTTGCCTTGGCAGAGGGGCAGGAATTGGGAATGCCCTTGGCAGGCACAGTGAGCAGGGAATGTTTTCCACTTGTTGGGGTTTTTTGAACACTTCACATGAAAGGGGGGGTTTCCTCAATCCCGTGGGTTTGATTTGTCTGTCAGCACCCCAGGAAATCTGGGAACTTTGTGCCCAACCAGTCTGTCCAAAAAGTATAATTAAGTCAATATCCAGACAAGTGGGGAGAATCAGAGGATCATTTGGGTTGGAAAAGACCTCCAAACATTTGAGTGCCACATCCAGTTGTTCCTGGATATAACTTTGGGGTAGAGGTGTGAGTTAATCTTACAATTAAATTATAATGAGCCAAGTTCATCTGAGGAGAGGGATTTCACCCCAGCTGCTGCTTCAGCAGCAAAACAGCTTCTCCTCTCTTGGCTGCTGTGTGTTCTGTCAGCTCCTGGTCCCATGGAGTTCCCATTCCTGCAGGGGTTCCAGCAGGACCTGGCTGTGGAGTCTCCACTTTGCTGTGTTGTTTGTCATCCAGGAACAGATTCCCCATGCCGGCTGCATTCCACCCAGGAAGCAGCAACTGCATTTCACCTCTGATTTCAGTACTGTTGCAATGTAATATAGTAATGTAATAAATGTTGGGAATGTAACTTCCCAGCTTTCTCTGATTTTACCCCCAGCACTTGGAATGTGGGTGGCCACAGTGATACCACACTTGAAACATCTTCTGGGAAGGTTTTTCTGCCAGGAGTGCTCCAGGCTTTGACAAGATGTTTTTGTTTTGGGCTGGAAAGTTGTGAACCTGATGGGAAGGTGCCCTGCACTTCTTCCATCCTCAGAAAAGGGATGTGGTCCCATTCCTGCCTCACTGCTCATTTCGGCCCTTCTGGTGCCCCCTGGCTCAGCAATCCCTGCCTGGGGTTCAGAGGTGACCTGGATCCAAGCTCTGGGTCACAGAGTTCTCTGTACAAACATTTGTGTTGGTTCAAGGCCCGGGGCGGTGTCGGCTGCTGGGCCAGGCCAGGGAGGGCTGGGCCTGGTTACTCATCCACTGGATTGCTCAGAGGTGAGTTCCACAGGCTGACAGGGGGCTGTCATCACCTCCAGCTCACCTGGGAGCTTTGTTGTTCCTCACCTCTCCCTCCTGGGTGTGCCAGCTCTGGGAGTCCCTGAGCTGCACCATGAGCCCTGAGCAGGAAACAAAACTGAAAATTACCCTGGGTGAGACTGACCTGCTCCTTTTATCAGAGTGCAGACTTTATATCACATTGAAGGGATCAAATGTTTGCCAGCTTCTTGTTGTAAAGTTGGACATCAGCTGAGAGTAGCCATGAACCTGCACTTGGGCTGTACAGGCACAGCCAAAACCAGGGTGAGGTGCTGGATTGGTTTTGTGCTTTTTTGAATTCTCTGCTTGAGGCTGAACTGGTGAAGCCCCTCCAGGGTTTGCTCTGTCCGTGAACAGCACTCTTGATTTCAGCCTTTGTGCTCTGATTTGTATTTCCGGGAATTCCTCTGCTGACAAACCTAACTTTAGACAATTCCTCATTTCTCCAGGTTTCTAAATAAAAAATACTTTTTATAAAAGGAAAAGCTTTTGAAAAGCTTTTTTCCCACTCCTGTGCAATTAGAAAGAAAGTGGTTCATGCACTTTTTCTGTCACTGGAGTTTATCAAGGTTCTTTCTGTGCTAGAATTGGATTACTCAAGGTGGTCTTTAAATTCCTTTCTTTGTAGACTCACGATAGCAGCACTGGGAGAAAAGCTCAACGATTACTGGAACGAGATGAAAACCAAGAAAAACGAGGAATATCCCTTGGCTCTGCCCGTCGAGGAGATCCAGTGAGTCCCACTGTGACAGCAGAGAACTGAACAAGCTGTCCCTGGTTTATCTGATCTGAGAACAGTCTGATGTGCAGATCCTGAGTTATTTTGGTCTTTCCCCAGGAAACAGCCTGACCAGACGTGGGTGCAGTGTGACGCGTGCCTCAAGTGGCGGAAGCTCCCGGACGGCATCGAGCACTTGCCCGAGAAGTGGTACTGCTCCCTCAACCCTGACCCTCAGTTCCGGTAAGGACACAGCCCAGGGACACCTCCCAGTCCTCCCTGATCACCTGGCAGCAGCAGGGGGTGTTCAGCTCCTTCTGGTGTGGGTTTTTTCCTGTCCCCTTCCTTCCCTCAGGAATTGTAACGTGCCAGAAGAACCAGAGGATGACGATTTAATACATCCCACGTACGAGAAAACCTACAAGAAAAAGTGAGTTCTGGAGACTTTTGCAAGGCTCTCAACACTAAAAACCACCAGGGAGAGCTGTGCAGCAGTTGGGGTGAAAGTCCAGCTCCCAAAGGGATGATATTCCATAGGATTTGGCAGTGGGAATAGTTTGGGATGTCGCAGAAGCAAACTCTGAGGGCTGTTAGGAGACCTTGGCTGTGAAACTTTCAAGGTCCACATTGCACCATATTGAAAAGATCAATACATTTATTTAGGAATAAAAGGGTTCTTAGCTAAAGGTGGATGACAAAAATCGATTTGGGTAATTGTGATGCTGCCTCACATTCTAGAAGTGGGAGTTTGGGGTTGTTTCAAACATTTTAATAAATAATCTAGAGGGAACTTGTTGGAAGTTAAGCTAACTTCAGACAAATTTCCAGCTTCCTGAGGGAATTTTCATTCAATAACCAAGAATGCTTGGATTATTGCATCTAGCTGAGATGAGGAATATTGTGTTTGCTTTTAGAGCTTAGACTGAGTTTTTATAATGAATGAACAGTTTGAACCTAAGCTCTTCATTTCTGTTTTTTCCTTGCTGCTGTGCAGGGACAGGGAAAAACTGAAGAGGCGACTGGAGTACAGCCACCAGGTAACTCCTGAAGCTGGCAGGAGCCTGCCCTGGCTCCCAATGTCTGCTTTCACATCCAGTTTTACTCTGCTGGCTCTGCAGGATTTGCTCACCATGAGGAAACCCAAAATCCCCTTTCTTTGCTGTCCAGTGATGGAAAATCCACCATTTCTTTCTCCTTAGGAAGGAGTTTGAGAGGGACAAAGGTCTCTGGCCAAAACTAGAAGAGATGTCAGTCACTTATGGCTGCTTTTATGGCAGGACACCCAGCTTTGGAAAGGGGATTTGTTGGAGAAACATGTGATGAGGATGTGAATGTAAAGGTGCCCTTAAAAGTGGGGATCTCAGGGGGTGGGGATAGACAGAACAGCTGCACTTGTGCAAGGAGACACTCAAATTCAGATTAAATCCAGATGGAGATCAAGGTGTTTGATGGGAATGTCTGGATTGTAACTCACAGTCAAATTTTCTGAGTGGGATTTAGTTTCAGTTGCATTCAAAGTCAACTTCTGACCTAAGACCACTTCATTTCTGGAGCAGAGATGCTGCATGTGCTGTTCTAACCTATTTGTTTCATTTTTTTGTTTCTCTGCCATTACCTCTCCCCCAGTACAAGAGTAATTTCTAAAAGTGAAATAATTGCTTATTTTGGGCCAACTGAGTGAACCCTGAGCAGCTTTCCCAGGGATGTCTGTCCTGGAATTTGTGTCTGATGGGCAAACTCCAGACACAGCTTGGGAAAAGCTCTTTCCTGGGATTCTGCACAGCACTTTAAAATGAAAAACGGGGATTTGCAGTGGTCTAGTCAGCCTTTCTCATCCCAAAATCCTAAGCCCTGGGTTCAAGGAGGTACTTGGATATGGAAATGTCAGAATTGTAGGTGTTGGTATATAAAGAACTGCTTAAATCTATCCTAAAGAATCTACTAATACATGTTTATTTCCATTTTTAACTTGTATTGTCTTATAGATCAATAATGAAATATTTTTAAAAACACCTGTTTCTTCAAGTAAAGACTTCAAAGCATTCTCAGCTCCAAATACAAAGGAAGCTCTTCCAAGGTTACTTATACCAAAATCATCAGATGCTTCTGTTAGAAGATCTCTGCCTATTTTAATTCAAGTATCTTCCCCTCATTTGGATGCTGATAGCAGGTGAGTGGACCTGCACAAAGGAGATTCCTGTTTATTTCTGAAATTAATAACTTAATGAAAATGATAGTGCTGGGGGCAACTTGAGCTGCTAAAATTCCTGTGGGAATTCTGGGAGCATGGGAAGCTCCAGGTTAAAGGGACCTGGAGACTTTGTCAAGTACAAAAGTGAATGCAAGAAAATGACAAAGGAGCATTTTCAGTGATTTGTCTGCTCAGGAGCGGAATTTGTGTTCTCCACACTCCACAGGCTGTTTTCCTGAAGCTCTGTGGGGATGTTCCTGGGAATACTGAGTCTGTTTCAGGATAATGTGGGAGTGTGTGCATGGCAGGCACTCGTTACTACAGGAATTTACTCTGGCTGCACAAACTAAAATCCCATGCAGGGGATTTTGTGGAGTGGTGATTTTTGAACAATGGTCAGAGAAACACTGCATATGGCTGGTAAAAAGTGATTTGGCAGCATTTGAGCAAATAAACTGATTATTTTAATATTTTCCTCCTCAGTCTCAAAAGGAAGACGCAGAGCTGTGCGACACCTGTGTCCCTAAAGACACCTCGGCTCAGTGACAAAACATTCAACAACCACGAGGAGGAGGATGATGATGATGAGGATGTCATCATTTTAGAGGAGAGCAGCACTCCAAAGCCTTCAGCAGATGCTGATGTTCCTGTGGTAAAAACAGAATGTATCAATTTGGATCAGGAGGAGAAGCAGAAGGAAAACTCTCCCGTGGGGGAGCCTTGCAGTGCAAGCACTTCAGAGGCAAGAAGTGAACAGCTGAGCTCCTCAACACAGACAGAGCTCCCACAGCTGGTGGTGAAAAAGGAAGAGGTGGAAGATATCCCAGTCCAGATTCCTGGGGCAGGGATGGAAAAGGAACAGCACAAGGTCAATGGTGTTCCTGAGACATCTGCAGAGGTGGAAAATGAACTGAAGAATCAGCTGCAATTATTGAACAGAGAAAAAGAAATGTACCAAAGCAAATGTGAAGCGTTAACCAAACAGGTGGAAACACTGGAACAGCAGCTTTTGGAGATGAATAATAAATATGTAAAAAAGGAAATGTGCCATCAGGCAACAGAGACAGTTCCCTCCTTTGGAGAAGGAAATGCTGACGGGAGGAGCTTGGCAGAGGTGACAGCTCTCTATGAGCAGGCCCTGGGGGAAATAGCCACGCTCAAGGAGCAGTGCAGCACCCTGCAGAACCTTAAGACTGAGTGCAGCAAATGTGCTGATGGTGAGAGCAAGAGTGAGGTGGATGAGATGGCAGTGCAGCTGGATGATGTTTTCAGGCAGCTGGACAAGTGCACCATTGAGAGGGATGGGTACAAGAGCGAGGTAAGTGTGGTGAAAACTCCTATCTCTTAAATTACCTCCAGTTTTTGCTCCCTGTTTCATAGCACTTCTACTACACCACGTTTTGAATATTTTTACAGCTTTCTTTTTCTTTTGATTGGCAGATTGAAGTCCTAGAAGTAGAGAAGAATCAAATGGCCTGTCAGTGTGAGGAGCTCAAGGCAGAGCTGGCTCAGTTAAAAGCTTCAATCCCACAGGCTGTAGCACGTGCAAATGATTCTACCACCAGTAATGTAGAAGACTCTGTAAATTTTTCTGATGGAGAAAGGTATCAGTTTTGTTCTTTCTAGATGTTATTTCAAGATTTTTGCTTGTTGGTTGTATTTGAAATGTTTTGATGAAGGTTATGTTCGATAATTGTATAATAAAATGTGATGCACAGAATTCTTTTCTACTGCCTTTTGTGACTCCTAACTAATGTTTTGGTTTTTTTTATCAAGTGATGTTTGTGATTTATGATTTATTTGTGTGAGCAGGACTGGCCACTGCACAACAGAATGGCAAACTAACACTTCTTAAAATATCCAAAATGTTGTATAATTTCTAAACACAACTTGCAAACCAAGGAGAGAAAAGGGAGGCAGGAAAGAGGGTGATCATTATTTTCTGCTGTGTAATGACCTTCACTTTGAGGGTCTGCTTTTCTGTCTTGAATCAACTGTCTGGATTTGAAACTTTCCTGTAAGAACTCCTTGCTGCATGCAAACCCTGGAGAATCAGGGTCCAGGGTGTGTCTTGGAATTAAACAAGGGTTGAAACTTCCAGCTGGAGAGGTGGGAGCTTTGGGAAATGGCAGTGGCACACACACACAAAAACCCAGAGTTTTGGAGCAAAGTGAGCTGAGGTTCCTGCAAGGGGAGAATCCAAAGGGTGAAGCATCACCTGTGATTAAAGGGCACTCAATTAAGGGACCAATTCAGCAAATTGATCCCTGGGACCAGATGAGGGGCATTTCAGAGGGAGCTGAGGGCCTTGTAGCATCTCCAAAAGTTAATGTTCCTGGAAAAAGGCAGTTGTTATGCCCATATTTAGGATAGCCAGAGCTCCATCCTGGCACTGCAGCCTCAGTCCCAGGGAAAACATGGAATAAATCTACCTGGAAGCCACCTGCACCCCCATGAGAGTCAAAAGGGAGTAAGGACACCCAGCTTGGGCAGACTGAGGGCAAACTGGGGATCAGCACCAAGGCCAAGAATGGAAAAGGCTTTTGCACTTCAAGCCCTGTGTCCAGTTCTGTGCCACTTGAAAAGGACATTGAGGGGCTGGAATGTGGCCAGGGAAGGGGCTGGAAAACACATCCTGGGAGGAGCAGCTCAACTGGGAAAGGGGCTCAGGGGGGACCTCATTGCTCTGCACAAGTCCCTGACAGGAGGGGCAATGAGGGGGGATCCAGCTCTGCTGCCGTGTCCCAAGGGAAAGGAGGAGAGGAAATGGCCTCAAATGGCACCAGGGGAGACTCAGGTTGGAGACTGGGAAAGAAAATTTCCCTGGGAGAGTGGTCAGGCCTTGGGATGAGCTGCCCAGGGAGGTTTGGAGTCCCTGTGTGTGGGAGGCAGCACTGGGAGAACTGGTGAGGTAGCCCTCCTTGTCATTTTGGGGGTGATTGTTGGACTGGATAATCCCAAAGGTCTCTTCCAACCCTGGAGATTCTGGGATTCATGGCCTGGGTGAGCAAGCCAAATGAACTCAATAAATTCCTGATGCCATCAAATTGAGGGAAGTCAGGACGGCAGAGCTGGTGCTCAGGGACTTTGACAAATTGGACAAAAATGGGCTGGAAAAAAGCCCCTGAAAATTCCACAAGGGCACCTGTGAATTCCCTGCAGGAGCACAAGCTGGAGCCAGCTCCTGGGAAGGCAGCTGGAGGAAGGTGCCCGGGTGCTGGAGGAGTGGCACTGCAGTGTGAGCCCGCAGTGCTCCCTGCTGGTGCCACAAACCAGCTCCTGCTGGGCTGCACTGGGGAAGTGACTCCTCCCTGGTGCAGGGATTGCTGGATCAACCTCTGGACACGCTGGCAGAGGGTGGCAGGGGTGTGGAGAATGAGCTGGATAATTTCCAGGGACCCCTTTCAGTCTTAAAAAAGAAATTGACGCACATTAAAAATTACCTGTCAGCCTTTAATTTTATTTTTCCTTATAGCTCTGACTTGTGTTTACTAAAAGAATTAGCAAATAAATGCAGGACTTGGCAGTAACTTCCCCTACAAGTTGATGGAGATGTGGGCAGCACTGGGAGAACTGGTGATGGAGGTGATAAAGGATCTGAGAGTAGAAGGAAATGGGCCACAGAAGGGATGGCTCATGACAAAACAGTTTGATCAGGAAGAGGACACAGCAAAGACATCCAGGAAAGAAACAAACAAAAAATGGAGGCACAGCTTTTTCCCTGGGCTATAACTCTTATTTCCTATTTCAATTTTAAAGACTTTGGACAAACTCCTCTTTCTTGCCTTCTCTCTTTTTCTCTCCTTTTGTTCCCGTGGGTTGTGGTAGTTTGGGTTTCTAAATGGATAAAAATACCAGGGCTTAATATTGCTCTGATAAATACAGGTGGTGCAGGGTAAAGGATTGTACCAATGCCTATTCTGAAATATTTCAGATGGGAATTCAGTTTAGTATTGGTTTGAAACTGAAGGAATGTTCCTGTTTGTGTCAGGGTTCACCAGAACAAGATGGGACTGCCAGGGTAGCCCTCCTCGAGCTTTTTATTATTGCAGCATCAGTCTCATCACAAGGGTTGAAACAACTGAGAAAAGTCCACAGCTCGAGTTTTTTCCCCGTAGCAGCTCCTCATTTCTTTGTTACAAAGCATCTTAAAAACTTTTTAGCCCATGGCATGTTGTTAAAGCTTACAGACAGTTGTTTTAGCCAATCAGTTATAGCACACGTACACCTGCTTCAAACAATGCTTGCTTGTGTGCTTTTCTACTAACAACACACAATACCCTTATTAAGCTTAAGACCTTCTACTCCCTTGTCAGGCATCTATTTCTGTAGTGTTAAGATTTATTCAAGCCAAACCTAGAAACTCAGCTAATTGATCTCATGTCCTTGCTTTCTGTACTACTGCATCTTTTCTGGTTTCAAGCTTTGCAGTTGCAGCAGCTCTGAAATTCTCTGTTTTTTCTGTTTCCCAGGTCTGCATTTTTAGCTCCTAAAAATCCTTTTTAGCTTTAGTGTTTCCCACACCCCTTCAAGCTGAAAACTGAAGAGAAGCTTGGAAAAACTGGTGGATTTAGAAATAATCTTGATGCAGCTTTACCTGCATCCGTTTTGTTGTTGGTTTATGGGAGTCATGGAGCATCTCCAGTCTGGATTATCAGTCCAGCTTTGTTAGGTGAACTCTGAAGACAGAATTCCATCTCCATCTAATCCTATCCCATTCTCCCCCCAGCCTGAAGCTCCGCTCTCTCCGAGTGAACGTGGGACAGCTCCTGGCCACCATCATGCCCGACCTGGACCTGCAGCAAGTGAATTATGACATTGACGTGGTGGATGAAATCTTGGGGCAAGTGGTGGAACAAATGCATGAGATCAGCAGTACTTAAAATCTCAATGTTTTAGCAGAGTTTTATTGCTCTTCCATTATTACCTGTAGGTTCCAGACTGTAAATAGGGCTGCTTCACTTTATATATTTGACATAGGTGGATCTCTCAGTGTAAATATTCCACATTTAGCTGTTCACATCCTCCTCAAGGAACACTGTCAATACTGACCCACCCTGATGTACTTAATTAAGGATTTTGCTTTGGAAATGTATTTGTAATGAAATTTGCAGATATTTTTACTATTAGGAATCTTAATACTTTTCTACAGACACCTTTTGGTTGACTTTGGATCTTATATAATCATTAATACCCATGAGTATTTCCTCTTCTGAAGTAGTGGAATATCTTAGAAATGCAAAAAAAAAAAAAAAAAGAACTTCCTTGATTTCCCTCCCAGACTTGTATCCCACAGTGTTGTTCCATTGCTCCCAGCAGTGTTCTATGTTGCATTCATGGGATAGAAAAGTAAGTAGTAGGTGAGAATTTGGGCCATATTTGGGGAATATTTGTAGGGTACTACCAAAGGAAGGCTTCTTTAAGGGTTTTATCCTGAAAGCTGGGGATGGAGCAGTTGGATGGAAACACTTGGAAAAGGAGGGATGGTTTTTTATCCATGGTGTGAACTACAGGGTGAGCTAGAGCTGAAAATGTTCAGCTTCGACAGCTTTAGACAGTTTTTATTATAGGCAAGAAAAGGGAATTCCTCTTTTTCACATCTCCCCTTTTAGAGCTATGTGCTCTGAATCTCCCCAGTTTTCCATGGTCATGGGAAAACCTGGAAGCAACGGTACCAAGAGAAATTCCCAGGGATTTCTTTCCAAGTCATTGAGAATGACAAACTGGGTGGCAAAGACAGCAGATCCATCTTTTTCTCTGTGGTGGGACTGGTCACCCAAAGAGCTATCCAGAAAAAGGGGTCTTGCTTTTAAATATAAAAAATAAATTTAAAAAATAATAATTAGTGGTCATGTGAATTCATAGGAAGTATCTTTTTTTTCTTTTTTTCTTTTTTTTAATAAAGCCAATATTGTTGGCTTTTGCACTGCTACTGTCCTGAGTTAATCCCTTTTAGTTGTGTCCCTTCTCGTTGTAGTTCAGTGGAATTCTTTCCATGGACAGTATTTTAATGGAAGCTCTCTCTCTATGCCAATAATGGGAATGCACTACTGTTGTACTTTATAAAGGAGAAACTGAATGTTTGATTTGGGAAGAGGTGGCTGTAATATAACTACGTATGACTTTTGCAAAGTTTATATTTCCCACTTCTTGGTGTGTAGCTTTTCCATTTCTTAATCATTATTTATTACATTTCATCAGATTGTAGCTGAATTTCTTGTAGACAACATGCAGAATAGAGCACATGTCTATATTAAAAATGGCAAATTTACAATGTACATTTACACTTTGGACAACGGTGGGCTTATGGAAATGGTTTCTATTTACTTGTTAAAATGTATTTTTTGTAAAAAATAAAGAGATTTAAATCGGAGTTTGCAGGATCCCAGCTTGTGTTTGTTTCTAAATAAACCCTGTGCAGAATGGCTGAAGTGGTGGGTGTCAGAAGAAAGCCTGGCTCAGTCTGGTGTCGGACTGGGCACACCAGTATGGAAATGGTGTGGGAATGTCCTGGATATGGAAAAAGCAGCGCTGTTATAATCCAGGGGGTGTTAATGGAGTGGAGCTGAATTTCAGGAAGCTCTGCTGTTGGTACATGGATGAGCTTCCTTGCCTTTAGAAGTTCACCTTGCACCGTCCTGGCTTCCTAAGGCAGTTCCTACTGCCATGGAACTCCTCAGGGCTTCTGTAAAATTCATTTTAAAATCCCCTATTCCACACACATCCTTCTCCCTCAGCTGGAAAGAGATGGATAAGGAAGGATTGCATCCAGAGGTTTGTGGCTCAGGGTGTGGGGGTCCCTGGGGTGTGGGGACTGGGATTAAGATTAATGGAGATGGATGAGGACAGCACTGCATCTGTCAGGACTTAATTCAATCACTGGTCTCAAACACTGCGAGAGGAGGGAGTTCCCACAGGATGACTCACCTAAGACAGGCACAGTTGCAAACAGGAAAGGGAAAGGTTTGGAATGAGCACAGCACAGGACAAGATTCCGATGCGCAGACAATGGGAAAAGTGCAGATGCAACACCAGGAAGGTGCCAGGCTTGGTGATGCAGATCTGGGTGACCTGTTTGGGCAAAAATTCCCACCGTGGCAAACTGGGGCAAAAGGAAGCAACTGCTTCCACACAGGCCATCCCAAGTTGTGAAGGGCAGCTGGAGCCAGGGCACAGCCCTCTCTGGGGACCAGCTGCCACCTCTGCCACCTCTCGAGGGACACTCACAGCTGGGGCACAGAGGTGGGGAGCACAAGGGAGACGGGGCCACAGCCCCAGAGCCCATCCTGGGCTTCTCTTGCAGCCCAACATCCCCATGCTCAGGGCATTACTGTCCCCCGTGAAGGTGGCACAGGAGGGCACGGCCCCAGTGTCCCCGAGCCGGGTGGCTCCTGCCATGGAGCACTGGCACAGCACAAGGCTGGGAAGGGTCTGAGCATTGTGATGAGCCCTGGCACAACGTGGAGCCAAAGTAGCCCTTGGGCTATCCCAAGGAGAAGACTCCAGAATTCAAGGATTGTCCAGAGAGTAGGAGGACAATGACAGTGAGCTGTGCCACAGGGATGACAACAAAGAGTTCAAACTGGGATTGTTCAACCTGGAGAAAGTTTTAGGGTGACCTAATTGTTGCCTTCCAGTACCTGAAGGGAGGTGACAAGAAAGATGGAGAGAGACAATTTCCAAAGGCTGGAGTGACTGGACAAGAGGGAATCGCTTCAAATTAAGTGAGTAGCTTTAGATTGAATATTAGGATGAAATTGTTTCCTGGCACGGTGGGCAGGCCCTGGCACAGGGTGCCCAGAGCNATTATTATTATTATTACTATTATTATTATTATTATTATTATGTTTTTCAGGCAAAAGGTTTGCATTTGAAACAGGGAGGTTTGGGGACACGTTACCCTTTAGGACTTGGATATATTTACACCGGTCAAGCACAGCAATGCCTGTGAAATAAAAAAAAAAAAGACAAACAACAAACCCACACACAAAAAAAAACCACCCCAAACAACCAAAAACCAAATACTCTTTTGAGGAGGTGCAAAGATTGGGCTTTTTTTTTTCATTTTAGGTTTGTTCTGTTGTTTTTGCAGTTTTTCCCCCCGGCAGCCCCTGAGGGCTGCTGAGGCGGTGCGCGGGGCGGGAGCGCGCATGCGCGGGGCGGGCGAAGGCGGGAGCGCGCGGGAGCCGCGGGCGGGCCGCAGGTGAGGGAAGGGGGGACCCGAGCGGGGGGAGCCGCGCTTGGGTTTGGGGTTTTGGGGCTCTGAGGGGTGGGATTGGGGGTCCCCGCGGTCTGGAGAGGGTGGTTGAGGATCCCCGGGGCTCCGGGAGCGGCCAGCGGCGCCCCTGCCTGTCCCCTGCCTGCGCCGGGCCGTCTGTGCCCGCTCGTTGTTTGGATTCCGGGTGGGGTTGTTACCCCCAAAAAGTTTTTGTCTCCAGTCTTAAAAAGATGCACAGGGCTTAATGCCATCCTTTGCAATCCCCAAATAGGAACTTTAGCCATAATAATCAAAACTTTCAGAAACAGCCTTTCTCAAAGCATCCTGTCAATGACTGCAGTGCAATTCCAGGCTGTGCCAGCGGTGCCTGGGAAATCTGCGCAAAGTTTGGCCGCCTGAGCCATAAGGAACAAGGATTGATGTGGGGTTTGTTCTTTTTTCTCCAGGAAACATGAAGGTCATCACGTGTGAAATAGTGTGGCATAATAAGGAGCCGGTTTACAGCTTGGACTTCCAGCATGGAGCGGATGGGAGGATCAATCGCCTGGCCTCGGCAGGGGTGGACACAGCCGTGAGGGTGAGTTAACCCTGGGTCTGGAGCATGTGTGGGGTGTGGGGGTTTGTTAGCCAAAATACCGGGTTGGTTCCCTTAGCCGAAATATCGGGCTGGTTTCACTAGCCAAAATATGTGGTTATTGGCAGGTACGTGCCACAGGTAGTGGATGGTTTCAGGAAAGAGTGCAAGATTGTACAGTTATCTGTAGAATTATAGGGTGGTTTGGGTTGGAAAGGGGCTTTAGGCCATCCAGTGCCACCGCTGCCACGGCAGGGACACGTCCCACTGGCCCAGGCTGCTCCAAGCCCGAATGGCCAACCCGGCCTTGGCGACTGCCAGGGATCCAGGGGCAGCCACAGCTGCTCTGGGCACCCTGTGCCAGGGCCTGCCCACCCTGCCAGGGAAGAGGTTCATCCTAATATTCAATCTAAAGCTACTCTCTTAGTTTGAAGCCACTTCCCCTTGTCATTGCACACTCTTGTAAATAGTCTGTCAAGTAGTTTATTCCAGTTGTCTCAGATAAAATCTTTTCCTTCCTCCCTGGCAAATTGACCTCTTCTTCCCTGATGGTGCACATGTTTCAGGGATTTGTTAATACATATTGTAGGGCTAGAAAAATGTCAGTTTTCTTTGACATAAAAGATGCTCCCTGCCAGGAGGGGACAGCCGGGGGGGGCGGGCTCTGCTGCCATGTCCCAAGGGAAAGGAGGAGAGGAAATGGCCTCAAATGGCACCAGGGGAGGCTCAGGTTGGAGATTGGGAAAGAAAATTTCCCTGGGAGAGTGGTCAGGCCTTGGGATGAGCTGCCCAGGGAGGTTTGGAGTCCCTGTGTGTGGGAGTGCTCAGGAGGAGTCTGGATGTGGCCCCTGGGGACAGGGTTTGGGCTGATGCTGGTGGCACTGGGGTGGCACTGGGTGATCCTGGAGGTCCCTTCCCACCTTGATGATCCTGTGACATCACCTCTTGCCCTCGAAAGCTGTAATGCTCTTGTAACTAGATCTGGAAAGTGGAGAAGGGCCCGGATGGAAAAGCCATCGTGGAATTCCTGTCCAACCTGGCGCGCCACACCAAGGCCGTGAACGTCGTGCGCTTCTCTCCCAGCGGGGAGATCCTGGCCTCAGGAGGGGATGGTGAGAGCTGCTTCTCCTCTATCTCATCATTTTGAAGTTAAACCAAATGAAATCCACCTGCATAACATTTTAAATGAACAAAAGAGAGTGGGAAATAAAGCAGCTTCCTCTGATTTCCTCTACAGATGCTGTCATTTTGCTGTGGAAGCTGAATGACAGCAAAGAGTTGGAGCCGTTGGTTTTTCAGGATGAAGATGAAGCTCAGCTCAACAAGGAGAACTGGGCAGTCATTAAAACTTTAAGGTAATTTATTATTTGGTGAGTTTGGTTTACTTTGCAGTGTTTTTGTTTCCTCAATGGTTTTTATCATGTGGTGCAGCTTTCAGTGTATATAGAACTCCAGTGCTGTCTACAGTTTGCTTGTTCTGATATTAATCCTTTTAACTCCCCATTAATGGGACTCAGAAAAAAGGAGGGAGAGGGACAATTTAAATAATCAGGTGCTGACAGGACAAGGGGCAATGGTTTTAAGCTGAAGGAGCAGCTCCTAGCAGCTGCTGAGGTTGATGTGGGAGGAGTTGCAGAAGTGCTTGAAGCACCAGCAGGAACCTTTATTTGCCTCTTGATATATTTTTCAACCTAAAAATTCATTAAACTCATATTTACACATAGCATTTTATTTTCAAATTAATAATTGGTTTCTGCTGTCTTCTAGAGGCCACTTGGAAGATGTGTATGATATTTGTTGGACCTCAGATGGAAATTACATGGCATCTGCTTCTGTGGATAACACAGCAATCATGTGGGATGTCAATAAAGGTAAATGCTCCAGTTATCCCTTGGAATTCCAGATCTGCTGGAAGTTTTTTTGTGTGATTTACTGGGTTTGTGAGGCCCTTCTATAAATAGATATAAAATATTCTCAGGCCAACAAATTTACAGCTGAAGAATCTGTTCACCTTGGAGTATTAGGAAATAACTTCACACATTTTTTACCCCCCAAAGCTCTTGCACAAACATCTTCTGTATTCCTTTACTCCACTTTTTGGTGTAGTGCAGCATGGCCTCAGCTCTGTTTGTGTCTTCCTTTTGAAAAGCTGTTTACTTTCATTGAAACTTGTCAGCTTCTGGTATTTCTTTGCAAGGAAGCAACACTTAAATAATAGGAAAAATCCTACCTGGGGCCAGTATTCAGCAAAGTGTTTCTAAAATTCTCTGTAACTTTGTCTCATCAAAGTATTTCTAAAATTCTCTGTAACTTTGTCTCATCAATGTTTTGGCTCTGAGACCTTCCCTTGTGGAACATCAGTGGGGTCAGAGAGCTCCTGCTTTTGCTTATCTGAGTTCTAATATTAATCTAATATTAATTCTAATTAATTAATAATTAGATTAATTAATTCTAATTAATTAATTCTAATTCTCTATTAAGTTTGTAGTGAACAAACCTTAATTGCACTTAAAAAGCAACTAATTAGTTGCACTTAAAAAGCAACTTTTGCTGATACTCTTATCAGCTACCATCTAATGAACACTTCTGTGTTTAAAAAATTATCTCCCTGCGTTTTGAAGCTTTTTTTTGGTCTTGTTTTGTGTCTGAAATGTTTGGAAACACGTTCAGATTTATGATCTGAAAGCTGTTTGTGATTTCAGGACAGAAAGTTTCAATATTTAATGAGCACAAGAGTTATGTCCAAGGAGTAACCTGGGATCCTCTAGGCCAGTATATTGCAACCCTGAGTTGTGACAGGTGAGCTTTTGGTCTGAGTGTTTTTCCTGAATATTCCTTTTTCCAGGAGGATGAATTAAAAGGAAGTATGCTAGATAAACATGAGGTTTTGTTTTATTCACTTTATTGTGTAAGCAGGTTGACATGAAACTAAAATGATATTTTAGTTAATGCTTTGGCTTGTGGTAAATGATTCCTGAAGTCTCTCTTAGTAGCAAATAAACTTTTGTAGGAGTCTTCCTTTAGCAATTAAGCTTTCATGTTAGTGATCATTATTGGTACTCTTAAGAGAGTGCTGCATGGTGTGTTAAGGAGCTGATAAATTCATCCTGGGACAGTGGAAGGTGTCCCTGCTCCAGGCAGGGTGGAATTAAATGACCTTTAAGGACCCTTCCAGCCAAAAGCATTCCATGATGACATGACTGATGGAGATGTAGTGAATTGTTTTTAAGGCAACTTTTGAGGAACCTACAGTGCAGGTAGGAACAGTTTGGCAGGTCCCTGTTTCCTAATTCCCTTATTCCTCTATAAATCCGGATGCTGGGACTTCCCAAACCTTGTGGAGTCCAAGCATTGTGAGGGTTTCACTGGTTCTTTAATCACTAAAACGTGTCCCTCTGGTGCTGTCTCATGAGGAGAATTTTAATGAATGGTTAATTGGTGGTCCAGATTTATATTTTGAGGTGCTGATTGAGAAGGGAGGTCCTGGGGCATTTTTGGGAATCTTGGGGTGAAAGGAAGCTGCTCACAGGGAAAGGCTGGCACAGCGGGTATTGTTCAGCCTGCACAGGAGAAGCTTTGGGCTGAGCTCAGGGTGGCCTTGCAGGGCCTGAAGGAGCCCCAGCAAAGATGGAGAGAGACAATTGCCAAGGGCTGCAGGGCCAGGACACAGAATGGCTTCCCAGTGCCAGAGGGCAGGGCTGGATGGGATCTGGGGCAGGAATTGTTCCCTGTGAGGGTGGGCAGGCCCTGGCACAGGGTGCCCAGAGCAGCTGTGGCTGCCCCTGGATCCCTGGCAGTGCCCAAGGCCAGGTTGGCCATTNAATGGATGTGACATAGGAATAATATTTTAAAGTTAACAGCCTGGAATTTTTAAGAAGGTAGTTAGATTTTGAAGAAAAATATGAATTAGGGATAATTTAGGAAATTCTAACCCTAAGAGTGAAAATAAAGAGCTTTTTTTTCCCTCTCAGACAGCTTTAAGTGATAATAAAATAACACCTCCAGGCTGGCTATAACTTCGTTAATTCCTTCTATTCACTCCTTTTCTTTGGGGGGGAAAACATTTGTAAGAGTTTTATAGACACTGAAGAACAGGCCTGAGAGCAGGCACTTTGCCATGACAGAAATTCTCTTTCAGCCTCTAATCCTGGGGCCAGAATGAAATGCCTGAGCATTGGGTGTTAAATAATGTTGTTCTCCAGGTTATGACTATTTTTTGATGGCTGGTTTAAGGTGACAGCTCTGGGGGTGTTTTGCTTTGCAGCTCAAGCGGGATCAAGGACTATTTTTGTTAGCCGTGAAGAATTTATAGAGATCTTGAAGGAGCCATGGCTTTTAAAAGGTTTTCTTTGAAAAGTTCCATCAGGCTGGAGTGTCCAAGTGGATGTTTTGTCTCGCTGGGCTTGCAGCTGGCACGTTCCTGGCCTTTTCCACAATCCTGTTTTCCGTGTTGCAGGCGAGGAGCTTTCGGATGTTTCACGATGACAGCATGAAGTCGTTTTTCCGCAGGCTCAGCTTCACTCCTGATGGCTCCTATCTGCTCACTCCAGGTGTGGGGACATCTCCTGTCACTTGGCTTGTGTCACTGAAGTTGGAAAAGATCCCCAAGGTCGTGGGATCCCAGCTGTGCCCCGTGCCCACCTTGTCACCCCGAGTGCCACCTCCAGCCCTTCCTTGGCCACCTGCAGGGATGGGCACTGCCAACCTCCCTGGGCAGCCCCTGCCAAGGCCTGAGCACCCTTTCCATGGGCAAATTCCTGCTGCTGGCCCAGCTGAGCCTGACCTGGCCCAGCCTGAGGCCGTTCCCTCTCCTCCTGTCCCTGTGCCCTGGAGCAGAGCCCGACCCCCCCGGCTGTCCCCTCCTGGCAGAGACTTGTGCAGAGCCACCAGGTCCCCCCTGAGCCTCCTTTTCTCCAGGCTCAGCCCTTTCCTATTATATCCTAATTTGAATGTTCTTTATTATTTCCTATACCTCAGGGATGCTGATTTATCCTAATTAAGCCATTCCTCCTTCTCCCTATTGAAGAAAATAAAAGCTCCACAATAATCTCCATTAGCAATCCACAACATCAACTTTCTCCTGTGATGAAAGTGATATTTATGGCATTTTACCAAATAAATTGCAACACCATAAGTCTTAAGATAGAAATGAAGGATAATGAGTGGGTTTTTTTGACTGGGCTCTGCTTGAGTCCTTCCCTCAGAACATTCTTCATTCAGAGTAAAAACAGCCCTGCAAGGAGGGATCAGGGTGTGCCTGTCCAAACCCTGCTTTTATTGATGTCTGGCAACATCAAAAAGCAGCTTTGAAGAGGGAAAGTGCATAAAGGGGAAAAAAAAAAAAAAAACAGCACTAAATAAATATTTGGGATGCCTTTTTAGGTTGTATTCAGCTTTTGCCCAACTGACAAGCCTAATTCCTGGGAATGAGAATGTTTATGGAGAAGCCTAATTCCCAGGAACTGGAATGTTTATGGACACAAGGGGTGTGCCCAGGAGCTCTCTGAGGTGAGGAGTCATGTTGGAACCTTTGTTTTTGCAGCTGGCTGTGTGGAATCGGGAGAGAACGTTACCAACACCACCTATGTTTTCTCCAGAAACAATCTGAAAAGGTGAGGTGTTTACTGAGATAAAAATCTGGTTTCATTTAAAAATAAACAATTCAAATAGTGCAAATCTGTTTTCTGAACTCCTGGTTCTCCCTGAAGGCCCGTGGGCCACCTGCCCTGTCCTGGCAAGGGAACTCTGGCTGTTCGCTGCTGTCCTGTGTACTTTGAGCTGAGAGGAGCCTCTGCTGAAGGTATGGGAAGCTTCAGGGAGTGGGAACTCCCAGCAAATCTGGGAAAAGATGGGGCTGGACACTGTTTTATGCCCCAGCCTTCCAGCATTCCTCTCAGACAGTGCTGTACCACATCTGAGAAGCTGTTTCCTGATTCTGAGTTCACCACAAGTCCCTCATGAGTGGCTTTTGGTAGAGTGGATAAATGTTATTCCTCGGCCTCTCAGGCTGCAGGAACACTGTGAAATATTTTCCTTGAGCTGTTAACCATTTTGTGTTCAAAACAAATCACCTGGTTTAGCACCAGAGGAGCAATGCAGTGAAATAATTCCTGTTAGTCTCACCTGCCCACATCACAGGGAGTTGGAACAGTTTGCTATAACCACTGGTGTTTATTCAAGGAAGCAGTGCTGGTGTTACTGGGCAGAGCAGGAATTCTGAGCTGGGGACAGGATTGTGTGAAGTTGCACAAGAATTTATTTTTTTATTTATTTAATCCAGCTTTATTGTGGGTCCAGGAGTGTTTATATTTCAACAAGACTGACATTATTCTGGTGAGAAGGCAGAGCTTGGCTTCTTTGTTTAAAGGTTAAATTTGCAGTGTTCCTTACAGGATTTACCTGTTCTATTTCCATCATAATTATGGATCCAAAGTTGCAGAGGAAGGAGATGAGGGTCTGCAGTTGGTCTCTGTAGCTTTTCTAAGGGGAGACTTTAATATTAAAGTTCATATAAATATGCTGAAAAATTCCAGCTGGAAAATAGAGGGAAACATTTAAAAAAAAAAAAAAAAAGTAGCAATCCAGAGGGAGAAAGAAATCCAGAAAGAAAGAAAAAAAAAGAAACAAATCCATTTTTTTAACTAAGAAAATAGAGTAAATTTCAGACAACAGAAACGTTAAATTTTACGTTTTATGCAAGACCTGTCTGCTCTGTGTTTGTACTGATTGATGTAATTTTATTTCATTAATGGCTAAGTGCAGTCACTAGCTTGCAATAAATACAAGAGAATTCTCACTGTTGATTTCTTTGCAGATGAACTCAGCCCCAAATCCCCCCCTGCCCTGTTTAACCTCCCCTATCGATTGGTGTTTGCTGTTGCTTCAGAAGATTCTGTGCTTTTTTATGACACTGAGCAGTCCTTCCCCTTTGGTTATGTCTCCAACATCCATTACCACACCCTGAGTGACATTTCATGGTAAGGAATTGTATTCCTAAGATTTCTTGAGCTGGGGGAAATATCTTTTTTTTCCATGTCCAATTCTGCACAGCACTTTGAGTCTTGCCTTGGGTTTGTATTTCATCAATGACACACACGTGGTCACTCAGTGTCTGAGCAGCAATCCATCCCTTTTTGCTTTGTAAATTAGAGAATTATGGCTCTTCATCAGTTGGGTGAGGGTTGAAGTAAAAATCTTGGCCTTTAATGTAAAAAAAATAAATCCCAAACAGGTCCAGTGATGGATCCTTCCTGGCCATTTCCTCCACGGACGGGTACTGCTCCTTCGTCACCTTCGAGGAGGATGAGCTGGGAGTGCCCCTGAAGGAGAAGCCCCAGATCCCTCTCAGGACTCCTGGTGCAGCAGCAGACAAGAAGGCCAAGAAGAGCCAGTCCCACAAAGTGATTTCCCCAAGCTCCAGGCTGGCAGAGGGGATCCCTCCCAGCAAGGATCCCCCACAGCAACCCCGAACCCCCAGCACTGCTGGGAAGGAGCTGCCTTCCACCCCTGTTGGCATCAAAACCTCTCCAGTGCCATCCCCTTCCACCCCTGTTGGCATCAAAACCTCTCCAGTGCCATCCCCTTCCACCCCTGTTGGCATCAAAACCTCTCCAGTGCCATCCCCTTCCACCCCTGTTGGCATCAAAACCTCTCCAGTGCCATCCCCTTCGACCCCTGTTGGCATCAAAGCCTCTCCAGTGCCATCCCCTTCGACCCCTGTTGGCATCAAAGCCACTCCAGTGCCATCCTCAGAGGAGAGGAGGAGCAGCCAGGCAGCCACCCAGGGCAGCAGAGCCCC
The DNA here is from genome assembly GCA_013400495.1 of Nicator chloris. Classification (NCBI taxonomy): domain Eukaryota; kingdom Metazoa; phylum Chordata; class Aves; order Passeriformes; family Pycnonotidae; genus Nicator; species Nicator chloris. The sequence goes on from WAAE01019302.1 coordinate 109,145, forward strand.
CCAGCCCAGGAGGGTCACCCTCACCACTCTGCAGTCCTGTTTCAAAACCCCCAGGTGAGATTTCTGGTGTCCTTTGCAGCTGTGAATGCAGGGCCCAGGCCAAGCTGTGCTTGTGCTGTGTTTAAAGGCTGAGCTTTGCACACAAATTCCCAGCCCTGGCTCTGAGTGGAAGCTCTCTTGGTGTGGAGTTTTTTCTTGTGCTACAAATGAGAGGTTAAAATGTCTCCTAAATGTGGAGCTTTTAGGTTTCTGCCTGAAATGTGAGGCAGCAAATTCACCTGGCCCTTCACAACAAAAGGTGTCTGTCTTGGCCAGGAGTTGGGCTTTGATCCTCGTGGGTTCCTTCCAGCTCAGAATATTCTGGAATTCTGTCTTCAGCTCAGTTTTCTGTACAAAAATGGTACCTGAAGCCTTCAGCTGCCAAGAACTGTTGGAACATCCTTCTGCCAAAGAGTATTTTAGGAGGAGTGCAAGTCTAGACAGGCCCTCAGTGTGGGACTTAACACATTGATTAGGTGACTTCCTAAAAGATGTTATTTTTTAGGAATTGCCAGTAATCCAGGTATTGATTGTTCTGGGGCTCTGAGCACCCTGCTCCAGTGGGAGGTGGCCCTGCCCATGGCAGGGGGTTGCAATTGGATAATGTTCTGTTCAGCTTGTAAGAAGAAGGGAAAATGTGCAGTAAAATATATCTGAACTACCTTTGCAATTAACTGATTTTATGTTAATTAAATCTTGAAGTGAAATACTCATGGAAATGTTGTCTGCAAAGCAATTTAACTGTTTCTGCTCTTTTAAAGGAGAATAAACTTGATTTCCTTGAAGCCAGATACCCCAGCCTCTGCATATCCAGACCCAGCTCCCATCCCTCCTTCCTCAGAACAGGAACATGGTGAGTTTTTGTGCCTCTTAATACCAGCCAAGTCTCTTCCCAGTCAGATTTTTCCATTATAGATTTAAATTGTAAAAAAATCCTCACTCTAATTGCAAATTCTAAAGCTTCTTCATTGTTTTGATGTGTCTGAAAGGTGCTTTGGGCAGTATGAAATGTGTTCACCCTGCTCTGGGGCAGCTGATTGTGTCTGTTCCTACAGTTTTAAAGCAGTGAAACCAAGGATAAATTCATGGGTGTGATGTTCTCCAGCTTTTAAAGATTTTGTGCTTCCAGCTCAATGCTCTTGCAGGTGCTGGACTCTCTCAGACCAGGGTTGGGGTTTTTTTTAATCTGAATTTATTAATTTGCAATAATTTTCCTTTCTGCTTCTTCCAGAGAGGCCACTGCCATCTGATGAGAGCCTCCAAGCTCCCCCAGCACCCAAACGTGCCAGGACTGAGGAGCTGTCCCTTCCTGCACCTGCTGGAGACCAAACCAGCTGGGAGTCCAACAAATAAAGGCTGAGCAGACCCCTCACAGCCTGAAGTCAAAGCAGCCAAGTCTGAGTGCATTTCTTTTTGCAAGAATTCAATCCTCAATTCCCAGTTCAAGTTCCCTGTGCATGTTTGCTGTAGAACTGTGAAGAAACTGCCAGTAGAAGACCCAGCTTTCAGGAATGTGGTTCTGCAGCAGGAGAAACAGTTGGGAAGTGACTTCATGAATCAGGAAATCAGGGAAATCTGGGGATTAAAAATCCATCCAGGAAGCTGGGAGTCTCCATCAGAGTCCCTAAATCCATGTTTAGAAAGCATTATGTCTTCCAGTAACTGTCTGGCAAAAAGAATCGAGTGCATTCATGAAATTTGATGTGGTTCAAGACCTAAAAAAAGAGGAAATTGTGTCATTCCAACATTTTGGTTTATTTCCTGTGTAAAATAATGCTCCCCAGTAGCTGTGGGCTGGAGCTGCTTCACTCTGAATGCAGCAGCAAAGCTCAGGACTGGGATGTGGAGGCAGAAATGGGAAGATTTAACTGCAAGAGACAAGAAAGCAAAAGGAAGAAATCCTCTGAAGAGCTGCTGTGAGAATGAAACAGCAGGAAGTTCTCACTTGTTTAATTTCTGGACTTCAAAAAGACCTGCAGGTGTGAGATTTTCCTGAGGCAGCAGCATTTGAGTGTGTACATTGAAATTTCCCCTTTCCTTTTCCCCCAACTTAACTCCCTCAGCCAATAAAACACAACCCAGTGGATGGGGAGCTTCTACACCTAAAATTTCTTTTTAGCATTTAATACTTCATAAAAGCAGAAATACAAATGTTCCAGAAGTGACTCACAAAAGTCTCACAGGGAAGAAATACTAACAAACACCTCTGTCAGTCCTTCAGGCACATGAACTCTTGCCTCCAATTAAATTTCCACAATTAATAAGCAAAAAGTTGTAGGAAACTTGATGGGATCTTTGTTTTCTCACTGTGATGAGGATGGATCTTCATTAGACTTAATTAAACCTGGGTTTTCTTCTAATGAAGAATTACAAAGAGTTAATTGTTACATTTATTTCTCTGGTTTCCTCGTAGATCTTTTAAAAGATGATCTCTGTGTCCTAATTTTGCTTTTTTTTAAAATATCTATCCATTGTCTCCAAAATAATTGTTCCTGTTCCTTCCAGAATTACATTTCAGAGTTGACTGAGGAAAATTACTCCTTGCCTTGAGAGCATTTCTCAGTTGAGAGATGCAAAATGATCATCCTGGAGTGCCACAGGCAGCTCCAGCTGCTCCATGGATGTCTTTAGCATCTTTCTGTGGGATAGGGAAGCCCTGGGGATCATCTCCAGTACAAATTCTTCCTCAAAAACCACTTTGCCATGGTTAAAATCTCAAAAAAACCCCACGGGGACATCCCAGTGGATTTTGCAACTTTTTAGGTGAGTTTCAAATAGAATTTGCAGTTTTCCAGATGGGTTTCAAATAGAATTTGCAATTTTTCAGATGGGTTTCAAAAAGAGTTTTCAATTTTTCAGATGGATTTCAAATAGAAATTGTAATTTTTTACATGGCTTTCAAGTGGATTTTATGATTTTTTAGGTGGGTTTCAAATAGAAGTTGCAATTTTTTACATGGGTTTCAAATAGAAATTGCAGAGGTTTAGATGGGTTTCAAGTGGATTTTGCAAATTTTCAGATGGGTTTCAAATAGAATTTGCAGTTTTTTACATGGGTTTCAAATAGGAATTGCAATTTTTTAGATGGGTTTCAGTTGGATTTTTCAATTTTTCAGATGGATTTCAAACAGATTTTGTATTTTTAGCTGGGTGAGGATTCATGATTTTCTTGTTCCTGAAAAGACTTTTTTTGCTATATATTAATGGTTAATTTAGAGACAGCCAGACCTTGTGCTCCTGTGCTGTTGAAGTTTTAATTTTTAACTACCCAGCTGTCAACATTAATTTATCTTGTCATTAATTAACAACTACCTTCTGATCAAAATTTGCTTGATGCTTGCCCATGGATTCCAGACAGACTCTGTATTTTGTCTGCGAATTCCCTGTGTTTATATGAACATTACTATCAGATAAATAACATAAAGACCATCAAATTCATCAAGAAAAACCAGACTTTTCAGGGAACTTTGGGTGTATTCTGCTCTGGCAGCTGCAGGATCCTGGAGAAGAAGCAGATGAATTCTGTACTAACAAAATGTCAGGAATTAAATGACATCAAGGATGTGATTCCACCACTTCCCTGAACATCCCTCCTTTTCCAGGAAGAAATTTTTCCTGATACCCCATCTAAACTGGCCACAGCCCTCGAGTGCCCAGCACAGGGACAATTTTTGGCAGTCCCAAATCTCAGTGCTCCCCGTGACAAATGGAAATCGTGGATGTCAGGCAGGTTTGAGATGTTCCTGACCTGTGGGAGCTCCTGATTTTCTCTGGCTACATGGAAGGTAGGAAATTGTTGAAAAGGAAGAGGGGTGTCCATGGAAATGGAGGTGGCTGGGAGAGGAAAAGGGACAGGAATGGGTTAATTGGAGCTGGGATGTGGAGAGAGCCTGGAGAAGGAGCCAAAATTGGTGTTGGAGGAAAATAAGTGGATGGGAGGGAAGCTGAGAGGGAGTCTGGTATCTCTGGGAATTCCTGGGCAGGACCCTCAGCCCAGTGAGGATCCTTCTCACCCAGGAACACCTCATTTTCCAGGCTGGGTTTTGGTTCAGAGGATTTTTGTGGGGTTTTTTTCCTCTCTGGGATGGGGAGGCTCTTTTTTTGCCACAAAACTTGGATTTCTTACTCTCCTGCCAGCAGGTGACAGCATTCCCTAAGCAAAGCAAACTGAGCAGAAACTCCCCTCTACTCCAGACTTCCATCCTTCCAGACATTTTTCATCGTCTTTGCTTTGTTTTGTTCTACAAACTGATAATTCCAGGCTTCTTTCCACGTGGTGAAGAAGCAAATAGGGTTTTACAGGGAGGAGTTCTTCCAGGAGGAAAACACGGCAGGGAGACTCCAATCGTGAGTGAACAGAGCACGGCCTCTCCTCCTCAGTGAATCCAGGGAATTTTCCAGGAGGAATTGGCACTGCAGAGTGTCCAAGCAACAGACCTTGGATTAGCCATGGGCTGAGGTGGCACAGATTCCCATGATTGCTTATCCAGCAGAACCTCTGGATGTGGGAATGTCCTGGTTTGGAAAGCCAGGTGTCTGCTAAGGAAGGCAGGAACCTCCCTTGGAATGGAGAATGCAAACCCCCTCCCTCCAAATTATTGTAATTTTGAAATTAAGGGGCTCTCAGGCAAAGAGATGGGAAGAGGAATAACAGTTCTTTACCAGGAAAATTAAAATAAAAATGCAGCAGTACAAAAAAACCCAACCAAACACAAAGAAACCAGTGCCAGAGTCAGAGCACAGCCTGACCCTGCTGCTCAGGGTGTTGGAGCAGCCCAGCCCAGCCCTCCTGCAGTGCCAGAGGTGGCTCTGGTGGGGCAGAGAGGATCCTGGAGCAGGTGGAGTTTCCTCTGAAGGCCCAGGGGTGCTGAGATGGCTCTGGTTCCTCTGGGAATGCCGTGCACACAGGCTGGGCTGAGCTCTGAACCCCAGGTTTGATCCAGGCAGGAATGCTGGGCTCTCCCCTGGGGGCAGCATCTCCCAGGGGGATGATGGAATTTGATCGGCCCTGCAGGGAGCCTGGATGGCCCCTGGACAGCAGATCCCCTGGAGGGAGGGTGGGTCCTGGAAGGGATAAAGAACCCTGCCCCAGCTGGTTTAACAGCTGGGCCATGGACAGCAGATCCCCTGGAGGGAGGGTGGGTCCTGGAAGGGATAAAGAACACTGCCCCAGCTGGTTTAACAGCTGGTAATGGAATACACACTGCTGGGTACATCTGGCATTGCAACACAAGACAGGCAACAACCCACAGAGGTCCTGGCAGCCGTCATGGAGAGACTGGTGTGGATTTGGGGTTTTGGAGAAAAATCCACCAAAGGAAGAGCATTCAGTGCCTGGAGAAGGTGACAAGAAAGGAGAAGGAGTGACAGGACAAGGGGGAGTGGCTTTGAAACAACAAGGAGTGGGGATAGGTTGGATCTTGGGCAGGAATTGTTCCCTGGCAGGGTGGGCAGGCCCTGGCACAGGGTGCCCAGAGCAGCTGTGGCTGCCCCTGGATCCCTGGCAGTGCCCAAGGCCAGGTTGGCCATTGGGGCTTGGAGCAGCCTGGGACAGTGGGAGGTGTCCCTGCCATGGCAGGGGTTGAGCTGAATGATTTTTAAATCCCCCCATCCCAAACCCCTCTGTCCTTCCCAGTTGTTTTTCCCTGCTCATTCCACACATTCCTGCTCGGGAGATCTCTCAGCCCTTGCTCGGCAGCGCTTTTGCCAATCATCTCCAAAGTCAAATCCCAACATTTGGTCCCAATTATCCCTCTCCCTGAGCAGCCCCAACCCTGCACAGCAGCTCTGTTCTTCCTCAGCTGTGGGATTTGGGGATGCTGCCATTCCCCTTCCGGGGGGATCTGACGGAGCTGCAGAGAGACAGAACTGGGGGTGCCGAGGCTGCTCCTCCTTCCCAGTCCCTGTGGGAGAAGCTTTTCCATGCTCATCATCTTGGTGCTCCAACACCAGCAGAAAAGCTGGAATGGGCAAACTGGGAGCAGTTGTCCCTCCTGTGGCTGCCAAACTTCCAGCCCAGGGACGTTGATATCGCTCAGATCCTGCTGTTTCTTCCCTCAGCTGAAAAATCCCAGGAAAAACCACGGCCCCGAGGCCTCCACGCCTGCAACCCGAGAGGATTTGCCCCTCAGAGCATGAAGAATTAAAAAGGTTCACAGATTTCTTTCTGTCTGGAAACCGGGTGTAAACTGGGGCTGTTCCAATGCCTGGGAAAACCTGATCCTGGTGCTCCTGACAGGACAGGAACCTGTTTGTGTCTTTTAAGTTGCTGCCTTCTTTTCTGTGAGGGCTGAACTCCCCAAATCTTCCTGTTTGTGCTCCAGTGATTTGTGTTTTCCACTTAAAATGTTTTCCTTGCTGGGAGTTTTACCAGCTTTATTTTGAAGGGAATTATTGCTCTGTGCTGTCGCAGTAGGACACGAAATGAAGAGATGCAGAGTTGGTGGAGTTCTGAAAGCTAAAAACTACTTTATTTAAAGTCTGACTCCTTCTATAGTATTTTAAACACGCCCAGTGATTGGTAGGCAAAGTTAACTCTTCTGTAATCACATTGGTAAGGCAGATGTCTATCAAGAGATTTCTTCTTCTAAGAGGGAATGAAAACAAAGATAAACTTCCATACACAAGTCTCTTACTTACAGCAAAATCTATGGGAAAATAATTTCTAAAAATAAAAACATTAGAAGGCTGAAAAACTAGGGTGACACTGTGCATTTTTCCTCCTCAAGATTGGAGTTTTGAGCACGATAATGCTAAATTTTGCTGCTAAATAATGCCAGGTTTTGTCTCAGCATAAACTTCTCCCCTTCAGCCACCAAAAGGCAATAAATAAGCTGGGCAGGAATTTTTGTTTTGATTCCTTCCAAGCTGAAATAAGGGATTTTGAAGTGTCATTTGCTGGGGAAAATGGAAAGGGGCCAGGTTGGAATGGGAGTGGCTGTGGGAGCTCAACCTGTTCAACTGATCTCATTCAAAATGGTCCTTGGAGCTCGCTGAGTGCTCCTCCTCCAAGCCAGGAGCTGCAGGAGCCTCTGGATATTTTTGTTTTTCCTTTTCCAGTGGGGTTGCAGCAGCTGGATGAGCTTACAAATAAATAGCAGGGCAAGGGAAGGAGGTGTGGATTTACTCTGCAAGGAGAGGGGAGAGGAGGTGTTGGCTGTGTGCTCCAATATTCGAAATTTGAAATCCCAAAAGAATCTGCCTCTCTGCTGTGGGATGGATCATTACAAGAAGGGAAAATTGACAGCCAGGAACAGCCAAATCAAAGTTCCTTGCTTGGATCAGCAGGAATAGCACAAAACACTTTCCTGCTGCAGTATTTTAGTGGATAAAAATGTAATTCTGAGCAGACAGTGCAGGAAAAAGATGGATTTTTGTTCATAGCAGTTATTCCTTGGAATGGGAAATTCTGTGCAGTGGTAAAGGGTGGGCATAAAACAACTGCACTTTATGCCCAGGCAGGGTTTTCCACCAAAAAAATTGGAGAACGTTGCCAGGACCTGGGATGTGCTGGTTCCTGGAGCAGGTGGGGTGGTAAATTCACCATTGTGAATTCGCTCTCAGCTTCCCAGAAGGAGGGAAGAAATTTCCTAAATAAATCACAGAATCATGGAACGGTTTGGGTTGGAAAGGACCTCAAAGCTCATCCAGTTCCACCCCTGCCATGGCAGGGACACCTGCCACTGTCCCAGGCTGCTCCAAACCCCAATGGCCAACCTGGCCTTGGGCACTGCCAGGGATCCAGGGGCAGCCACAGCTGCTCTGATGTGGCTCTGGGAGTTCCTTGCCTTGGATTTATCTCGTAGGTTTAGAAGAACTTGGTGTGATACTGCAGAGAAGTGTAATAAAATACAATAAAAATATAATGAAACCACTGAAAATCACATATTATTAGAACAGTGAGGATAAAGTAACTCAAAGCTGGAACATCAAAAGTTCACTTTCAAGCTGTGCCAAATATGAAGAATATCGAAACTGATTCCTTGTCCTCTTTTCTTCCTTCTCATTCTGCAGGAAGAGGGGATTTTCACTTCTGGAATTTCTGCTTGGATAACACGAGATGAATTTTGGAGTGAGGTTTTCAATATCATCTATAAATCCCTGAGGATAAGGAGCACAGCCAGAGGTGTGGCATCACCTTCTCCATTGTACACAGGTCCTTGCTATAAAAATAATTACTCGGGTTACATCCTGTGATAGTAACAACTTTAAACATTGTCTCTGAGCTTTCACAGCAGGATCCAGGTGGAGTCTGCTTTCTGATGAATAAATTCAGGCTCATGCCCGAGCCTTTGCTGGGAGCAGCCACATGATGGCAACGTTGCTAATCTTTAACTTTGTTCATCGGAGCAGCTCCTGGGGCTGGGCTTTGGCTCAGAACAAGGCGTGGAGTTCTGAAGTTCTCTGGGGTTTCGAGGAAACCTTTCTGTCGTGGTTTGACTTGGAGAGGGACGTTTCACAAGGGGTGGAGTGACAGGGAAAGGGGGAATGGCCTTAGGCTGAGGGAGGGCAGGGACAGATGGGATTTTGGGAGGAAATTCTTTATTTTGGGGGTGGTGAAGCACAGGCTGCCCAGGGAGGTTGTGGACTTCACTTCCCATCCCTGGCAGTGCCCAAGGCCAGGTTGGACACTGGGGCTGGGAGCAGCCTGGGACAGTGGGAGGTGTCCCTGCCGTGGCACTGGGTGGGCTTTAAGGCCCTTCCAACCCAAACCATTCCGTGATTCCATGAAATCAAACCACTTTACGAGACACTCCGTGGCTCTCAGCTCAACACAGGCAGGTTTTTAAGAGGCAAGAGGAGAAAATGCCACTTTCCTCTTCTTTCCCCGCTCTTTTTTTCCTTTTTCCCCCCTTTTGAGCTGCAGTGGAACCTGTAACAGGCTTTTCCCCAGTGACAACCAAGCAATTCCTGAACTGGTGCAACGCTGAAACAGGAGAACAGGATCTGGCACTGCTGAAGGAACTCAACCAAGAGTTCAAGCAAGATCTTCATTAATGCCCTTAGATCCTGGACATGATAAATACAGGCGAGTTTTGGTGGAGACTGGAAGAAAAATGTGTCCTTTCAGCCAAAGTAACTCTTATCCCGACAAACATTTTGCTGGATTGTTATTTGAATGAATATTTAATATAAAACATGCAACCTGCTCTAATAAGGGCACATTCATAATTTTGAGCAGGCGAGCCCTGTCCAAAATTCCCTTGGCTTTGCTCTGGGTAAGGAATAACTGAAGAAGGAAATGTTGGACTGCAGCTACTCTTGGCTGAAGGACACAGTACAGCAGGAACAGCTGTGGAAGCAGATTTACTGCAAGAGTGAGGCTGCTAAAATCCTGACAGTACTTTGATTTTTTTTCTGGTTTTTTTGTTGATTTTTTTTTAATGAAAAAGTCCAATATAGAGTTTATGACTTTTCATACAGTTATTTATTTTAGGAATAAGCAAGCTGCCAAACACAGCAGGTAGTTAATACCCAATTCAGACTGTGTTTAAATAGGGAAGGAGCTATTGGCTGGATCCTTTGGGATTCTGTGATTAACCCACAGGGAGCTGGAGCTGGCTTTTTCCAGAGGCCTTCAGGTGAAACATGAGTGGGAGTTGGCTCCCTTGGAGTGGGGTGAAGTTGGAATCAGATGTAGCAGATAACTCAGCTCATCCTGAAGTGATTTCTCTACTGAAATGAGCTTTTCCTTTGGACAGGGGAGATGGAGCTGCTGGAGAAAACCTGGAGCTGGGATGGAGATTCAATCTCTGCCTCTGTTCCAGACATGGATCTTTCCTGGTGAGGATGACGAAGGTTCAGAAGAGTCAGTTCTGTGAGGAGCAGCTGAGGGAGCTGGGCAAGGGGCTGAGCCTGGAGAAAAGGAGGCTCAGGGGGGACCTGGTGGCTCTGCACAAGTCCCTGCCAGGAGGGGACAGCCGGGGGGGTCGGGCTCTGCTGCCAGGGAACAGGGACAGGAGGAGAGGGAACGGCCTCAGGCTGGGCCAGGGCAGGCTCAGCTGGGCCAGCAGCAGGAATTTGCCCATGGAAAGGGTGCTCAGGCCTTGGCAGGGGCTGCCCAGGGAGGTTGGCAGTGCCCATCCCTGCAGGTGGCCAAGGCAGGGCTGGAGGTGGCACTGAGTGCTCTGGGCTGGGGACAAGGTGGGCATGGGGCACAGCTGGGACTGCCTGGGCTGGGAGGGCTTTTCCAGCCTCAGGGATTCCGGGATTCTGTGACCCCTGCACTCAGGAAGGAGGCTCAGGCTGCTGTGCCCCAGCTGAGCTGCCCATGAGCCCTTGCTGTGAACTTTGAGGTGATTCTCCCTGAGTGTCCCATGCCAGGCAGAACTTTGGGATCGGCTCCGGAGGCTCCGTGTTTGGCTGTTCCCAGTCAGCTCTGGCATCTCAGGCTGGTTTGGGGGACCAGAGGGCTCAGCCACATCCCAGGCCACAAGGGACTGGGGCTCACTGGTTAGTGCTGAACCATGGCTACTTTTTAAAACCCCTCTAGTGAACTTGGCAGCACTCACTGAATTCTTATTTTCGTTTACTAGTCATCACAAAAAAGGAGGGATAACAATCCTTGCATCCCTCCTGAGCGTGCTCTGAGGTTAAATCATGGAATCACCAGATTATTTGGGTTGGAAGGGACCTTAAAGGTCATCTCATTGCAACCCCCTGCCGTGGGCAGGGACACCTCTCAGGAGGAGATGGAACTCATTGAGCAGAAAACAAAGAATACAGCGAGGTTGGCCAAAGCACATCTTCAAAATGTGTTACAGGAGGAATAGAGGAAACTTTGGCTGGGGCTGGGAAAAAAGAAGCAGATCTTGCAGCAGATTGGGTCGACAGAAACTGCTGCAGGTCTGGTCACACGGAGGGAAAGCTGGAGCTGATGCCCAGAGACCAGAAAACCTCCAGAGGAAGGGAAGGTGTGGTGTCCACGGAGTGTGAGCTTCTCTAAAGACCCATATTCTCCTGTCTGGGCCTTGGAAGCAAGGAGACATTCCAGACGTTCTGCTCACAGCCCATTTCTGGTTTTATGGATCAGTTTGCTCGTGTCTGCCAGGAGGTACCAAACCACAGCTGGAAGAGCCCAGACTGCTTTGGGCAATTCCCACTTGCTTTGGGATTCTGGGAGAGGAGGAGTTGAGGCTGTGGGAAGACCCTGAGGTGCCATCCCTGGGGTTCTGCTGGTTGCACTGCATATTCCAGTGCTCAGGATGTGCTGCTGGACACGGGATCAGCACCATGTGCCAGAGATCCCAAACGAGAGTGTGTGTCTGCATCCAGATCCCAAAGACTGCATCCAGATCCCAAAGACTGCATCCAGATCCCAAAGACTGCGTCCAGATCCCAAAGATTACATCCAGATCCCAAACACTGCATCCAGATCCCAAAGACTGCATCCAGATCCCAAAGAGTGCATCCAGATCCCAAAGACTGCGTCCAGATCCCAAACACTGCATCCAGATCCCAAAGACTGCATCCAGATCCCAAACACTGCATCCAGATCCCAAGGACTGCATCCAGATTCCAAAGACTGCATCCAGATCCCAAGGACTGCATCCAGATCCCAAAGAGTGCATCCAGATCCCAAAGATTACATCCAGGTCCCAAAGACTGCATCCAGATCCCAAGGACTGCATCCAGATTCCAAAGACTGCATCCAGGTCCCAAAGACTGGGTCCAGATCCCAAAGACTGGATGAGTTGAGAACTCCAAAAGCTTCACCCCAGGGGTGAGGGAGTGGCACTTCTGTGGGGCATCTGCCAGCTCATGGTGCCAGGAGTTATGTGGGGATTTGGGTCCAGCACAGCCTCGTTTGTTGTGTGTTCAGGTCACAAAAGGAAGACTTGGATATTACTGGGGATGGGAATTCCTTTTCTTTGCTCCCACTTTTCTCTGCTGGCAACTTACTTGATGATTTTCCCTTGTAGAGGAAGCAAACACCAAATCCACAAAACTCTAGAAAACATCAGCTGGTGCAGAGCTGATTCCCTGAGTTCCCAGTGTTCAGTGAAAGGAAAATATTTTACTGAACTGTCCCAATTTCCAGATTCTTCATCCTCCACTTCCTTTCAAGAGTGAGTGGAGTTAAAATGATCTAACTTTGCAAACATGATGTAACCCAAATCTGGTGTTATTTTATCTGATCTTTACCATGCATTTCACAGAATCATCCAGGTTGGAAAAGACCTTCAAGATCACCCACCCCTGCCATGGGCAGGGACACCTTCCACTGTCCCAGGCTGCTCCAAAACCCAGTGTCCAACCTGGCCTTGGGCACTGCCAGGGATCCAGGGGCAGCCACAACCCTTCCCAAGCACTTCAGTCTGAACTCTGATTTGTCAAGGCTTATTGATGCTCCTGAACTTTTGTTCTCTGCGTTTTCCATGTGATGCCTTCAGTTTTATCTTTGATGTTTTTCACATTCTGTGCTGCCCAGGGTGCAGCTCTGAGCTCACACTCAGGGTCACTCAGCTCTGCACACAGCAGGGACACAAAACAAATCCTGCTCCTGATGGACACCAAGGACAACTGGCACAAGTTTTCAGCCCAAAAGCACAAACAAGGCTGGGCTGAAGGGAGAAAACAAGAAGGATGGGACTGGATAACCTGCAGCTGGAATTGGACAATTAAACCCCAATATGGAAATGGACCAAAACTTATAAAAGTGAGAGACCTCGTGACTGGTTGACCATTTTGTGTCCATTTTGTGACCATTTTGGGTCCATTTTGTGACCATTTTGGGTCCACCTTGGGTGTAGCCCTGGCCAGGCTCTTGTCCTGCCCAAGGTGTATCCTTAAAGACCTTTTAATAAATCTCTACTTTATTCTGTAGCTCTGTGCAGTCTCTGTTCCAGGTCAGCCTTCCCAAGGCATCACATGGAATGATAAAATGTGACCAAATAAAACAAAGAGGCAGCTCAGGGCAGGGTGGAAGGCTGGGGTTGCTCTGTCAATGAGCCCTTTTCTCCCACAGAGAGCCATGAAAAGCAGCTGAGGTTCATTAGCAAGGCAGCCTAATTGGGCTGGAATTGCCAGGGATAGCAATAGTGCTGATAGCCTGAGCCTGGATGGATTTGAGAGCACCCCTGGTGATCAATAGCAGTGATTATGACATTTTAAAAATAAAATTGCTTGTCCTTGACTCCAGTGGAAGGGAGAACTCCCTCGCACATCCCACGGGTTGCAGCTGCTCTGCTCAATACCAAACACTTTCTGAAGTGGCCAACAAAAGCCTTTCCTTGCCATCCCATCCCTCTGAGGGGGCAAAATCCCCCTGACTTTGATTCTCTTTGCTCTGGAGGCCTTTTAGTTAAAAGCTCTCTAATAGATTTGGGAGTATTGACAATAATAATGAGCTTATGGGTGAAACTGTGACCTCAGGGAAGTCAGTGGAGCCAGAATTCCAGCATTTTAAATATCCACACATCTATATGAAGTCTGTACATGTGCTCTCCACAGGTCAATCTCAGCATTGATTCACTCCACTTTCCAACAGTTTGCTTACCAAACATCTTTGAAGTGTGAACTAATGAAGTTAATGTGTTTTCCTCCTGCTTAAAGCAGAAAATAAAATTAACCACCTTTCCCCCCAGGAAAATGGAGGGAGGTTGGGTCTATCCTGCCTTTCTTGTCCACAGAGCATTTTAAACCCATTCAGACGTTTGAGTTTATGGGAAACTGTCTGAAGAGCTGTGAGGATCCTCAGTGAAGGGTTTAAACATGACTGCTGATGCCATGGGGTGAAGAACTGGAAAGGATTCTCTGAATTAAGTCGGGAATCAACATGTCCAGGTGTCCCTTTAGTGACACGAAATGTGGGTAATAGGAATGTGGGGACTAAGCTGTATTTATAATATTTAAGAAAACAAGTGAAAAGGAACATCTCTCTCATGCTGCACGGCAAAGGAAGGCATGCAAGGAAGGGATAATGTCTTTTAGATCAAAGAAGGAAAGAAAAAAGAAGGAAAAGAAAGAGAGAAAGAGAGAGAGAAAAAGAAAAAAGAGAAAGCGTGAAAGAGAGAAAGAGAGAAAAAAAAAGAGAGAAAGAGAAAAAGAAAAAAGAGAAAGAGTGAAAGAAAAAGAGAGAAAGAGAGAGAGAAAAAGAAAAAAGAAAAAGAGAGAAAGAGAGAGAGAAAAAGAAAAAAGAAAAAGAGAGAAAGAGAGAGAGAAAAAGAAAAAAGAAAAAGAGAGAAAGAGAGAGAGAAAAAGAAAAAAGAAAAAGAGAGAAAGAGAGAGAGAAAAAGAAAAAAGAAAAAGAGAGAAAGAGAGAGAGAAAAAGAAAAAAGAAAAAGAGAGAAAGAGAGAGAGAAAAAGAAAAAAGAAAAAGAGAGAAAGAGAGAGAGAAAAAGAAAAAAGAAAAAGAGAGAAAGAGAGAGAGAAAAAGAAAAAAGAAAAAGAGAGAAAGAGAGAGAGAAAAAGAAAAAAGAAAAAGAGAGAAAGAGAGAGAGAAAAAGAAAAAAGAAAAAGAGAGAAAGAGAGAGAGAAAAAGAAAAAAGAAAAAGAGAGAAAGAGAGAGAGAAAAAGAAAAAAGAAAAAGAGAGAAAGAGAGAGAGAAAAAGAAAAAAGAAAAAGAGAGAAAGAGAGAGAGAAAAAGAAAAAAGAAAAAGAGAGAAAGAGAGAGAGAAAAAGAAAAAAGAAAAAGAGAGAAAGAGAGAGAGAAAAAGAAAAAAGAAAAAGAGAGAAAGAGAGAGAGAAAAAGAAAAAAGAAAAAGAGAGAAAGAGAGAGAGAAAAAGAAAAAAGAAAAAGAGAGAAAGAGAGAGAGAAAAAGAAAAAAGAAAAAGAGAGAAAGAGAGAGAGAAAAAGAAAAAAGAAAAAGAGAGAAAGAGAGAGAGAAAAAGAAAAAAGAAAAAGAGAGAAAGAGAGAGAGAAAAAGAAAAAAGAAAAAGAGAGAAAGAGAGAGAGAAAAAGAAAAAAGAAAAAGAGAGAAAGAGAGAGAGAAAAAGAAAAAAGAAAAAGAGAGAAAGAGAGAGAGAAAAAGAAAAAAGAAAAAGAGAGAAAGAGAGAGAGAAAAAGAAAAAAGAAAAAGAGAGAAAGAGAGAGAGAAAAAGAAAAAAGAAAAAGAGAGAAAGAGAGAGAGAAAAAGAAAAAAGAAAAAGAGAGAAAGAGAGAGAGAAAAAGAAAAAAGAAAAAGAGAGAAAGAGAGAGAGAAAAAGAAAAAAGAAAAAGAGAGAAAGAGAGAGAGAAAAAGAAAAAAGAAAAAGAGAGAAAGAGAGAAAGAAAGAAAGAAAGAATGAATTTCCCTCTTTATTGACATCCAAGCACTTCCAGGTATTTTTACCAGCACTTTTTATCCCACCTTTGTCACATGTTCTGCCTGGCTGGGCATTGCTGCAGTAAGAGCAGCCCTGCACAGTATTCCCACCACAAAAAACCTGGCAAGTGAACGAATTTATCAGTATATGACAAACAACCCGTGATGACCCACAGCCCATTTCCTCCCTTGGAACTGTGCTCCAGCATTCACGGCTGTCCAAAGCCCTGCCTCGGGTTGATACCCAATCACTTGGCAGGACCTGATAGAACGGAAATGCAGGAAAAGCCCAAGGAATTGACCACCTCCGTTGGGCTGAAAAAAGCTTCCCAGAAATCCGTCATGGACCATGAACAGTTTGTCTCCATCTTCTCTAAGAAGCCGTTGTGCAGTTTGTGTCCATTCCCTGCCCCTCAGGGTCTGTCACTGAGATGTTTGCGGGGTCAGTGATCACAGAATTGGGGCTGCAGGGACCTTAAAGGTCAGGAAGTTGCAACTCCCTGCCATGGCCAGGTATCCATGGACACCTTCCACTGGTATCCAGCCCCGGGCCCAGCACAGGGAGCAGCTGGAGCTGCTGCAGAGAGCCCAGAGGAGGCAGCAGGATGAGCAGAGGGCTGGAGCAGCTCTGCTGGCAGGAAAGGCTGCCACAGCTGCCATTGTTCAGCCTGCACAGGAGAAGCTTTGGCCTGAGCTCAGGGTGGCCTTGCAGGGCCTGAAGGAGCCCCAGCAAAGATGCAGAGAGACAATTGCCAAGGGCTGCAGGGCCAGGACACAGGGAATGGCTTCCCAGTGCCAGAGGGCAGGGCTGG
>WAAE01019302.1:125261-198052 GCA_013400495.1 Nicator chloris
CATCCAGTGCCACCCCTGCCATGGCAGGGACACCTCCCACTGCCCCAGGCTGCTCCAAGCCCCAATGGCCAACCTGGCCTTGGGCACTGCCAGGGATCCAGGGGCAGCCACAGCTGCTCTGGGCACCCTGTGCCAGGGCCTGCCCACCCTGCCAGGGAACAATTCCTGCCCAAGATCCCATCCAGCCCTCCCCTCTGGCAGTTTAAAACCATTCCCCTTGTTCTATCACCACAAATAACCAAAGTCAGGTCCCAGATCACTTTTATTATTGTTGGACTCAGCAAATTGCTTGGAAATTCCATTTATTTTTAAAACCAGTGGTGATGTTAACATGAATCCGTGCTGAAAACCCTCTGTCCCAATTCAAATCAACGTGAAGCCAAAGGCAGTGCTGATCAACCACAAAAAGGAAGGTTCAGAGTGGAACCAGGGGAAATGTTGAAAATCTCCCAGCTCTGGAGGTGATACAAGAGGACAGTATAATTGCAAACAGATTTTTTTTTTTGCCAAATGAAGAATTATTGCCTCATAGGTCTTGGATTAATTTTTTTTTTCATTGTGTTGGTCCATCTTTTGAAAATAGGAGACCTATACATTTCTGGTTTAAGAGAAATCCATTGATTCTCTTTTTTTGCCATAATTTTATATCATAATGTGTGTGCCTGGGACTTCACTGTGATGTTAAATGGAGAGGGCTGGGCTTTTTTCTCATTATTTTGATTTTTGATTGTTTGAGTGCACTGCAGAACGATGGAATTTTGTAAAGATTTTAGAAGGATATGTCTGGATTTGTTGCTCCTGACAAGCAGTGGTCACAGTCCATGAGCGTTGGCATGGAGGGTGCCTTGTTCCCCAATGGAAGTTCCCCAAAAATCGCTGCAGGGGATGGAAATATCTTTGCTAACCCCAATGCACCTTCAGGCACAAAATACCAGCATTCATCCTAAGAAATGAGCACATTTCATTACATGGGATTTGGGAATAGGATCCTAGAAACTGTTTTTCCACTCCCTATAATGCATAGATTGTGTAGAATGCTAAAGCTGCTCAAAAGCTAAATGTGACAAATTCTGAGACTTTTAAATTTCAATTTTAAAAGTATATTTAATATCAAATGTCCAGTTCCATTCTGTTCCTGACATCTGTAAAAAAACCCAGTTCTGAGCCACTGAGAGGGTTTGTTTCCCTCGTGATGCATTTCAAAAATGCGCTGAAATTTTATTTTGATCAGGTCAAAACATCGTAATATAACTTCCAATATTGGCTGTAACAGGCTGTCAAACACATCTGTCACAGTGCCATTGAAATTAGTATTTCAAGGGACTGTAAAAAAACAGACAAAAACTTAAGTCAAAGCAAAATTAATACCTTGTCATGACGAAACGTTCATGAATTATGGAAATGAGGAACCGAGCAGGCAGTCAGTGCTGGAAATCACTGTGCATCCCCAAGAAATTCCAGGTTTTAGGGAAAACTCTGTCTTTTTTGGGGAAGAAACAAAGAGATGTGGCCAGTTCTGCTTCACAGGGCACTGACTCCAAACCAAACCATTCTTTTTCACAAAATACCCCTTGAATTACCTGCCTGCAAAGCCATGATTGGAGGTAGACAGGGATGTGCTGCCTTGGGAGTATCTCAGCCTTTATTTTCCAGGTTTTGCAGCAGCAGCTCTGCGTCCACATCCTTCCCTCCTCCGGGAAGGAAAGGAAGGAATAAACAACGGTAAACTTCAACGTCGAGTCCTCTGGTGCCAGGCAGGGAATTCCCGAGGCAGCCGTGGGAAGTCACACGTAGTCACTCAGCCTGTAGCCGCCGTGGGACGCGGATGTCAGGGAAGGAGCGTGGTTGCCCTTGGAGGCGCTCGGTGGCCCGGAGGAGGGAAGCGCTCCGGCCCCGGCACGCGGCTGGGAAGGCGCCTCGCTCCCGAGGCACGAGGCGCACAGCAGGGCCCCGCCCAGCATGGTCAAGGCCGAGGAGACAAATCCCAGATAAAGAGCCTGCCCTATCTCGTACTTCATCCCGGCGGGGAGCGTGGGGTTGTAGAAATCCATAACGACGTCGTTGGTGCTCCACGACACCGGCACCAGGCAGAGCAGGCCGGCCGCCACGAAGCCGAGCCCGCCGGAGCCGGCCACGGAGGCCTTGGCGGGGCTGCCCTCGGCGCAGCGCGTGCACCTCATGCCGACCACGGCCGCGCCGGCCGCCAGCGCGGCCAGCAGGCACGAGGTGACCATCATGGCCCGGGCGGCGCGCAGGTCGGCGGGCAGCGCCAGCTGGGAGCGGTGCGCTTGGCACTGGTAGACGCCGGTGCTGTGCCACACGCACTCCATCCACAGCCCCCTCACGTAGGCCACGGCCGTGATGATGTTGGCGCCCACGTGCGCCGAGCGCCACCAGTGCGGCAGGACGGTGGCCATGAAGGTGCCAATTAGGCCCAGCAGGCTCAGGGAGAAGCCGAGCAGCTCCAAGGCCCAGCTCGCCATGGGAATGTTCGTCCTGCCCGCTTCTCTTAATGAGGCGCCTCCGCTTGGGTTCCCTTGGAAAACGCGAGCTTTTCTTGGAAGAGATGCGGCTGTTCTGCTCTGACACCTCCTGCTCCCCTAATAAAAGGTAATTGAGGGAAAAAGGAGTTAATGATTACCCCCAAAGCATTGCCTCTCCAGCCAGTGAGGTGCATTTCAAGTGCAGCCAGGGCAATAATTAGCATAGTTATCGCTGTTAATCGTATTTTTGTGGAAGTAATGGGAAAGCAAGCTTCCCTCTTCCCTTATATAAACAGCCTTGTGCTGCCCGCTGGGAGGAGAACTCAAGACAATTTATGAAATGGAAAAAAAATATTTGAAATGCAAATATTCCTCTCCCCAGCAGGCTCTTCAAAAAAACAAACACGATTTCCTCTCTAAAGCAGAGAATTAGGTAGTGTTAACACTTGGAATGAGGGAGATTTATAAAGTAGGGAACTGCAGGTTGCTTTGCACGATGAAAACATTCCCAGAAGGTCATAGCAGGACTAGGAAAACAATAAGGGTGTATTTGCTCAAAGTAGGGAGCAAAAAGAGTGATTTAAAATCTGTGGAAGAGGATAACAAATATTGGATTAAAGTCGCTTTCCTGACTGGCCAGTATTTCTTGAGGTTGCACTTCAATAAAGTAACTCAAAGGGGAATAATTTTCATTAGGATCTGTGCAGTTTCAGGTCATGATTTCAGATTGTGGGTGAAATGTGGAATCAGGTGAACATCCTGGAGCTTCTGAGGGACAACACCTTCACAGTCTGGTCGTGTATAAATCCAAGCTGAAAAACAAGGAATGGCAACTCCTCCTTCTGTATAAATCCCAGACTAAGTGGCCTTTTGCAATGGCTGCCTTGCCAGCTCTGTTATCCATCACGCATGATGTGTGTGGGCAGAAACTCGATATTTTAATATATGAAATAACCCTTGCGTCACAATCCAGCTTGGAATTCAGAAACAGGAACAAGTTTAGGCTCCAGCTCTGCCAAGCCCCATGCACGTGCTGAAGTCCTGCTCGGAGGAGAAAGTGGAAGTGTTTGCAGGAGGTGGCCCGAGCAGGAAAAGGGAGGAAAACCATCTGGATCAGCTAATCAATGCCATCAGGAGAGCAGAGGGATGCAGAGGGAGCAAAGTGAAAGCTCCTCCACATTCCCATTATCTCAGACTTGTGTCTAACGAGCCGGGAGTGCTTGGGGTGACATCAGTGCCAGGGTTGGTCTCTGTTGTTGTGGCATTCCCTGATCTCTGCCTGACAGCAAAATCGTGGAACCATGGAATGGTTTGCGTTGGAAAGGGACGTTAAAGATCAGCCAGTTCCACGGGCAGGGACACCTTCCAGGCTGCTCCCAGCCCCAATGGCCAACCTGGCCTTGGGCACTGCCAGGGATCCAGGGGCAGCCACAGCTGCGCTGGGCACCCTGTGCCAGGGCCTGCCCACCCTGCCAGGGAACAATTCCTGCCCCAGATCCCATCCAGCCCTGCCCTCTGGCACTGGGAAGCCATTCCCTGTGTCCTGGCCCTGCAGCCCTTGGCAATTGTCTCTCTGCATCTTTCTTGTAGGATAGGGTGCCTCTTCCCAGAACAATCCCTTGGACATTGTGAAAAGAAAGGGAAAAATGGAAAACACAAGGATTTTATGGCCTGAACAGGACAACACCACAGGCTGAGGACTCTGTGCTTCTACACATTCCTTTTATTTGGGGTGTGCCACGGGATGGGGAGGAATGGGATGTTGGATTTGCTGCCTGGAAGGGAAGAGCAAACCAAAGGGCAGCTTTCCTTTCGTGTGCCTGGTTTTAGGAAAGTTTTTCCTCCTGTTGCCCATTGCTGGCCTTTGAGGTACTCTTTATGTAACACATAAATGAAAACACCTGAGTTTATGTGGCTGCTGAAGGATTTTATCTCATTTGCATATCCTGAGAAAATCACAGAAGGTTTTACATCAGAAATCATCATTCCAGGGGAGGTCAGGCTGCAGATTTCCCTCAGCTGTCAGAGATATGACAGGCCATGAATTAGGGCCAAGCAGAGCACAAAGGAGCAAATTGTTACCTCCAGCACTATTGGAGATATTTTATTTCTGTCCCAACCACGAGAAGTCCTCATGTATGTTTGCCTTGCAGGTTATTTTGGTTTGATTCTCATATTAAGGAAAATGAAGCAATATTTTCCCTTTTTATATTATTATTTGTTTTCTGTGAGGTGCATCTGGATCTAAGCATGCCACACATCTCAGGGAAATTTTCCTGAGAATATTCCTCCAGGATCAGGGAGATCTCCACATGGTTTTGGGTGACAGCAGGACCATGAGGGACCTCAAGACATCTCACAAGACATCGAGCTGGAAATGGAGCTTGGGTCTCCAGTGTCCTTAATCCCACACCACCCTCCTCATCCCTGTTTTTTTGCCTGGTCCGGGAATCTCCCACTGCCTCATGATGAGCACGACCCGAGATCATCCTCTCCAATTCCTCATCCCACACAGGACCTCCACACGTTGCCCACCATCCTGAGCAGTGATCCAGCTCACCCTGGTGGATTTGCAGAGAGGCTCCCGAGGTCAAGCACGAGGCTTTGCAGCTGATCCCGGGGAGAGCAGCACCTCAAAGGAAAATGTGATTTACACCACCAGTCCTGGGGAACGGACCCCCGATTTCACGGAGGTCAGAACACTCTGGGGCTCAGCAGCAGCTATTTTTAGACTGTCATTAGGGTGTTATTTTTAAACATTAGCCATTAAAAGCTTTCTAATTTAAGCAGCCAGCGTTAATTAGCGCCGCTTGCTCGGCGTCATGTTTTCCATGTGCCTCCCTCAGCAGTTCCAGCTGCCCCTGGTGCTCAGTAACACTTTCACTGCTGGGCACCAGCCTTCCCCTCCTGGCTGCCAAGTGGCAAAAGCAGCAGGAGCTCACCACGTTTATCTCCAGGAGCATCAGCAGCCTGGTGGAAACATCTCACTTTACAGCTCAGCTGAGGAACGTTCAGTGGGATCAGGTGAGTGGTGGCTTGGATGTTTCCTCGTGGGCTGAGCCAGTCAAATGTTAAATCAAAAATCACCTTTTTTTTTTTTTTTCCCCTGCGTGGGTTGTGTTTGTTGGTATTTCTTTAGAAAGTGAGCAAATTCTGCTTCCTCACTTGGGAGTCATGCCCTTTTCTAGCAGGGAACAAGGGACAGGATGAGGAGGAAAGGTCTCGGGCTGTGCCAGGGGAGGCTCAGGTTGGATATTAGGAAAAATTTCCCCATGGAAAGGGTGCTCAGGCCTTGGAAGGAGCTGCCCAGGGAGGTTTGGAGTGCCCATCCCTGCAGGTGTCCAAGGAAGGGCGGGAGGTGGCACTGAGTGCTCTGGGCTGGGGACAAGGTGGGCATGGGGCACAGCTGGGACTCCATAATCCTGGTTTTTTCCAACCTTGATGATTCTGGGATCCTGTCAACCAGACTCAGCTTTTGTGGGGAAATGAAATGGCATCTGGGATAAAAACCAACTAAAAAAAAAAGAGCCACAATGTCCATGTTTGGCCTTCATGACCTTCAAGGCCCATCAAAGCATCGAGTGACTGCGAAATGATGTGACAATTTATGAAACTTTTGAATTCCCTCACCCTGCCAGCTCATGCCAGCTTTATTTTTACGAGCACAAGGGCTGCAAAGGCAATTTTTCCATCCCAACTTTCGTTCTGCCTGATGCCTGTGCTGCACAAGAACAGCCATGTCTGGGATAAATCCTTGGCCTGGATCCACGGGCTCCAGCCCAGCTGCCTCAGCCTGGGGAGCCACGGCCCCAGAGTAAACTCCAAACAAACAGCAGAATCTGATGTCACTAATAGGGGTATTTACCCAGGATTAAATAACAGATGCATGTTTTACTGCTGTCTCTTTCATTGTTTCTCATTTTACTCCTTCCCTGCCCGTGTCAGTCTTATCCTTTTGCTCCTGCTCCTTCTCCAGACCTGTGAGTTGTTCCCCTCATGCAAACCGTGGCTGCTGAGCCCCTTCCCTGGGCTGCAGGTGGTTCTGCCAAGGAATTCCGACCCAGTAATTCTGGTCTTTCTCTGTGCACCCTTCCCAACTTCAGTTTTACCTTCAGCACCCTCTAATTCTGCACCATTTCCCTCAGAAATGCCAGAAATCCCTTTCAGCCTCCACGCTGGGAATGCAAAATGATGTGATGTCCTTCTTACCATCTGCTGGACTTCAGCTAAGCCAAGCCCATAAGTATGTACTCATTTTACTTTTTAAATTAGTTTTATTTGAATAGTCTCTCACAGTTTGGTGAATTCATGTTTAAGGATCTGAGCTTTGGGGCGTGCTCAGGTTCACCAGACAGGTGAGTGAGGTTCCACACCCTGGCATTGTAAATTCTGCTGTTTTGACTTCCCAGGGCCTCTCACTGCTCACTCCTGCTCAAATATTTTCAGGGGGAAAAAAAAATTAGCTGGTAAGAAGAGCTCCCTGCTTGGATGTGGGTGAGGGTGGGCAGATCTGAGGGCAGGCAAGGCTCACAGCAAAATTCTTCTCTCCATTCCCACCCCTCTTCACTTTTTGAAAGAGGAGATTAGGAAATCAATAAAAGTTTGAAAGGCACGTTGTAACCAAGCCTGATCCTACACCTACTCCCACCCCCTCTCTGCCACGGATCGGGGCAGTGCAGCTGCTGCTCTCCCTGCCAGATGTGCAGCAGGAGCCTCAGCCCCTCCTCACATCCCTGCAGCCTCCAGCACCTTCCCTGGGTGGCTCCATGGATTTAGAACTGGCCTTGCACCACCTCATTATTTGCCCAAATTTCCTCATGGTTGCCAGGGAAGGTTTTGGGGGTTGTCTTGGCTGTGGGTGCTGCCCTTCACTTCATGGCTTGTTCCTGCTTGGGACCAGTCACACATCATCTCTGCTGGATTTAAAATTCTCTCTCTTTGAAATACTCCTCAAAAGACACCAAATGTTTTGTTTCCAGCATGGAATTATGCAGCTTTTTGTGGTGTGTTACTTGGGGTTTTTCTTAGAGGAGGAAACTGGAAGTTTCCTCTTCACCCTGAATTTTTATAAAAGTCAGCAGACTTGGAAAAACTGGAAAGGCAACAAAGAAAATGGGATCAGGTCCTCAGTTTGGTTCCATTTAATTTTGCTCCCCAAATTTCAGAGTTTTGTCCCCTCAGTCCCACAGATAACCAGTGGCTGAGGAAGGTACATTTAGGAAGATTTTTATGTCACATATGGCATTAATTGCCAGCCCCCTCAAGGGCTGCCACCTGCTTTTTGGGGTGGCTGGGTGGATCATTTGTCACATCTCTAACTCATCCTCTCAGTGTCCTCCCATAAAATCTGTGCTGTGGGAAAAAAAAAGGTGAGAGAGCAAAATTATCTGACTGTGGTTATAAAATGATGGATGTGGTCAGAGGAAGGGATATTCACATTTAGCTCTTTGGTTGGCGTGTGAACAAAAGCTCTTGCAGCTCACAGGAGCTCATATTTTTGCTGAAGGAAGCCAAGGTAATGAGTTTTGAACAATAATAAACATCCACCATGGGATAACACAGAGGGGGATATTGTGACTTATTATATCTACATTTACAAAGTATATTCTGCATGCAATGGGACTATTGAATTCTGCCCTTTATTTATAGTATTAAAACACACACCAAAAGCCTTCATTTCTTTGCAGAAAGTGACTGGAATTGGTTTACTGAATCCTGGGGGTGTTTGTTCACCTGTGGGGCTCTGCTGGAGGAGTTAGCATCCCCCCTAAACTGGCTCTTTTCTTGCACTTGACTGTGGCTTTGGGACAGTTATCAGTACCTGTCTGGATAATCTTCATTTGGATCTGTTGCAAGCACACAAACACGATGAAATCCTGTGTGTGAACATGATAAACTGACATTTATTCCCTTTAGAGCCCGTCCCTCATTTGTTCTGGAGCAGTGGGTGGTGATCAGGGAAGGGAATCATTCCCAAAGCTCCTGGGGAGGGTTTGGGCAGATCAGAGATGCCAGATTTCATTTCCAGGGGGTACCAAACACGACAAAATTTCGGTGGCTGATGAGACAAGGCGATGAAATGCTCAGTGCTATTAAAATCAGGTGATTGGTTCCACTGGCCGAACACTGGGTGACATTTTTTGGATAACTTTGACCTTTTTTTTTCTCCATGAAAATGACTCCAGCTGAGGGTAAATTCAGGGGTGCTTGAATCACTGATGTTTTACAGCGAGACCACAAAGCCGTTGCTCTAAACTTCACGTGGCATTTTCTTTATAAGCCCATTGCTCTAAACTCCACACAGCATTTCTTTACAAGTTGGTACGCAGGGGAAAGACAAGACAAGAGGTCCTCTCAGTATTCACACACGGGATTGGAGTGAAAACAAATCTTTGCCAAAAAAGAAGTAGACGCGAGGAACAAAAGAGAATTTTTGGCGTGGCGGCACCGTTTTCCTTCCCAAATAAGAGCAGCCAAAGCAACAGCAGAAAGTCTCCGTGCTGGGAACAAGCATATCCAGTTGTGGAACATGATCTGCTGGAGCCAGGGGCAGGCTGTGCGTAGGCTGGGCTTTTATCAGCCCCTCAGATTAGAGGGGAAGGGGGGGCACCAACATCTGCACAAAGGGTTGGGGCTGCAATGACGCAGAACTCGCGGGGGGCTCGGTGCCCTGGAGGATTCCTGTCTGCGAGTGAGAGCTGGCAAATTACAGAGAGCCTCGGGGATAAATCGGGGTATTTGTTACCCTGGAGGCCAGGGGATGATGGAGCTGGTGTAGCCCCCGGGGTCAGGAGCTCTTGGGCCACGCTCTCGGCTCGCAGAAATCACCCACACACCTCCGTGGAGGTTCACCAGTTTACACCAGCATGGATTTGGCTGCTGGGAGCTTGGGAGGCAGGGTTTGGAGCTCTGTCCCCCCATTCCATGTGTGCAGTTTGCTGGCTGCCAATTGTATCTGAGTTGTTATAATTTATAGCCAGAGACCCCCGTGCTTGCCCAATCCCACAGGCGTTTCCCTCCAAATCATTCTGGGTGATTTTTCCCCACTCAGTTTTTTACTGACTCAAGCCTTGGAGTTTCTAACATTTCCTGTGGCAGATTCCTCCACAGTCTGCTACACTCCACAGAAATACACACCGGGAGCCAAACCAAACCCTCCTGCTCCCTCTCCCAGCTGGATTTCCTTGCACCAGCCCAAACAAATGACCTCGTTCATGTGCATGCTCTGCCAATACCTATTGAGAGCCATCATGCCTTGTTTATTATCCCTGTCTCACCTGGGCTCGCTCCTCCTCTCCCTCCTGATCCCCACTTTCATGTTATTTGTGTTATTTAATAGTGCTTAAAATGGTTTCCACCCCAATTTAACTTCACCTTTGCTGTGAGGTTTTGTGAGTTTTGGGCTTTCAGGTACCTTTGCCCCTTCAGCCATGGCACGGCCTGCTCTCAGAAGGGGATTGTGATCCCCAAACTGCCTCGTTGCAAACTCTTGGTCAGTGCTATCCCGTGGTGCAGGTGTTTCCAGAAACTTCTTCCCAACGTTTCAACCACGGCTTTGTTCAAGACCGAAAGGAATTTTGGTGGCATAACCTGCTGGGGGTCTGCATCCTCAGCTATCCTCTCATTCCCAGGATCCTGGTGGTTTTCTAGAGGCAGCACAGCCCCTCTCCTGACCCTCTGTCCCCAGGCTCAGCCCCGGGGGTGTTGCTGTCCCACATGGAGGGGCCGGAGCTCTCCCGTGGAAAGATCTAAGGGAGAAAAAATGCGGCAGCACAAACCCTGAAACAGGATCTGGGCTGCCATGCTGCACACCAGGAGGGGGAAGGGGAAGGGCAAGGCCATGTGCTGGATCCAGGCTAAGCTGCCTGGAGTCAACAGGACGTCTCCCCATGATTTCCATGCTCAGGGACTCCGGGCACCCTTCCCCTCTCCCTTCTGCCCCCGTCTCAGCCCGATAAACTTTCATCCCGCAGCTGCCTGGGCGCTTGCAGCCCTCTCACATCTTTTATTTTATTTCTCTGTCTTTTTTTGTTCCCGTGTTTCTCCCAGCCTGCATTGCAGGCAATGTCTGAGCAGCTCATCCTAAACACAGAATCCCTGAGGTTGGAAAAGCCCTCCCAGCCCAGGCAGTCCCAGCTGTGCCCCATGCCCACCTTGTCCCCAGCCCAGAGCACTGAGTGCCACCTCCAGCCTTTCTCTGGACACCTGCAGGGATGGGCACTGCCAACCTCCCTGGGCAGCCCCTGGCAAGGCCTGAGCACCCTTTCCATGGGGAAATTCCTCCTGAATTTATACATGTCTGTGTTTGCTGCACAAACTGCCTCACGCCTAAATGGGATGGGTGGCACCTGTGGCACCCAGGTTTGGCAAACCCCAGGAGCTCAGCTGGCATCGCTGCTCCAAACGCATTTCTGGAAGGGGTTTGGCAGCCCCAGACTGGCCAAACATCCCCATTGTCCTCACACACCTCTGAGAAGAGCTTTGAACTTGCTGGTGTTGGTGTGAGCAGAGAACAGCTCCCCAGAGCCCATCTGATGGAAGGGATGGGATCAAACATGATCCAAAGATCTTCTTCTCCCTTAGGTGTTTGCCTTAACTTTGCACTGGTGACACTCATGGATGCCCCTGGATACCTGGAAGTGTCCAAGGCCAGGTTGGACAGGCCTTGAAGCCACCTGGTCTGATGAGTGGCATCTCTGCCCTTGGCTGGGGGTTGAAGTGAGATGATCTTTAAGCTCCCTTCCAACCCAAACCATTCTGGGATTCTGGGATTTTACACAAAGCTTTAGGTTCTGATGAGAGTTTTCAAATTTGAACAAAAGTATTTGTGGTGGACTAAGCAAGTATTGAAGTAGCTGTGCTCTTATGAGAAGTTTGAACAGAGAAAGAGAGAAGTGAGATGAAAATGAAGATTTGCCCCCAGGAAGAGGAGAAGACCTCTGTTCCCAGAGATAGAAATGATCTCAGAAAGAGATGAAGGGAACCTTTGCTTTTGAACCACTTGCATACCTTCATGGGAGACATTTTATTCCCAGGCTGACAGAGTTCCATGACTAACCCAGCCCACAGCTGACTGACAGAGCTCAGGATGCTCGTGGCTTCCTGCACCAGACCTGGGGTGCTGAACCTCGCATAAAAATCCCTGGAAGCACCAAAATGTCATTTTTCCTTGGAGCTGAGCCGTTGGTGGACTCCTCACTGCCACACTTTAACCTGTATTTGCTCCCTTAGCTGTGCCTTTGGCCATGTGTGAAATTCTGCCCCCATCTTTGACATTTTCATTTGTTTTTCAGAATGACATCAGCAGAGCCAGCGCTGTTGGCCACAAACTCATTCATCTTTCCTGCAGCTCTCAGAGAGTGCCATAATTATTTAGCTTCTTAAAACCTTCACACTCTTACAGCTCTCATAAAGTAGTTATTCAGCTCTTGATATTTTCTCCCCAGCTGTGATGATTTAATCTAGCCTGGGGTTTGAAAGGCTCAGCCAGGAAAATCCCAGGGCGCAATACAGCTCATTTATAAGGCTCAGCATTTCTGCAGTACCCAGCCTGAGCTGGGCTCTCCATCTGCCTTATCTAAACACTGCCATCACACTGCATTTAGGCTTTCATGGTAACTTAAACCACCACACAGAGCTCAGGGAAACTCCTGCATCTGGCCTGCAAATATCATCCTGTATTTTCAACATTTGGTGGCACAGCTCGGTATTAATTCAGGTAGAGCACATTTGTCTGGGGAGGTTTCGTTCTCCTGCCAGCAAGGGGGAAGCACTGTGGTCTCTTCACCACAGAAGTTCTCACAAAAAAAAAACCCCAAAAGATTAGTTCAGTTCCCTAACTATATAAATCACAGCTTTTTACAAGCACCACAAAGTTATTCTGAGGTGATTATAACACAGGTGAAATTCCCTTTCTTTCCCAGTGATGACAAAAACCCCCAAATAACTCAGCTATGCAGCAGTGCCATTTTATTTCAGAACCAAACCCTCTGATTTCCACAGCCAGGAAATTCTTATGATTAAGATGCCTTTTCAAGACATTAAATAACCAGTATAGTTTATGCTGCATATTAATGGTCAACAAGAAGATTTTTTAAAGTTTAAATTTCGCACAGAAATTCCAAGTACAAACCCCTCGCACTACATATATTTGCTGCTGCTGAGCTAACATTGAAAGACACGTACTAACTTTTTAAATTTCCTGACTTTTATGATTGCTCAATTTTGCAACCTGAACATTATTTTGAAAGTAGGATTGTGTAAAATTTTCCTCAAGGGACTCAGAGAGCTCTGTGCTTTTGAAACGTGGCCTTCCTGTAGCTAATTTCCCTCGTTTTGTTGGAGGGTTGGGGTGGGTTTTTTTTTCCAACCTTGCAGACAGGAGCAAAATTGCAGGACCTCAAAAATAATCAAGTGTTTTTCTGGTACCCTGGTGCCTTAATTCTGTGCATTTGCTGGGTTTTCATTCTGCAGTGCAGGTGTACATCTGCTATGGATCACAGCCCTGTCCAGGAAAGCACTTGACATCTCCAAAATCGCTCATGGGCTTGAGGTGAAGCTCTTGCTTAAGGACCATCCTGGATGGGGGAATATCTTCAGAGGTATTTAAAATTGAAAGGAAATGGAGTTTAATTTTCCTGTTGATGCACATGGGGTTTAAACAGATGACAAATTACAGGTAATGGCTGCTATGTGCATGCTCCCTGAGCAGGAGTGGGAAGTGAATCCTTTCTGTCTATATGGAATTACAGAGCAACACTGTAAGAAGGAGAAACTGTGTTCATCTGAAACAATCACAGGTTGTTCTCAGCTTGTTTGGCATGGCAAGGTGAGAATTGGGTTCCGTGCCCACCTGGTTTGCTGGGGGTGAGCAGAGAGTGGGAGCACTTCCATTAATTGGAATTTTTAGGTGCAAATTCTCCCCTTGTGAGGGGCCTTAGCAGAGCCACACAACGTGGAAACCCCCTCAAAGGGGATTAGTCAGTGTCTGGAGGTTCATGCTGGCTCTCCACAATGAGGTGGCTTTTGGAAATGGGAATTTTGACAGCAAAGGAAGGACAACATCCCTCAGCCCAACACGGAGCAGTGCCAGGCACCTGCATCTCACCCAGTCCTCTTCCTCTGGCAGCAAGAATCCCATCAATCCCATCAATCCCACTCTACACCTGTCTGGGCTGATCTAGTTTTATTACTAACCTTGAACAACACTCAGAGCAGACGTGCTCAGCACAGGAACTCACCCCTATGTAGGACCAAGGGCTGCAGATATTGGAAAACCAATATCTTAAACAACAAGCAAATCACTCGTGCTACAAAAACCACAAAACCTGGTGGAAGCAAAGGCCTTCCAGAGGGCTCATGGGAGAAAATGATTCACACTGCTGGTTTGCAAAAATCTGCACAATGATGGGGGGTTAAATTTGGGAGGGACTGCGAGATGCAGGTTCTTTTCCTTTGAATACTCCTTCATGCCTTCCCTTTCTTCCTTTATTTTCAGAGGAAACCCCCAAACAGCATCCCCTTTTTTGTCCACAAAAGGAAAGTATTGTTTCCAATGCCTTTTTTTTCCCAGCATGGAGCAAGTTTTCCTAGGGCAGAGAAAAAAATTTGCAGTGTCAGCATTTACAAGGACTCAAGGATTCCACCATTACAGCATCACTGCCTTATTAATCTTATTATTCCTGATCTCTCACTCCTATTTCCATGGTGTCAATGCACTTTTCAGAGGCAGTCACACCTTCCAAGGAGATTTCAGTGCCCATGCAGAGATGGAAAAAGGCATTTGTTGTTCTGACTGAGCCTACCACAGGAATTACCCCTCCAGTGCTTCCTTGGAGCTGCGATTCCTGATGATGAAAGCTCCAGACCTGCTGGCTCCAAGGAGTTATTTTTTACTGTATCAACTTTTCACATGTCATAAAAAGCGGAGCCACACGAGAAATTGAAGTTATCTGTGCAGCCCCAGGTCTCAGGGAGCAAAAGACTTCTAAAGCAAGTGATGTGATTAGGAGAAATAAGGAAATGAAATCATGTAATGGGAATGCGCCGCGTGGAGAAGGAATCAATAAACAGTTCCCAGGAGTTATCAAGGGCCATTTAGTGCTTTTTTGGATTTAAACTCTCTAATCCCTGCCCTTTCTGGTTTATTAGTCCTCCATCCTACCACGTATCACTGGGCTGTGATGCATCCTGAAGATCCCAGCAGCTGCTCAGCCCCGGGATGGAGGTGCTGCGGAAAGGTCGAGTTTTCCTTGAATTCCGTCTCGGATTCTCCCTGAGAACCCTCTGTCTCTTCACAAGTGCTTTAAAGCCTCGTTAAGGATATGGATAGAAGCCTGTTTCCACACACACTGAGTTCCCTTCCTCTTCCTGTGGGTTTATACCTGCTATGGAACAATCATCCTGCGGGATTGCCCAGTAGCAGCGAGCCCATCTGGATGCTGATAGACAAAGCAGTGCCTGGCTGCTGAATCGCTTAAAAAAGCAGTTCTTGCCAAAGAGAAAGGAGGTAATAAAAGCCTACAGGCCTCCTGGGACATCTCTGTGACCTTGCTGTGACTTCAGAGCCTGTCCCTGGATGTTTTCTGAGTTGCCTACCTGGGGTTCTTCTAACACAAAAGGGAGGGATAAACAAGGATTGAAAAGTGTCAGGCCTGAATTTAGCAACCACTGATGTTACCCTTCACTTGGGCAGGCCCTGGGCCAGGATTTTAATTCTGGGTGGTGTCACAAGGATTGAAAACCCTCAGGCCTGAATTCAGCAGCCACTGATGTTACCTTTCACTTGGGCAGGCCCTGGCCCAGGATTTTAATTCTGGGTGGTGTCACATTCTTTTCTCGTCACTGTTGACAGCAGTAAACTTCACCAGGGTGAATGCTGATCAAAAACTCAGAGAGGAACAAATTACAGACAGAATTTGGGCTAAGCAACAGAATTTGCGTTAAGCTACAGCAAAATTTTTTGTCTGGTGGTGTCCACCCGGGCTGAGGAAAGTGTGCCAGCAACCAGTGGGACAGGATCACTCCTGTCCCTGCATTTTGTCACATAGCCAGGGGTCTTTCACTGCAATATCTTAATTTTTGACCCTTATTACACCCAGTATTCAATCAGGAGGATGGCTCTGTCCACTGATATTTATCATTGCTGGAAAAACTCAAAAATGCCTCCCTGAGGGCAGAAGTCCTGCTTGTTCTGCTGGAAGCTGAGCCAGGGTGTGCAAAGCTGAGGAAGGCTTCAGGCTTTGCCCTGTTCTCCTGAAGATTAAAAGGCTTTATCTGTGGAATGGACAAAGTTTTACCTGATAACACAAACAATTCACTTCTAATCAGCCTGAATTCCGAAATCAGGATATCCTTACACCCAGTAATTCTGTGTGCCATGGGATCACACCAAAACCTAAGCCTGAAGACATCTAATTTGGGAGATCTGTGTTCTGGTTTAGACTGAGTCGATAGCTGAAGTTGTATCTCCATAGATAGAAGTATTTTTGTGTGAGTTTTTCTCATTCTCTGCCTCAAAAAATGTGTTCTACCTACGAATGTAAAAATTGTGTCGGGTTAGATCAACACAATGTCCCAGCACGGCCAATGGCTGTGGTTTAGGAAATAAATAAAAATAGGAAGAGGATGTAGCATCGCTTTTCCAGGATATTATCCCTACAAGCTGATCATCACAGATTTCTTCACCCTAAAGTGTTACCTTAGTGATTCACCCCCTGAGTTTTTCTTTCATTGTTCTGTCCAATTACTTTTTGAACCCATGAAGGTGTTTGATGTCGATTGTCTCGTGACAAAAGGGAAAAAATTCTTTATTTTCTTAGTATTTTGAACATTTGACATCCCAGTTTCATTGTGTATTTCTTTCTCCCTGTATTAGAATCACAGAATGGTTTGGGAACCTCAAAGATCATCTCATTCCCAAGCCCTGCCATGGGCAGGGACATCTTCCACTAATCCAGGTTGTCATTCCCAATTTAACATTGTGCTGCTCGTGACTTTGGAGCACAGGTGCCACTGGGAAGACAATCCAGACCCGTGGAGTTCAAATTTATTTGATATCAGGAGATATAAACCAGCTTGGCTTTTCATATTGAAGCTCCATTTCCACCTCTTTTCCCTCCTTTTTCCACCGTTTTCAACCTGCAGTTCTCAGCATAATAAAAGGTAACAAGCACGAGTTCTTGGCAGATGGAGGGAAGTTATTTAATGCCTGTGGAGAATCTGTCCCCACATGTTTAATAAATGCTTTCTTTCAATAAATGTATACTCAGCTTTAAGGAACATGGAAAACTGCAGGGTTTTTTTGCATCAAGTGCCAAGATAATAATAATCTGGCAAGTGACTGCTTACTCCAAGTAGTAAAAGTCCAGTGAAGCCAAGACTCGCTGTTACCACTATTTCAATCATTATTTGCTGGTGACCACCAGTCTTCAGTGAACGTTTCAGGTGCCTCTGGTATTTTTCAATTTTTGCTGAGTGCCAGGTGACTCAGGGCCCAGCTCTGCTGCTCTTTCTCACAGAGTTTTATCTGATTGAAAATTAGCCTCCAAAGACTCGAGCTGGAGCAGCAAAACCACTCGTGCTGAGGAACAGCAGCAGAATCTGATCCCGTGTTTCTGGTCTCTAAATGGTTTTTGAGTAGCTGGCACCAAGGCTTTACATTCATCTTTAAATACTGGAGGTCTGGGGTTATTACAAAACCTTGGAGATTTTGGCTTTTTTTTTTTTTTTTAAATAAAAGTATGTTATTTCTATTAGATCCTGTTTGTAAAAATTACATATTGTTAGGCTGAATAGTGCAACCCCCGAAACGAAAAGTAAATGACAAATTCAGACTTCTGGAATTGTGTAAGTTCCACTGAGAAAATAACCCTGAAACCTCACCAGCCACATCTGTGTATATCACTGCTCAATTATTACCCTTTTACCAGACTGCAGGTTATTTTGCCTTACACCCAATGGTCCAGGGGAAAACGAAAAAAAAACAGCCCTTATTGACAATCATGGGGAAAAAGTGAAATCAATAAAATGAAAAATTATCTGACAATAATTGCAGTTGCAAGGCTTGCTCCTGGGCACACCATGAAAGCAATCTGAACTTCAAACCTCTGTTATTGCACTGCTCCAGTTCAGCTGTACAGCAATCCACTTTGGGCCTGGGAGTGCCAGATGCTGAAATCACTTTTAGGGGGAAAAAGCAGACTAAAACGAAATAGACTAAAAAAAAAAAAAAAATAGACTAAGAGTATTCTAAAAGCAAAGTCTGAACAAGGATGGTGCTTGAGTGGATTTGTGTAACCGTGGAGCTCAGCCCAAAGAGAGTCACCCACAGAAAGTGTTGCGCTTGCTGTTAGCAAGGAGAAATGGGGGTACAGAAATCAAAGAACCATGGAGTATCCTGGTTTGGGAGGGATCCCATCCAGTCCCCTCCTGTCCCTGCCCAGTCGCCCCAACAACCCCACCCTGGGCATCCCGGGCAGCTCCTGGAGCTCTGGCAGCCTCGGGGCCGTGCCCATTCCCTGGGGAGCCTGGGCAGTGCCAGCACCCTCCGGGGAAAGAACTTTTCCCTAAAATCCACCCGCAATCCCTCCTGGCCCAGCTGCACTCCCTGGGTGCTGTCCCTGTGCCAGGAGCAGAGATGGGAGCTGTCACCCTGAGGAGCTGCAGCCCCTGAGGAGTTTCCCCTCAGTTTCCTCTGCTCCAGTTGGACATTCCAGGGTCTCTCATCTGCACCTCTTCCCTTCCAGACCCTTCCCCATCCTCATGTCCCTCCTTTGGATGCTCCCTAATGTGGGCCTGATATTTCTGGGTCTCAGAGATTTCAGCCTGCTAGCAGCTGCTAACTTTCTCCCAAGGAAAAATTCCTCAAGAAAGCTTCTTCTCAAAACAATCTTGGCAAACAACTCTCCTTGCTCAAAACAATCTTGCTCCAGGTGGGGTTTTGCTTTTCTAGTTCTCCAAACATTTGAGCTGTTTCTCTGGTTTAACCAATGGGATCGGAGAGGTGTCGTTCCTATTCACCAACCATGTTCAGTCTGTGTCAGAACACCTTATAAAAGTAGTAAGAATCAGACAATAAAGCCTTTTTTCTATGCTCTTTGCCTTCTGAAATATTTGGAGTCTCTCATTTTTTTTTCTATCCTACAACAACACCCTAATAATTTCATATCTTTCTTCTATTTGGTCACACAAGACTGGGGGGAACGCTTGGAACAGATTCCCACATTTCCCATTTCCTGAGGAGGAAACTTCTCCAGACAGAGCTGAGATCCCTTCTGAGGGCACGAATTTAAGCCCAGATCTTCCTGGCCACACCCCAGCAGCAATTCTTCAGGACAGGCTCCACAATGTGGCCTCAAATATCAGCCCAGTGAGGAAATTTGTGCTGTGGCAGTGGCTTCTCGTGGCTGCATCTTCCTCTGCCTGGGAAGCCTCCCAAAAGAGAATTACAGTAATTCAAAAATGAGGCCAGGAGAGCAAGCATTGCTCTTGAAGGATAATTGCAAAGTAGATAAGGATGCACACAACATTTGCAAATTTTACAGACGTTTAAAAAAAGGAAAACGAAACCACTCTTGTGACCCACAAGTCTTTCCAGCAAGGGCTCAGAATCAAAAATAGCCAGGATAATCTTATTAAAACACTTCTAATTGCATTCTCTTGTGATGCACACGACACAAACACATATTAACCCCCTACACATCTGCATTTGCTCTGCACTACCTGGCTTTTCAAGACTGCTGAGCCCAGAGAAGGGTTTCATTTCAATCTCCAGCAGAGAGCTCGGCTGTGGGATATCAATGTGCTGATAAGATGTTCCATATTCAGCACAGCCTGAGTGAAAGGCCTCACAAAGTCCTCTGAAATGCCAGATTTCAAACCCAGCAGTGACTCTCAGCTGAGTGGTGACTGTTCCCATGTGTCAAAAGCGGTGTGAGGCTCATTCCAGAGGAAAGCTACGGGGACAATCTGTGATAAACAACCTGAAAAGCTGCTGAAATGTGCTGCCTTGTCAGGGATCCCTGACATGCACTGCCAAAGAAACCAGCTGCGGGGAGTGGGCAGGGAGGCTCTGCAGAGGGATGTGGACAGGCTGGATCCATGGGCTGAGCCTGATGCCTGAGGTTTTCTCTTTGCTGTGTTCCAGGCTCTGTGCTGCCCAGGGTGCAGCTCTGAGCTCACACTCAGGGTCACTCAGCTCTGCACACAGCAGGGACACAAAACAAATCCTGCTCCTGATGGACACCAAGGACAACTGGCACAAGTTTTCAGCCCAAAAGCACAAACAAGGCTGGGCTGAAGGGAGAAAACAAGAAGGATGGGACTTGATAACCTGCAGCTGGAATTGGACAATTAAACCCCAATACGGAAATGGACCAAAACTTATAAAAGTGTGAGAACTCGTGACTGATTGACCATTTTGTGTCCATTTTGGGTCCACCTTGGGTGTAGCCCTGGCCAGGCTCTTGTCCTGCCCAAGGTGTATCCTTAAAGGCCTTTCAATAAATATCTCTTTTATCTGCTTTACTCTCTAGCTCTGTGCAGTCTCTGTTTCAGGTCAGCCTTCCCAAGGCATCAAGGCCACAACAACCCTGTGGAGCAGAGGGGCTGGAAAGCTGGAAAAGCCCTGGGGGTGCTGGTGACAGGGGCTGGACACGAGTCCAGG
This sequence comes from Nicator chloris, assembly GCA_013400495.1. NCBI lineage: Eukaryota > Metazoa > Chordata > Aves > Passeriformes > Pycnonotidae > Nicator > Nicator chloris. The sequence continues at coordinate 145,410 of WAAE01019302.1, forward strand.
GGTGCCCAGGGGGTCAAGAGGCCACTGGCCCCTGGGCTGGATGAGGAATTGTGTGTCCAGCAGGAGCAGGGCAGGGATTGTCCCTCTGTGCTCCAGGGCTGTGTCCAGTTGTGGCTCCTGCAGGAGAGCCCTGGAGGGGCTGGAGCGTGTCCAGGGCAGGGAAGGGAGCTGGGGAAGGGGCTGGAGCCCCAGGAGGGGCTGAGGGAGCTGGGCAAGGGGCTGAGCCTGGAGATAAGGAGGCTCAGGGGGTGTAGCAAAAAAAAGGGAGAAGTCACCAGGTTTGTAGGAGCTGTGGTTTCACCTCTGCTGTCAGGATTTGCCCTCCTGCTGCTCGGGTGCATGTGGGCCTAAGGTTCCCACTGCTCTCTCTGCTTCAGGAAACCAAAATAACAACAGGAAAACCTAATTTCACCTCAAAATAGCCAGGAAATTGTTCCACTCACATTTGGATGTGGAACTTGGTTGAGCAAATTAGGCTTTCATCACCTTCAAGTTCAACTATTGCAAGGAATATATTCTCAAGCTGGAGTCAGCCACAAAAAGGCACTCAGAACCCATGGCTGGTTCAGATTTGTCTCCTGAGTCAGACATGCAAAAAAAAACCCACTTCACACCGGTGCCCTGAACTCCTGGTCCATTTAAAGGTTCAGCAATCTTGTCTTTCATCTGCAAAATCTTGAAATGGCACAAATGTGGCTCACAGAATGCATCTTTCTTCCTTCTTCCTCTGTAAGGAAGAGGGATCTATACGGGCAGCAGTCACCACTTTCCAAAACATCTACAGAGATTATGAGGAAAAAATCATTCCCTGTGAGGCTGGGGAGGCCCTGAGGTTGCCCAGAGAAGCTCTGGCTGCCCCTGGATCCCTGGACGTGTCCAAGGCCAGGTTGGACATTGGGGCTTGGAGCAGCCTGGGACAGTGAAAGATGTCCCTGCCATGGCAGGGGTGGCACTGGATGATCTTTAAGGTCCCTTCTAACCCAAACCATCGTGGGATTCCATGATTTAGGACCCTTTTTCTTTGTAGTTTGCAGTGACTCCATCTTCTACCACCCTTGGATATTTGTGAAAATTTTATCCGTGTGAAGAATCTGGAATTTTTAAAAGATCTCATGTGCAGGAAAGAGTGGTTCCCAACAGCTGAGCCCAACTTCAGAGAGGAATGTGTTTGAATGAAAAGCAAGGATTTAGGATCCCAACTCCCCATGATGTTCTTGGCATCAGAAATCAGGTGATAGGCACATTTCCTGAGAACAGATAAAATAATCTCCCCTGTCCTCCTCGAGCTCGGGGAAGGTGACAGGTTGGTGATTAGATTCTCCCTGGAGCTGCCTCACAGCCCCACTGTGCAAGGTTCAGGAGTTTACTTGGCTTCTCTGCTTCATGCCGAGTTAAAAATCCCACAAAAAGTTCTTTGTGTGTGGAAGTATCCCAAAGGACAGGAGATAACATTTTCCAAACCAGTTAAGTACTGGAGGAGCTACATCATTTCCATAATAGTTCCTACCACAGGATTCAGCAGAAATATTCACACAGTGCCTCTGGCTGTATATTTATATTTGAACAATAATTGCTCCATGAAAACTCACAGAAAATTCTATTATTTTCCTTAAATTCAAGCTTTTCGTTTTCAGTGATCTGAGGATTTGACAAAAGAAGCTCTGGGTACAGTGACCCACAACTCCTTGTCTTGAGGAGAAGCGAGGCAAAGAAAATAAATCTCATTATAGATGAGGGTTGTAGAACTCAGACATCAAGCTGGGATGAGGAATAATAAAAAACACTGAATGGGAGTGAAAAGGGAATGTGACAGGAGATCCACAGCCCCTGCCACAAGGGAAGAGGAGGCAACTCCTGGAGCAGAAAGGCAGGGAAAGGAGATGTGGGGCAGGGCAGGGGATGGAGGGCAAGAGCTCGAGATGTGTGAAACACATTTGGTCTGCAGTGATGTTCTCCCCTTTCCTCTGGTTCCTCTTTGGAGCTGTTCCCCATGACTCACACGCCTCGTTTTGCCTCTCTCTCAGGGCTCTTTCCTCGTTAAAAAGGCTGAATTTTAAAACATCTTGAGGACAAATGGAGCCAAACGTGTGACGGTTGCCGTGGCTCAAAGTGAGTAGAGATAAATGTAAAGGACAGGCTAAAAACTGACTGGAGACATCCCTGGGGTCTCTGTCTTTTGATCAGACTCTTGCATGAACCTGAAAATCTGGATTTTCCCATCCTGAAAAATGGCAAGGAAGAAAGAATAGCTGCTGATCTCCTTTAGTTAAGGCTGGTGGGGTAGAAAAGGTCAAACCCTTTGTATTTGTCTGCTGTATAACTGTTATTTTCTGATTTTACACTCTACCTTTCTTAACATGTTAAAAACTTCCGAGGATCTTCTCAGAAGTGGTTTGGATCTAATAAATTCTTTTGTTTTGAGAGCCAAGTCCTCTTGTCTTACTCACAAAGAATAGTCCAAGTAGTCACCCTGCAGTCCAGGAAAGTGGAGTTTTACTCCTTAATGCAAACCCTGTGACTGATTGAACTTCAATACACTGAATGTCATGTCCCACATTTATCCTAAACCTATTTTTTGCAATCCGCTCTAAAAATTCTTTTCAATTCAACAAGGAGCAGACAAAATTTCTTCTACCATATTTATCACTACTGACTGTCATTGTACAAAAAACAAAGTTTAACCAGTGTGGTAACAGAGCAAAATCTGGGTTGGTTTCCCATCACATTCAGTTCCCAAGGAGGAAATTCATGGAGCAAAATCTGGGTTGGTTTCCCATCACATTCAGTTCCCAAGGAAGAAATTCATGGAGCAAAATCTGGGTTGGTTTCCCATCACATTCAGTTCCCAAGGAAGAAATTCATGGAGTCTGACTTGCAATTATTCCATGACCAGTTTAGTTTTTGAGCTGTGGGGATGACATGTGAGGGGCAAAAAGAAGGGCAGCCACACAGAACCTGAATATTTTCTTTCTGCAGCTTCTTTCACACAAACTGCAAGCTTCTTTTTGTGGCTAGAAATGTTTCCAAAGAGATTGTGGGCAATTCTGTCGTAGGAAATTCAGCCCAAATGCCAAGGTCTGTGGAGGTGGGGCCAACATTTAACACGAGAGAGCAAGACAGAGGACACCAGGAGGAATTTTTTCATGGAAATTTTTTCAAGGAGGATTTTTTTTTCATGGAAAGGGTGGTCAGGCCTTGGAAGGAGCTGCTCAGGGAGGTTTGGAGAGCTCATCCCTGCAGGTGTCCAAGGAAGGCCTGGAGGTGGCACTCAGTGCTCTGGGCTGGGGACAAGTTGGGCATTGGAAACAGCTTGGGCTTGATGGGCTGGCCTAATGGAGAGTAGAAGGATAATGATCCAGCTGGGAATTATTTAACAACAATCTGATTTTTGGGTGACTGACAGCAACACTTTTTTGGTTGCTGAGTGTTGGAGGCTTCGAGCCAGTGTTTACAAACAGCTCTGAGAAAGGAATCTCTGCAGCAGTGTGAAAACTCTCGGCCTGGGGTTGAATCCATGTCCTCAAACACTCCAAGTGGATCCTTCTGTATAATAAGGGCTTTTCCAAATCATCTTCTTCCTCCTGGGAAAAGGAGGAATATGAGGACACCCTCAGCTACCACCACTGCTAAGCACACACTTCAGTTTGCTTTCCAGCAGGAAAGGATTTAAGGCTCTGCCTCTTCTCTCACACAAATTAATTATCACCTCTTTTATCTTTAAGCAAACTTAGGATAGACCTGAGGAGAAGGACAGAAATTTTGCACTGCAAAGGCAATATTGACATGATTATTAATGTCAATAAATAAAAGTCAGGCAAGATGGGATGAAGGTGAAAAATCTCTGTCAGCCAGACCCACGGATTTATGGCACCATCCCTTGTCTGGAAAAGGAGGGGTGAGGAATAAAAGCTCTCAGTCAGACTCATAATATGTTATATTTTGGGGGTTTGGTTTAATTTCCTCTTTCTTCTTCTGAGACTGAGAGTAAAGGAATTAAATTTATCTGTGCAGGATGCAACTGGTTCAAGTCTTTGTCCTCTTGCACCTTTTATCCAGTTATTGAGTTATAGCCAGTTAAATACTCCCACCATCATTATCTTTGTGATAACAATAACCACAAGCATTTCTTATCACACACATTGATTTTATGTGGGTGCAGAATTACACTGAATAAAAAAATGTCCCACTTCTCCAAAATTTAGCCCAACCTTGAAAACTGGATATGAAAGATAAAATGTTTTGGGACAGGTGTTTTTCTCCCACCCTAAAAATTCGATAGTTACACACTGCTGGAAGATTAAGTGCAGCATGGGAGGCAGCAGACATTAAGTTCAGGTGTTATTAATTTTGTTACAGACCTTTTACCCTTAAAGACTGAGGGTCAGGGTTATAAAGCAGGGAAAGAGAGGTGTTTGATTTATTTGGGTTGTTGAGGACAGGCCAGATGAGGACAGGACAGTCCTCAGCTCTGCTTTGGTGGGAATTAAAATGCAGAAGAGAGTGGGGAGAAGCAGGTTCAGACTTAGTCCTTCTATTTTTAGGGAGGGAGGATTAGAAGAGTGTAGCTCTGTAAAAAAATCATATAATTTACTCACTTCTCCTTGTAAGAGCTCTGGTTTACACAGGAGTTTTAAAATTCCCCAGTTTTCTGGCTGTGGCTGCCTTCACTGAGCCAAACTGCTTTGTAGCTGGAGTGAGAGCTCATGAGAGGATGGCTTTGGCTTTTGCCTCTCAGCTCCCTTTTGCTGTTTAATGTTTGCTTCTTGTTCTTCCCAGAACCTGAAAGAGAAAAGATTTTATCCTCTGCTCATCTCTATTGGGACAATGAAGTGAGCAAAAACTGAGGAAATCAGGGAGTTGTAATTAACCTGTGGTACTTCTATTGCTTAGGGAGAGGAGAGGGTTTGAGTAATTGGTGAGAGTTGGGACCTACATTCAGCATCCACCTTCCTCTGAATGTCCTGCACAGCTCCAGGGAGCTCCTGGATTGGATTTCAGCAGCTTTCCCAACCCTCTGTTGTGGTGGTTTTAAACTTTTTTCCATGATGGAGTTGGGATTAATTACTCGAGAGATGAAGTTCTTGTTTGGACTTTGATGTTTATTAATTCTTATCCATGTTGCACCTCACAAGCCGTGAGTTCTGCTGTACACTAACTAACAAGGGTGTAAAATGGATGCCTCTCTATTTTTACAAAGCCTTTTTAAGGACAAATGGTCCAATTGTGAACTAACACCTAAATTATTTTTATTTATAATCCAATTACTAACTTCCCACAGTCCGCAATGGGGATCTTAGTAACCAATTGCAAGAAACTACCTAAACTTATGAAGAAGGTGAAAAGATAAGACTAACCTACACTTAAAAATCTCTATTTTGCTTTCTATATATTATTGTATTCTAAAACCTTAAACTCTAGTTTTCTACTCTGTGACATCACACACTTCTATTCCAATTCCACACCCATAATCTCAGTGTTATCACTCAGTTTTGGAAGCCTTTTCCACGCCTCAGGTCAGATGCAGTGTTTTCTTGAGGGTCAGTGCCTGACAGCACAGAAAGCCCAAAATTCTCAGCTTCCAGGGTTCCAACCCTCTGTCCCCCAGGATGATCCCAACCCTTCCATTACTTGGTCTGTAACAGGGTGAAGGTTTCACAGAGCAAGAACAGCCTCAGGCTGGGCCAGGGCAGGCTCAGCTGGGCCAGCAGCAGGAATTTGCCCATGGAAAGGGTGCTCAGGCCTTGGCAGGGACTGCCCAGGGAGATTTGCAGTGCCCATCCCTGCAGGTGGCCAAGAAGGGCTGGAGGTGGCACTGAGTGCTCTGGGCTGGGGACAAGGTGGGCATGGGGCACAGCTTGGACTTGGTGATCTTGGATCTCTTTTCCAATCTCAATGGATCTGAAATTCTAAGTACATGAATTTATTAAGAAGTGGGCTGGACCATCGTGTTTCCTGCAGAGCACTGAGCATCCCTGTGGTGGAGCTGTGCTGTGTAGTAAATGCAGCTCTGCTGCTGCCTTTCCTACCCTGGAAGCATTCCAAGGACAGTTTTCTCTGTCTCGCTGCTTATTTTCATAAAACTCTCAGGAACCTGATATCTCAGAAGCTTCTGCTCTCTTGAGGCTGGCTGATGAGTTCAAAATTAACATTAAATATGTGTTTCAAGCACAGTTGCAACTGCTGTGCTCTAATCTGTGGGAAAAGAGACATCCAGGTCACAAGTTCATCCCGAACAATGACCCAACAGGGAATGTTTGTGAGAGACCAACATGGCCTTATTGATGACATTTGCTATTTCAATCATATTATTATGGATATGACTCAGGAACTGAGATGCCCTTGTGTCCTGATTTTCTGTAAGTACTGAGGACTTGTGAAGGAAGTTTGGTTATTTCTTTAAATACATATATATATATATATATATATAGCCTGAGCAGAGAAGAAAGGCAGGGGGATCTCTCAGAGGTTTAATTTTGTATTGTGTTAGCCTCTATTATAAAATTGTTAACATATTCTCTCCCTCCCCTGGATGAGTAATGGCAATATTAAAGCCAGTTTTACAATTTTCATCCTGTGTCTAAATCCTCCCTCATCCTGCTGCCTTCTTCCAGGCCTGAGCTTTTCTACAGTATTCATTACCCCTCTCCAACAAATAAAACACCCCACATCTGCGAGTGGAATTTCATCTGGGCAGGAAAAATGGAAACTTTGTCCTGCCCAAATAAAACACCCCACATCTGCGAGTGGAATTTCATCTGGGCAGGAAAAATGGAAACTTTGTCCTGGTGGAGAAGGATTTGTGCAGGTCCTGCCACTCTGAGGGGCATTGCTGCAGCAAGGAGTGAGCTGAGCACCACCAGGATGTTAAATTGAGCGGTCTGCACTGGCAGAGAGCTTGGAAAATAATGCCAGGGGGCTCAGGTTACTGCATCAGCACTTGAAATGTAGGCCACTGGATCTTAACAAGGTGGATGTTCCCTATTCCCCTTCCCTGGCTTCTGAAATCACTGGAAAAAGGTGAGCAGGTTTTTGTGGCTGCAGAGTGTGGGTTAATATCCTCAATTCTTGTGTTCCCCTGCTAATTACAGCTCCCTTCATCCCTGCATTGTAAAGTTTTACCCAAACACTTAAACCAGAGTGGGAAAAACCATCACAAGAGCAGCACAGACCAAACCTGCAGGAGCAGCAGACTCAGCACCTGCACTCTGTGAATTAATAAGTTCTTGGGCTTTATTACAGGCTGGCTCTGTTTGGGTTAGTGCTTGGCAGAGCTGTGTTCAATTTGTACTCAGCAGTGTGTGAACCAGTTTTCTGGATCCTTTCAAACAGTTTCTGCTCGTTCAGAACTGTCTGCACTTGTCCAAAAGCTAAGAAGGCTCCAAGAAACTTTGGCAACCTGCACTGTGAACAGAACACGAGAAAATGCTCTCCAAAACCTGAAGTTTGTACGGAAATAAGGTGGCAATTACTACAAAATGAAACTTTGCACATCTGGGCATCTTTGGCCTGACCTTCATTTAGACGTAGAGCATGATGTGCTATTATTATTAATAATAATATTATTATTTTAAAGTCTGAGACTTTCACAGCTGGACCTAAAATTCAGTGCAAACTTCTGATGTTGACTTGTGCAGCAATGGTAGGGAAGCTCTTTAGAAGCAATCAGTGAGGTACCAAAAAATTCCTTTGGCTGGTGCTGTTTAGTTACAAACGACAGGAACAATGCCAAGCAGCTAAAACAACCCTCTGTGCTCTCAGCAGGCTGGAAGAAACTCTGTATTTCCTTAGGTGAAAACAAAACAAAAAACCACCTAAATTCACTCCCACCCCCCTTTCCCTGAAGTTTCATACCTTCTTAACACATGGTGTTGCTCCAATATTTTTTTTTTCCAGTTCTTAATAAGTCAGGAGAAGAAGAATCTTCATTTGGAACAGCACTAAGCAAACATCTCACTCTTATAAACTCAACCTGTGGAGGAGCTGGAATTTTTTAAAACCCTAATTAAAACATAAGCTTATACATTTCATCCTGCAAATAATTGGCTTTACATTGCTCAGGAAAACAGGTTTTGTTATTCATTCTCTTTCATCCGTGCATTTAACAGGAGAGACAAGAAGAGCCTGTTCTCCACCCCAATGACTTACGTGCAGCTCTCTGGCATCCCAAAAGCTCTTCCCTCTCTGGGCTTCAGGAACATCAGCACAGCTCGTGGAGATGATCCCTGGTGGGTTACAGGAGCTGATGAGTGACACCATCACCCCCTTGGATAGACAGGAGATGTTCCATGCTCTCTGCGAAGTGGAAAATCCGTGGCAGGCAGGGAAATGCTCACCCCCATCCTAGGGCTGTCCTGCTGTGTGGAAAGTGCAGAGCTGATCCTGTCTCTGCATCAGCTGCTTTCCTACAGGCTCAGAGATCTGACATGGATCCCTCGGGGGTGACACGGATCCCTCGGGGGTGACACGGATCCCTTGGAGGTGACACGGATCCCTTGGGGGTGACACGGATCCCTTGGAGGTGACACGGATCACCAGGAGATGCCGCGGAGGACGAGCCCGGCAGCTCCCGGAGGGCAGGGTTCAAGGAGACCTCGACAGCAGGAATTCCAAACACATCTTCCCACCTCGAAATGCTCCAGGCAGATTTGCTGAGGAGGAGCCTCGTGTCAGTACCCAGCTGGGAGGACATGACCCAAGCTGTCTAAATTTGTCATGGCAGGGGAGGTGTCGGAAAACAGAGCGTGCCCGCTCCGGGAGGGATACAATGCTGGAAAAAGGAGCATCGTGTTCAGCTGATTGTTGACAGTCTCCTGGAGACCAGGGGCTGGGAGTTTTGGAGGGATGGGCACTGAAATGGAGACAACAGTGCAGCTGGGCAGGGTTGGCTGGGATGGGGTCACTTCAGTCTAATATCCATGATTAATTCACTTTTTCCCACCAGCAGTGTGGGTTATAGCGAGGAATTCAGCTGCAGGATCAGATCAGTATGGGTAATTAATTTTCCTGTCCCTCAAACCCAACACCAGAGCCCCTGGTTTTTTGTAACGTGAACTTGGAGGGATGTAACTGAACTAAGGAATAAAGTCATATTAAAAGAACATGCCGGAAAATATTTTACCTCCACTTTTTCTTGTTCTTTTCTCCTGCTACGTTCCCCTACAAGGAGCCCCTTCCCTTTTCAGGAAGGTGTGTTGAGTTGTCTTACCCCTCTCAAACCTTAAAGGGCACTTGTCAACTGCACCTGGAAAATAGCTGGAAACTGTGGCCAAAATAGGGATGGAACAAGGAAGAGGCTCAACTTTCTCTGTGTTAATAACAGAACAATTTGTGTCAGCAGGGACCTTAAAGATCATCTTATTCCAATCCCCTGACACCAACAGAGAACTTTTCCACTGTCCCAGCTTGCTCCAAGCCTCACCCAGCCTGGCCTTGGGCACTTGCAGGGATCCAGGGCTGCCGCCTTTCAGGCCCTGCCGGGTGGCTGAAAATCGGTGAGCTGCAAAAGGATTCTGTGAGCTTTTCTGGGGGGGATTTTTGCCAGCACGGGAGACAAGGCGGTGCTTTCCCCAGACCCCACTAGATGTCAGTGTGCTCTGCGGCTCCGGGCCCGAGCGGCCCGGCCCGGCCCGGGCTGCGGGAAACGCTCCGGAGCTGAGCTCTCCTGCCCCCAGACTGCCCCATTTTCCAGGGGAGTTGTGCTGTTGTTGTTGAGTTCGTGCTTGTGCGAATCACACACTCGTCAAGGCAGGGAGAGCCCTCCAGGATCACCCAGTGCCACCCCAGCAGCACCAGCACCACCCCAAACCCTGTCCCCAAGGGCCACATCCAGACTCCTCCTGAGCACTCCCACACACAGGGACTCCAAACCCCCCTGGGCAGCTCATCCCAAGGCCTGACCACTCTCCCAGGGAAATTTTCGTTCCCAATCTCCAACCTGAGCCTCCCCTGGTGCCATTTGAGGCCATTTCCTCTCCTCCTTTCCCTTGGGACACGGCAGCAGAACCCGACCCCCCCGGCTGTCCCCTCCTGGCAGGGACTTGTGCAGAGCCACCAGGTCCCCCCTGAGCCTCCTTTTCTCCAGGCTCAGCCCCTTTCCCAGCTCCCTCAGGAGTTCTCCAAACCCTTCCCAGCTCTGTTCCCTTCCCTGGACACACTCCAGCCCCTCAATGTCCTCTTTGAAATGTAGATCCCAAAACTGGGCATGGGACTGAACTGTGCCCCCAGCAGTGCCGAGTACAGAGGGAATGGGCTCTCAGATGGATGAGCAAGATCTGGGGATGCCTTGGGGTGGTTGAGTCCCTTAGATGGACAACCCTTCCCAAAGGAATGGGCTTGAAACCCTGTCCTAGATCACAATGTAAGATGTGCCCAAAGTGTGTGTTCTATCACCATCGTCATGAGAGGTTGAAACCAGGTGAGGCAGGGTTCCCCTTGTCCTCTCTCTCCAGACTGTCTTCTGTTAATGGTCCATCAATGCCTTATCACATAACTCACAGGTAACTCCCTCTGTTAGGAGGGAGCTCTCTCTGTTTAGCAGGGAATCAAGATCAAGGACCCACTGCATGATTGGAAGAATGATATCAACCCGTTGTGAGATGCTCTGCCCAGGGTGGAGAAGCCAATCATTCCCAGCTGGATATAATCTGGGATTTGGGACAGCACAGGGGGTTGTTACCCATAGGATTCCCACAGCACAAGAGCTGCCAGACCTTTCTACGGGATCATTGCTTCAACAAGACCACTTCATGTGGACTGCCACCACCACTCTAACTAACAGGGTGTCAGGTTGTATTCCGACTCTGTCAGTGGTCTTTTGTACTGTTGCATTTATTTTATTTTATTATTTTTTTTCTTTTTTCCTCTTATTAACTTGTATTTCTGACTTGGAGTCTCTCACTGGTTTTGCTTTCAAACCAGCACAAAGCCTGAGCTGCTTTGGGAACGTTGCAGACACCAATATCTGAACTGGAAACCTCAGTATCTCAGCTGGAATCGTGTTTGTTTACCACCAGGCCACCTCACCGAGAAGCATTTATTAAATGACTCTCCCAATATTCTTCTGGAATAAGAGGCCGTAAATTTTCCCTCTGTTTTGTGAATGCTGCCACTGGCAGGGATCCTTTGGGAAGTGCCAAGGCTTCCAAAGGCAGATCTTTGCATCAGCCACTAAGCTCCCCATCCCTGCCTCCTGGAAAGGTCAGGGATATTTGTGCCTGATGCCTTTGGTGCCAATCATTCCAAAGTGAAGGACTGGCCCAGCATTGGATCCAGATGTGGCTTCAGAGTCCCCAGCCCTCCCTGTCCGTGCTCACACGTGTTGGAGCTTTCCTCATCCCATGTTCTGGGCCTGCCCCAACCGCAGACATTTCACTCTTGATTTATTTTTTAAAAAAATCAAAAAATTCCCACTGCCACTATATCATCAACTCCTGGCAGATCTATAAGAATCTACTTGTCATGCTGTTTCAAGGCACTGTCTCTCAAATAATATTAATATTCCTAAGGTTTGGTATTTAACAAAAAAACTCTGGGTCAAACCATTGCAGGTGGAAGAGAGGATCCCTCCTTCAGATGTCTGATGTACATCTGAACTGGAAGTTTGGCAGAGCCTTCCCAAAGCCTGAACAAGTATTTGAGTCAGGTATTTGAGCATTTTGCTCTTTCTTTTATTCCGTGATGGATGTATGGGACCAGCTTGAGATACTCTCTAAGGGAAGAGCTGTGCTGTTCAACGTAAAGCAGATTAGGGGATGGAAATTCCAACTGAAATGCAGCAACAGGGGAAGCCAGATATCCACCCTATTGATCTCATCACTACATAAAATATCAGGGAGCTGACCAGGTTTTCTGGGCTGTGCAAGGTCTCCCCAAGGTGATGATGCACTGGGTCCCTAAATAGAATCCCTAAATTAGGATTTAGAAAATCTTTCTGTTTCAGCAAACAGCAGTGGTGTGTCATCAACTATTTGTAGAGTGACTCAATGTCCTGTGCTCTGAAATATGTAGGATATTTAGAAATTATGAATGATTTAATGTATCTCAATAAAAGCTGTTCCTCCCACAAGGCATAGAAGCATTCTTCGGTCCAGCAGAAGACTGGCATGGTAATTTTTTTGAACTCTGAAGCCCTTTCAGGGAATACCAGAGTCACTGAGGCTGGAAAAGCCACCCCAGTGCAGTTTGTGACCAATCCCCACCTTGTCACCAGCCCAGAGCACTGAGTGCCACATCCAGGCCATCCTTGGACACCTCCAGGGGGGATTTTCCACAGCACTGTGCCCTCATGGTGCTGTACAATTCCTAAATCACAATAGTTCTCATTCCCGGTGTTGCTGTGACATCATTTTCCCTTTGGGGCTGGATTGTCATGAAGAGAATCCTAAAAACTCCACAGGTAAGAACCCACAGCAGATACTGAAGTACTTCTGAGTAATTAGAATAAAAAATCATAATTTTTGGTGAGGTCAGGAGTGGACAAAGTCAAACAGGAGGAAGCGTCTTGTGCTGCGTGAAAGGACCAAAGTGTTTGTGACCCAAATTGTCTGCTCAGGCTCCCAAACCCTGCTGACTGGTCAGAGCTCAGCTGACTTCTCATTAATTGCCCTTGGGCTGCTGCCGAAACGGAATGTTTTGCTCCTGAGAGCAAATTCTGAGGATGGAGGTTAAAATGGGGAAAGGAGGGATTTCACAGCCCTGGGCAGTCAGGGATGGGGCTGCTCAGGGAAACTGCTGCAGGGCAGAGGCTCCTCTAGTGGCTCAGACAGAAACATCTGGATTCTGGATGAAGAAACACAAATATCTGGATTCTGGACCAAGAAACTTTCTCTAAAACTCTGCCCTGCACCTTTGAGTGCAGAACTTGCTGGAGGAGGTTTCTCCTGGAGGAGCTGAGACGTTGCAGGAGAGCAGGACTCTCCCATGGGACACTGAATTTGAAATTGTAGTGAAAGCTCAGGAAAATGAGAATCAGCTGAAACCAAGTGGTTTGCAGAGGGCCACGTCCTGCTCCAGCCAACCATCACTGCAAGCAGTCCAAAAAGGTTTGAAAAATCCTTTTTGTGAATGCCAGGTGAAGAACCCTGAATTCTCACACCTTTGTAGACAAAACCAGAAGAGGGGTGTGTGTATGTGTGTGTTTTGTTAGGAAATTTTTAATTCTGGATTCTTAAAATCCAGTTGAAAAGCAGGGAAGCTGAATGGGGTTTGTAGCACACAGGTTTGAATTTCAGGTAATGAGGAGTGGAAATATCTGCATTCACTCTGAGGTGTCTCTTTTGCTTTAGAACAGCCAAAAGAGCCTTCACAGATGTCTCATGATTGACTCCTTCCAAATCCTTTTAGGTTTTTCTTCAAGAATTTCTTGGGTACATGTTTTTAATTTTAAAATTAAAAATGTTGTGTGCTTCTAGGTTTTAACTAGGTTTCCCCACGACATTTATTTATTGGTAACAAAGGTGGGGAGATGTTTTATTTTCTTGTGGTGTCACACTGTGGGCCCTACTTAACCCCGTAGCTCGGCTGGAAAAGACCTCTAAGATCATCAAGTCCTGTCTTTGACCTTTTATTTTAAAGAAAAATCTATTTTCTTTTCCTAATGGGAGCTGAGCACCAATTTGGCTTGAGTGGGAATATCTGACTGCTGGCTTTACTATAGAAAATAAATTCCTGAAAAATGGCATTTTAAAGAGAATGGAGCAGCATCGTTTGCAGCTGAACTCTGCAGGTCTCCTGTAGCCCCTTCAGACCCTGGAAGTGCTCTGAGGTCTCCACACAACCTTCTCTTCTCCAGGCTGAGCAGCTCCAAATTTCTCATCCTGTCTCCACAGGGATGCTCCAGTCTCCCCATCAACTTCACGGCCCTTGGGGGTCACCTGTTCTGTCCGTGTCCCCTCCCAAGTTCCCTCTCACCCCCAGTTTCTGCCAGTGTGGCAGAATGAAAACCAGGAAAGGTCTTGGCTCTGTGTAAGCCCTGCTCAGCAACAACAAACAAATCTCTGTATTATCCCTCCCGTGTTCAGCACAAATCCAAAGCACAGCTCCATCCCATCCACTGGGGGGAAAAAAAAATGAACCTTACCTCAGCCAAAACCAGCAGAGAGGGTAATAATGACAATTACGAGTTTTGGGATGTGGCACAGAAATGAAATCCAACAATATGAATCCAAAAAAAGGTTCATATTTAGCCATTGGTAACTAAGACACAGATTTCCCCCCAGAACTGGCAGACTGAGTGTTAGCAAAATGATTTTTCTATCACTGCAATTTGCCTCAGGGTATGAAAACCATAAGGAAATTTGTAGGTGAAGATCTCGTATGTTATTGAAATAATTGAATCTCCTTGCAGGTTATGTGAAAAGTAAACCCAAGACTTTGTGCTTTATCTTCAGAGTGGTGCCCAGGCAACAAAAGTTGTTTTATCACCAGTCCCAGAAGTCACTGTGCCTGTTGAGGTTGGCAGTGCCTGTTAAACACAATCAGTCAGGCTTTATCACCCAGAAATATGAGACAAAGTTGGTTCTGGTCTCAGTTTCAGCAGATACCAATCTGGTTACTGGCTGGGATCAGGATTGTGCAGGAGTCTCCTCAGTAAAATAATTTCTGAGGCAAAAATTCAGGTCTTGTTTGGGTTATTTTTAAGGGCTGTTGAATAATTTGGGAGTGAAGTCCCAGCTTTGTCACCTGCCACAAAGGGATACAGGCACGTGTGAAGGTAATGCTGTAATCATTGTATCCCTGGGTCTGGGATCCCTGGAATCACACTCCAGACCACAATTCCACAATTCCTCTTCCAACCCAAACCATTTGGTGATTCCAACCTGGAATCACAGAATGGGTTGAGTTGGAAAAGATTGAAGTTATTTATCCCTCTGCCCTGGGCAGGAACACTTTCCAAAGGACCAGGTTGCTCCAGGACCCATCCCACTTGTCCATTTTCTGTGGATCTTGCACAGAAATTTGCCAGTTTGGAGGACAAGTGTGGATAAAGATTGCTGAGGATGGAGGAAGTGAGGGAGCAAAAGTGGCTGCAGCATCAGCCCGGGCTCTAATTCCTGCTTTTCAGCAATCCCTGAACCAGTGGAGGAGAAGTCACAAAAAGAAAACATCTCACAGAGGCACAGCCAATAATCCTCACATTACATGCTGAAATCGAGCCTGTTTTGTTGTGATCCTAATCTCAGCCCTCTGCTTCCACATCCCAACAGGTCTGGGTGGAGGACAAATTCCCTCTCCATCCCCAGGAATGCAGCAGGTACAGAGCCTGAGCCTGCTGCTGCTGCTTTAACCTATTAGCTTCACTTTTTTGTCCTTGTTTTTTGTATTTTAGAGTTTGAATCTCAGCCTCAGCAGCTCTTCAGCCTGTCTGAAGGTTCCTCAGAGGGTCCCTCCTCTGCAAAGACCATGTCACAAACATTAAATCTGTAATTACAGACAAAATTAGACGTTGCTGGGCACGAGGCCTATCTCTAAATCAAACTGGCGTGAGGCAGGGTGGTGTTGCTGGAACAGGCTCAAAATCAAGTTATGAACCATGACTTGGCTCGAATTCTCTCCCTAGTCCTCAGCCATTAGGTTTGATATATACAGGAATTTTGCAGGGACACACTGGAATTTCCAATTTATTTTTGATCAAAGTCTCCATAGAACAGGACAGGAAAGTTTTGGCAGTTCAGGGACAAGTTCTGTTATCACCGAGATCTTTTTTAGGTTCATAAATATAACAATTTCAATTAAATGTGCTGATAAATTAGGAAACATGAATTCCAACCTTCCTGCTAGATCAGACTGACACTTAATTATGGTGCAGCTACTTCAGTGATCTCCTGATCATTGCCACTTAGCACGCTTTGGCTCAGAGCACAGAGCAGGCTCTGAGTGCACAAACTGGGTTTCTTTTTGGGTTAAATAAAACCAGACAATGTTCCAGTGTTGCTCTTAATTCTCCCCAATTATTTCTACACATTCAGCCCACAGGCCCAGACTAAAACCAGCCTGAACTCAAGCCCCTTGAACATCTATCACGCTCACATCAGATACTCAACACTGGTTTTTCACTCTATAAATCCACTTTTATCAGGCCTCGTGCTCGCTGATGTAGATTCAGCCTTAAATTTGCAGTTTGTTTGACAAAAATCACTTGGAGAAAGTTTCTGAGAGGTCCTCAGGCTCCACAGTGAAGCCGTTGGCTGTGGATCCATCCCCCTGTGTGAGCATTTTGGATTTAGAAGCTGTCTTTAAAATCCTTCTGCTGTCAGAATTTGCCAGAGGTTGCAGGCAGCGCATCTGAGGCGGGAGAGTGGGATTTGCAAGTTGTCCCTTTTGACAATTGATGACAAATGAA
Organism: Nicator chloris; assembly: GCA_013400495.1. Taxonomy (NCBI): domain Eukaryota; kingdom Metazoa; phylum Chordata; class Aves; order Passeriformes; family Pycnonotidae; genus Nicator; species Nicator chloris. Next base: position 161,749 of record WAAE01019302.1, read on the forward strand.
CATCCAACGATTCCTGCTCTGCCAGTGGCGCCTGAGCAGCACCATGGGGCCTGAGGATGTAAACAAAGCTGAAAAGCTTGCACAGAAGGGATTAAAGTCCAAAAATAGAGGCTGTGCTGGGCGAGTGGTCACCCCTGAATATCAGCAACGGAGCGTCTAAAACTTCTGGTCTTCTTGTGGCATCAAAATTATCAGAGAAAGAGAGAATTCGTCAAAACCATCCAAATCCTCTTGGATGGCTGGGAAAAGACAGTAAGGGAGAGGAGCAGGGACAAAAATGAGGGAAGGAAGCACTTGTGCCTCGTGGCAAACTTGTTAAAATGAAAAGAACTGGGACAAAATAGCCATGGAATCACAGAATCACAACTTCCTCACAAGGGGTGGTGGAGAAACACTCTGGGAGCAGGGACGGGGCCTGAGGGAGCAGCTGGAGCTGGGCCAGGAGGGATTGAGGGTGGATTTTAGGGAAAGGTTCTTCCCCCAGAGGGTGCTGGCACTGCCCAGGCTCCCCAGGGAATGGGCACGGCCCCGAGGCTGCCAGAGCTCCAGGAGCTGCCAGGGATGCCCAGGGTGGGGTTGTTGGGGGGGCTGTGATGCCTTGGGAAGGCTGAGCTGGAACAGAGACTGCACAGAGCTGGAGAATAAAGTAGAGATTTATTGAAAGGCCTTTAGGGTTCCCCCTGGGCAGGACAAGAGCCTGACCAGGGCTACACCCATGGTGGACCCAAAATGGTCACAAAATGGACACAAAATGGACACAAAATGGTCAAACAGTCACGAGGTCTCACACTTTTATAAGTTTTGGTCTATTTCCATATTGGGGTTTAATTGCCCAATTCCAGCTGCAGGTTATCCAGTCCCATCCTTCTTGTTTTCTCCCTTGAGCCCAGCCTTGTTTGTGCTTTTGGGCTGAAAACTTGTGCCAGTTGTCCTTGGTGTCCATCAGGAGCAGGATTTGTTTTGTGTCCCTGCTGTGTGCAGAGCTGAGTGACCCTGAGTGTGAGCTCAGAGCTGCACCCTGGGGCAGCACAGAATCTAAAAAACATAAAAGTTAAAACCTAAGGCATCATCTGGGCAGGGCCAGGGGTGGGACTGGGTGATCCTTGTGGGTCCTTCCCACTCAGGATATTCCATCATTCCCTTATGCTTTGATAAATAGAGCCTGAAAGTCCGTTTGCCTTCAGGGCATGAGTCTTTGGCTGATCTCCAAAAAAGCTGCCAAACCAAATCATCTTCTTTTTATAGTAATAAAAAGATGCCTTTAATTTGGTGAAAACTTGCTTTCAGCTACTTGTCTGCTATGTAAGCTCGGTTGAGATTAAACAAAAAAAGAAAAAACTCTTTGTTTTTCCACAGGTTCTCTTTAAAGTAACTCCAACAATTACTCCTGGAATGGTGTGAAGCCTGGTTGTTCCTCCCAGCTGTGATAATGCCACAGACATGGACCACCCCGCCAGCCTGTCAGCTTTAAAATATTACTCCTGGAATAATGAAAAATTGCCAGTTTCTCACTATGGCTTCATGATTTATGTGCAGTTCCTCAGAGATTGATCAGTGGGTTTGTTTCCTTACCTGGAATGAATGATGAATATTTTAAAAAACACTTAGAGGTGGATCTGGTGCAAACGAGATAATTTTACAGTGACTTGTTTAGTTGTTTCCAGAATAATTGGACATTATTACCTGCCCACCATGCGTGACCTATGGGTCTCTGGAGGGGCTAAATGCCTCCAGTGGATGTTTCCTTAATATTTCCATGGAGTTCATCTGCTCTGTTCCTACAGGAGCTTTTACCAGATGGTTCTCCAGCCCCGGAATGACATTTCACATTTTCCATCTATTACTCACCAATGGAAAACGAAACAATTTGATTTGTAACTTTGGACTGACTCCATTCTGTACCTGCACTAAGGAGTCGTGTCCAGAGTGTCCCAGGGAGGTGGAATTGGGAAGGAGTTTGCTCTGACCTGGAGTGGGATCAGCACAATGTTAAAGGGAGCAACTTCCTCTCCTTTATGATGGAAGAACAAAGTGGGGTTTGTAAGGCTGCTCCTGGGCTGGTTTGGCAAATAAAACACTTGGGTATCTACCCCAAGGGAAATTTTTTAAAAATTCGTGAAGAATCCATTATAATTTGGAACTGCTCCTGGGAGAGGGCCAGGAACAGAGGCCACCTTGCCTTTGGTGCTTTTTGGGCAGTGGGGAGCTGAGGCCAACCTCTAACCCAAGCCTACCTTTGTTCCCAGACAGGAAAATGTTTAGGCAGCATTATTTTATTTTATTGTATTGTATTGGATTTTTTATTTTATTGTATTGTATTGGATTTTTTATTTTATTGTATTGTATTGGATTTTTTATTTTATTGTATTGTATTGGATTTTTTATTTTATTGTATTGTATTGGATTTTTTATTTTATTGTATTGTATTGGATTTTTTATTTTATTGTATTGTATTGGATTTTTTATTTTATTGTATTGTATTGGATTTTTTATTTTATTGTATTGTATTGGATTTTTTATTTTATTGTATTGTATTGGATTTTTTATTTTATTGTATTGTATTGGATTTTTTATTTTATTGTATTGTATTGGATTTTTTATTTTATTGTATTGTATTGGATTTTTTATTTTATTGTATTGTATTGGATTTTTTATTTTATTGTATTGTATTGGATTTTTTATTTTATTGTATTGTATTGGATTTTTTATTTTATTGTATTGTATTGGATTTTTTATTTTATTGTATTGTATTGGATTTTTTATTTTATTGTATTGTATTGGATTTTTTATTTTATTGTATTGTATTGGATTTTTTATTTTATTGTATTGTATTGGATTTTTTATTTTATTGTATTGTATTGGATTTTTTATTTTATTGTATTGTATTGGATTTTTTATTTTATTGTATTGTATTGGATTTTTTATTTTATTGTATTGTATTGGATTTTTTATTTTATTGTATTGTATTGGATTTTTTATTTTATTGTATTGTATTGGATTTTTTATTTTATTGTATTGTATTGGATTTTTTATTTTATTGTATTGTATTGGATTTTTTATTTTATTGTATTGTATTGTATTGTGATTTGTTTTGTTTTGTTTTATTTAATTTTATTTCATCTTATCGTGTTTTATTTTATGTTATTTTATTGTGTTTTATTGTGTTTTATTTTATTTTATTTTTTTTTATTTTATTTTACTGTAGGGTTTTGTTATTCTTTTTTTACATAAGTGGACCTTTATTCCAATATCTCAGTCCATCTCCACTGAGATGTTTGGTGTCCTTGTGTCTAAGAAACGACCAACATTCCATTTGTCACCAAAGGATGGATCAGGTAGCAGGAAATGTCCATTTCTGAGAGGACATTAAGAAAACTGCTCTTTCCAAACAAACTCCTGCCTGTGCTGTCAGACTTTGCAAACCAGGAGCTGGATCTGAAGACAAACGAGGCTGTTTTCTGTTCCTGCCATCCTTGTTATTCTCCTTTGAAGCCACACTTCTCTAAATTCTTCCTTTTAGGAAGCACCTGGAGCTGCTGCAGAGAGCCCAGAGGAGGCAGCAGGATGAGCAGAGGGCTGGAGCAGCTCTGCTGGGAGGAAAGGCTGCCACAGCTGCCATTGTTCAGCCTGGGCAGGAGAAGCTTTGGGCTGAGCTCAGGGTGGCCTTGCAGGGCCTGAAGGAGCCCCAGGAAAGATGGAGAGAGACAATTGCCAAGGGCTGCAGGGCCAGGACACAGGGAATGGCTTCCCAGTGCCAGAGGGCAGGGCTGGCTGGGATCTTGGGCAGGAATTGTTCCCTGGCAGGGTGGGCAGGCCCTGGCACAGGGTGCCCAGAGCAGCTGTGGCTGCCCCTGGATCCCTGGCAGTGCCCAAGGCCAGGTTGGCCATTGGGGCTTGGAGCAGCCTGGGATGGTGAAGGTATCCTTGCCCATGGCGGGGAGCTGGAATTGGATGATTTTTAAGGTCCCTCCCATCCCAAACCCCTCTGTGCTTCCCCAGGTGTTTTTCCCTGCTCATTCCAGACCTTCCTGCTCGGGAGATCTCCCAGCCCTCACTCACTTGGCAGCACCTTTGCCAATCATCTCCAAAGTGTTCGAAGAAGTGAACGAGGAGATTACCAATGGCTCCAGCCACGCCTAAAGTGTGAAAAACTTCCATAATTTGAAATGGAACACACATTGGGATGGCAAAGGGGCTTTCTAGAACTTCCCCAAACCCTTGGGGTGTCTGAAAATTCTCCACTTTTAGTAACCTGATCCTACAAAAACTTTTTGCTCCAACATCTCTTCCCTGGCTAAAGTCCTCTTTTGACACGAGGGTTACTCCTCTCCAGAGGTCTCTTGGCCTGTAAAATGTTCTTGACTGGAACATTTGAGATCTTTCTGAACACAAGATAAACGTATTTGCTGGGAAATCATTCTTTTGTGGTGGCAAGGAGTTGGGTGTTGCTGCTTGTTCCTTGAACTGTGCTATTTATTGGTTGTTGTCTGTGTTATCTCCATCCCTGTCTTCTCCTTCCAGGCCATTCTGGGCCATGACTACCTGTTATTGTGTGTGCTTTCCCAAACAAGCTCACTGGAGTCTGGAAGTGTTGCTGAAGCCTGCTACGAAAATTTGACATGGTGGAAATCAAAGGAAGGAGCAGATCATATTCAGAGTTGCACCATATTATTTCCATGTCAGAAAATCAAATGGAAAGGCCTTTTTTCCACTTTTCTGAAAAAAAAAAAGAAGAAGAAGAAAACCTCATTTTTATTCATAAAAGAGGCTGCTTCTTTAGCTGGAAAGAATTTTTCCCCTCTCCCAAGGAATATAAATAATGCAAGTAGAAGAGAACAGAGAAGCCACATTAATCATGCATGTATGGATATATTTTATTTCAAAATTATTTTCTTAAATCTAAAAAACATCCACGACTGTCTTATTCGAGTACAGTAGTTTTCATAATACAGTGGACATATATAAGTATTTATTTCTTCCCTCAGAGACCTGGGTTTTAAAACATTTTTCTTTTTAATATCCAGAATTCATGTAAGGTTTAGGATTGACTTAGGCTGAGGCCATAATTCTTCAAGGGCTTGTGCATTTGCCTGACTGGAGGAATGTAAGTCCCTCTCAGTTCAATAGAACAACTTTGTCTAAGTTAAATGCTTAAAGAAGATCAAAGCCTGAGCCTAACTTCCCAAATAGAAGTTAGGAACATTCGTTATAATGATCTAAGCCATGCAGAAAAATAAAAATAGCCTTTGGAAAAGCCTCTGCAGTTTCAAACATGACAGGATAAACCAGAGGTGAGAGGTGGAGCCCGGATCCGTGCTGGTCCCACGAGTTATTATTCCCACAAGAAAATCAGCTTTTGCAGGAGAAGTGGGAGGCAAAGCAGGGCAAGGGAAACCAGGGACTCCAAAAGGGCTGAGCTCTCTTTCAAGTGAGTTTTAAACTACAAAAAGAGGTAGAAAACAGCACTCAAAACACTTCTGACTGAGACTTTCTGGGCAAACCCTGCTGGTAAAAGCTTCAGCACGGAGCCCACTGCACCCACTGAGACGGAAATATTGCTAAATATTGATTTGGACTCCGAGAAAATTGCAAGGGAGACACAGAGTGCCTGGACCTGAGCTCTGTGGTGAGCAGGGAGGAGGTTTCCAGCAGGGAATTCAGCAGACAGTTGCTGCTCCAGAGGCATCTTTTCCCTTTTTTGTGTGTGTGGGTCAGGCTTTTTTCCCATCTGCGAGGTTATCAGGGAGTTCATGTGGCTGCTAAAGGAGTTGAGGGCTGATTGAAGGGAGGGGCGTGCTGGAAACTTTGAAAAAAAATTAATTTCCTGTCGAAATATGTTTTGTGCCTTGGTGCAATAGCAGGACCTGAACGTGCCTCTGGTTTTAATAAAAATGTTTAGGGCTTGGGGTTTGTTTTCTGTCAGCCGGAGAAAATTCAGCCATCTCCACTACAAAGCGTCTTCTCCACGTGAGGGAGCAGATGGGAAGTTTGGATCCCCAGATGGTGAGCAGGGATTCTGCAGGGGTGGATGGAGGTTTGTCCTCCTTGCCCATGGAGATCCGAGCCCAAAGAGGGAAGGGAAGGCCCCAGGAGCAGCTCCCGTGTCAGAAATGGGGAGGCACAGGAGGAAGGAAGAGTCCACGGAGGAGGCTGAGACAGGAAAAAAGAGGGAATATCTGAAAAATGCTGCAGCAATCATGGAGGAGTGGAGAGGAGACCACAGAGCCCAGCAGATGCTCTCTGGGATGCCAGTGGAGCCCTGGAGTTGTGGTGCTCACCCCAAAATTTGTTCTCATCTTTGTCCCATTTCTGCAGCCCGGAGCGCTGACTGCATCCACAGAAATTTGCATCTTCAGGGACAGAGATCTTTGTTGCAACAAATCCTTCAAGCACACCAGGAAATATTTTCTCTGCAGTCTTTAAAACACACACAGAGCCTTGGTGTAGAATAGGATGATGTGAACATTTCCCATTTTCTTGCAGGGAGCTCTCTGGGATGGGCTTTTCATCAGCTCTTCCTCCATGGCCACTGCCCCTAAATTGCATTTATTTACTACTAAAATCCTTTTTTTTTTTACTTAAATATTTGCACTGCGTCATGGGTGGTAAAAGGTTTCTAAAGCAGTGGTTGTTCAATGGAAGGACTGATTTTTTTAGTTCTTTGTTACAAACAAACTGAATAAAACTTGAGGGAAAAAATCAGTTTATTGGCTTTCCTGGCTCCTGGATGCCTATTGGCAGTTTGCAACTACTTAACACTCACTTGTCCTAATTTGCTCAAAAAATGCTTTGGTGTTTTTTGCAGTCAGGAGGTTTTTTGAAGAGTTTGCTGTAGACTTTCAGTACTTCATACTCCAAATTTGAAATCTAGAACAGTTGAGACTTAATGCTAATATTATTGCACATTCTTTGTTACTAAATAATCACTCAATAAGTGCAGTTTTTCCATCTTGGGGTAGGGAATGAAGAACTTGAAGCCTCTCGAAGTTTTCCCCAAGTGAAGAATTTGTTTTCTATTTTTTTAAACAATAAACAGCAATAAAAACCCCCCTGAGACAGGCATGTGCTGATCTAGATTTAAAGATTAAAAGCATTTCGTCCTACACCTTTCAGAGATTTAGTTACAGAGGTCACTGTAAGATTTGTTGTCTCAAAATATGGAGTTTCAGGGGAAAAGAGTGTGATAGGAATATCTTGGTTATACAAGTTATGGAATATCATCTACAGGGTGGAAGCTCGAATGTGCAAAGCAGATTTTCAGCTCTTTTGAACTGTGTTGGTGCCCAGTGAAATCAATCAAATGTTGACAGTCAGCATGAGCTGAGTTCCTATTTTAGGTATAAAGTTTGGAGATGCCAAAGAGCAGCAGTGAGGAAGATGAAGGAATCTGTTTGCAGAGACTTGTGGCAAAACACAGTGAGGCTCAGGAAAAGATGGTTTGAATTTTTAAATTGTGAAAAACACCCTGAAAATCCACAGCCAGCAGGAAAGGGATGGGGATTGTGTCCCCTCAGGTGAGAGCCACCTGCAGAGCTGCCCCAGCCCTGGGCCCAGCACAGGGAGCACCTGGAGCTGCTGCAGAGAGCCCAGAGGAGGCAGCAGGATGAGCAGAGGGCTGGAGCAGCTCTGCTGGCAGGAAAGGCTGCCACAGCTGCCATTGTTCAGCCTGGGCAGGAGAAGCTTTGGGCTGAGCTCAGGGTGGCCTTGCAGGGCCTGAAGGAGCCCCAGGAAAGATGGAGAGAGACAATTGCCAAGGGCTGCAGGGCCAGGACACAGGGAATGGCTTCCCAGTGCCAGAGGGCAGGGCTGGATGGCATCTGGGGCAGGAATTGTTCCCTGGCAGGGTGGGCAGGCCCTGGCACAGGGTGCCCAGAGCAGCTGTGGCTGCCCCTGGATCCCTGGCAGTGCCCAAGGCCAGGTTGGCCATTGGGGCTGGGAGCAGCCTGGGACAGTGGGAGGTGTCCCTGCCCATGGCAGGGGTGGGATGGGATGATCTTTAAGGTCCCTTCCAACCCAAACCACTCCATAATTTTATAACGAACACAATCAAGTTTCTCCCCTGGATCTGTAACTCATTATAGAGACAGCATTTGCCTCAAGGAGCCAAAATCTACAACAAAAGATGGGAAAGGCACAAACACAGTGATTTCCCCCCTTTTCTGCAGCAGATCAGCATCAACTCCAGAAGTGGAACCTCCTCTTCCATCTGCTGGGACGTTCTTGGGTCACGCTCTGGGCTGAGGTTGGGCACTGCCAGTGCCTGTTTCAAAGCCCATTGGGATAAAAATGAAAAAAAAAAGCTTAGATTATTGTCTTTTTTATCCCTCATTAAAATGACATTGTCTGGGGCCAGGAGGCAACAGAGAATCAGAATCATTTACCTGATGCACAGTTTTACTTTATTATTGTCATATTTAATAATTCTGAAAATTCAGGTAAAATGTGAGCATGGGGAGACCCTGATGTGGCAGAACTGGATTTTGAATGCTGCAAAAGGGGAAAGATGCATTTGGTGTTGAAATACGAATGAAAGAGCCAAATCTCTGCCTTCCAGTCCTCAAAATAAGGTGAGATAATTTCACTGACTTGAGGGGTAGGTGCTTAATTAATGATTCCTGCAGGTATTCTGCCTGTGATTGTCCTCCAGAGACATTTTGTTTTTCTCTCCTAATTGGTAAGCTGAGAAATGAAGAATTCTTGAACACAGCTCTAAATAAATTGTAACCATCTGAGTAATCCCTCGTGGAATTCCTATGGAAGAGCAGAGCTTTGGTCCTCCTTGTCCCTGCTCATTCTGAGAGTGGTCAGGGCCAGCAAAACAAAGAAATTGTAAAATATTCCAGCTCAAGCTGTTGGTGCAAGAGCAGCTCCTATTTACTTAGGCCTTGCCTTATTATCCTGATGGAAAAGTCTTTATACCCCTTCCAAAATGCACAAATCCTGAGCAAAACACCCCTGGCTGTTTTTATTCTTTGTGTAAATCACAGCTGATGCACTGAGTGGAAAAAAAAAATCAACAAAATTAGCAACTCTCAATGATAAACAAATTTGGAACTGAAAAGAAATGAATAAATGAAGCAGGGCAGTGCAGGGACTCTTCTGGGAGTCACGGATTTTTTCCTGAAAAAATGAAGTGAATCATTATGAGGGGAGAGAATGCAGGGAAGAAAGTGGCTTTTATAAAGTGCAAAGGATGGCAGGTAACTGCATTTTGACACTGGGTTTTCTTACAGTTGAAATTGTCCTATTACTTCTTTTAGAAGTTCGTCACTGTAACAACCCTGCTGTGTTTATTTTTATGAGCAGCAGGCCAATCATGGAGTTAAACAGCTATTTTTGATAATTTTCAAATGTTTTTTGGTTTGAGTTTCTGTTGGGTTTGTTGGTGTTTTTTTTCTTAATCATAAAAAGGGAAAGTGCTGCTGTCCCAGAAAATATCCAAGTTTTGCTAATGGTCAAAAATAGGATAAATGGTAAAGTTACTGCATTCATCAGTCAACCACCCCAAAACATTTGCAACCCATTACAGATTTCAAAACTTGGCTGGGAGTCCTGAGGTTCCTTGTAAGCAACTTTCTGCACTTGTGCCAAATGTAGGAAAAGTAGAAGGTACTGCTGAAACGTGCTGAGAAAAATACCTGACTCTCGTTGCTGCTGCAGTAGTAACAGCAGAAATAATTATAATTATAATTATGACAGGCCAGAAGTACAGGAATAAGTTTGGACTGGTAGTAAGAGGACTGTAAAGTTACACAAATTAACCTTAATAAAAATGTCTCGTGCAAGCACCATTTCCTATTTTATTGTCTATGAGCTGCTGTTAAACCAGGTTCAGGTTGGGGCTCTTCCTGCTCTTGCTGGAATATTTATCATGAGAATGAGGTGCCAGAACCTGAGGATTTGTCCTGGGAGAGGGAATTGTCACTCGGGGTTTGTTGTAAGAGCCTCTGCTAATGGTGGTCTTCAAGTTAATAATAATTTCCTTCCTCTTCTTGCCTTTCTCTGACTCATGTCTGGTGTGTCCTGGATTTATAAAAAACTTTCCTACCCCACACATTGGACATCACTCATCCCTTTCCCACTCTCTCACACCTTCCTTCCCCTCATTATTCCTCCTTCAAGGATGTCAGGCTCCCACCCAGACTTTGGGCCATGAAGTCTTTGTTCTTGCCCCCTGCCTTGCCACCAGGGATGGAGGGGAGAAAGCTGAACTCCTTGAGTGTCTCATTTTTTGGTCACTGGGCTCTGGGATGTTGCTGTTTTCTGTCTGCTCTGCTTCAACAAAGGCAATTTTAAAATTTCTGGTGGTTTTTAGGCCACACCCTTCCTTCCCTGTGCTGTTCCTAAGTGATTTTGCTGCTCCTAAGTGATTTTGCTGCTCCTAAGTGATTTTGCTGCCATTACTAGCCCAAAAAGGGCGGGAATGAGCTTGGGACATCCTTCAGGATTGCAGCTGTAAAGAATATTTCAAGCAATATGCACAAGAAATACGCACAAAATCATCTGTGTCTTGGAAATATGTGGGACTTGCCTGTGCAGTGGTTCCCGAGCGATTATGACTCAATTTTAATTACCTGTGATACAGATTTTGGAATAGGAAATCCTCTACATCAGATGCATTTTTTAAAACTCAAGGCAAGGCTTTGTCTCTTGCTGCCTTCTTGGAACAGATGTCATTAGATTGGTATTCTGACCCTGGGGTGATTTAGTATCACTTTTTTTTTGTTCTTTGCTTCCCTCTGCTCAGGTCCTCCTGCTAAATTGCAGAGCTCTTCTTGCTGTCTGTGACTTCTGGTTCCAATCAAACTCCCATTCCAGCCCACAGAAGTATTTTCAGTAATATCAGAGCGCCTGGACTTGAGCCCCAGTCGAGAGCAGAGCAGACATTGGCGAGCTGAGATCCGTGTCCGATGTTGGCCGGAGGAAATCTTGGAAGAACAGCCCAAAAAAGAACAGGTTGGGAGCTTTGAGCTCCTGAGTGGTTTGTGCTGAGGCAGCCAGGCCACCTGCTTGGGTTTGGGGTTTTTTCAACGTTGTGTTTGACGTTTTGGGCAATTTGGGCGGCTGCTTTTACCTGAAATTTCACCGGTTTGTGGGAGCTCCACACCACTCTCATCTTCTTTGGAGGAGCAGTGTCAGGTGGAGACCTGGGGTGTCCTTGTCCAGTTTCTCCTCTGGGCAGCTCTGATCTCATCCTGGAGAAAAGGAGGCTCAGGGGGGACCTTCTCACTCTCTACAACCACATGAAAGGAGGGTGTGGAAACAGCAACAGGAGGAAACGGCCTCAAGTTGTGCCAGGTTGGTCACCAGAAGAAATTTCTTCATGGAAAAGCCTTGGAATGGCCTGGGGTTCCCATCCCTGGAGGTGTCCAAGGAAGGGCTGGAGGTGGCACTGAGTGCTCTGGGCTGGGGACAAGGTGGGCATGGGGCACAGCTGGGACTGCCTGGGCTGGGAGGGCTTTTCCAACCTCAATGATCCTTTAATTTGGGGTTCTCTGATCCCAATTTTTAAGCTGAGCCGCTTTCCCGGCCTCGAGGGAGGGGAGCTGCAGAGAGAAGCAGTGGTTGGCACCACAGCCAGCCCCAGGAATCTCCAGTCCAGGCAGGGCTCTCCTGCTCAGCTCCTGCACAGAACCTGTGCCACATTTTACACGGGCCACGTGGACTTGTTGCCTCACTGAGCTCATTAGTCATTAACGAGCAAAAAATTAGCAGGTCCACGGCCATCATCTATGTTAAAATTAAACTTTAGGCAGAAATAGTCTGCAGGGTGATGAAGAGGAAGCTGTTCCTGTGGAAGCCTTTGCTCCTGCTTGGGTTATCCTGATATTTCAAAGACTTCTCCAGGTCCCTCCGTGACTTCTGCACTACTCATTAAAACTGGTTCAAAATCAGAAGTTCAAAGGACGAGGTCATCACAAGTCACATTTAAAACGAGGGGAATTTACTGGCTGATGTTGCTTTTTGTGAAAAAATATTACTAAGTGAAAACACGTCCAATCTCTAAAATCCACCCAAACTGAGCTTAATTCCTGGGTCATGACAACTCCAAATGGATCACAGGGATTTTATATCCTGTTTCTAAGAGAGTTTGCCTCAGACAATACGTCATCCATGCTGTCACCTATGCTGAAAATCTTCCTGGGCTTGGTTGTTATGTCTTTAAGGCAGTTCAGCAGCAAAAATGCAGAGAAATGCAATTTAATTGAAGAACTTTTGGCTAGAACAAAGGGGCACAGAAACAGATGCTTCCAGCTTCCTCATCTGGATTCTGGGGATTTTTTTTTTTTCCTTCCACTGCATCTCATAGGTACTGGGTTTGAGGAAAGGGATATGGAACACAAGGCTATCATTCTTCCTAACATGATTACAAAAATCTTATTGTATTAGCAGCATTCCAGATTCCCTTACAGAGTGCTTAAGTGAATTAGTGAGTTTTATTCTCATGTGAGAGCCTACCATTATTTAACTCTGTAATTTACTGTGGAACCCTCATTGCTTTGTCCCGGGAGTTTTATGATCCTTTTCCCCTTAATGATCGGAGTCTCCTTTGCACCAAGGAAGTTTGAAGGCACTCTTTTGTTTTTGATTTAATCATGGTCTTAAGAGATTTGAGACTTCGGGGATTAATAAAGGATCCCCCAAATCATAAAGCAAATCACAGCATACCAAATCATTTCTCCTTTGAGACCGGTGCCAAACATTTTCTGTGGTGTTCCAGTGAAACTGGACACTCCCAGCCCAATGGCTAGTAAAGTCAGGGAAGGGGGGGGAAAAAAAAAGGGACCAAATTTTATTTTCAGTGCATAGCTGGAATTTCAGCCTCTCTGCACACAAGTCCTTGCCATTACAATTTATTAGATGTTTTATGCAGCAGATTTTATTGAATGATTTAGGTAGCCTTGACTTGATCCTTTCCAAATGTGCTCGGCAGCGTTCGGCAACATGCAAGAAGTGTTTTTACATTCTCACTTTCACGTAACCAAAGCTCCCCAAATCTAGATGGAGTTACCCTGCCTGCTGCAGGGATTGTTTTGTTTTCAGAAGTCCTTTGGAAAGGCCTGGCCTCTGCAGCCTTTTCCAGGAGATTTAGGATTATAAATCAGCTGGAGCCGGAAGGAAGAAGAGGGGCACTGGAAGCACCAAGCTGACTGAGAGCTCCCAAACTGCTGGGAGTGGGAAGGGGAGGGATAAAAGGAAATGGAGAATATCAAGGATGCAGGAAGTACATTTTCCAGAGCATCTCTCGATTCGGTGATGGATTGATGTACAGCCCTGGAGTTTGTCAAACGCAATGCCTCATCTCCAAAAAAAAACCGCCTCATCTCGTGGAAAACACCAGGGGAATGAGGGAGACAGCCCCAGGAATTGCTCTCCACTGGAACCCAGGGAATTCCTCTGCTTCTGTGCTAAGCGTGGAACACAAATATTTGGATTTGCCTTCACAGGCAACCGCACCGCAGCAGGATTTATAATCTTTGTTCTGAAGGAAGGAGAGAGGCTTTATCCTCCTAAATCACCTTGGGACAACAATTCCTCTGGAAAAAATGGTTTTTATGATGCCCAGAATCCCTTATGGCAGCCTGGATCTCTTCTGGCAGTCACCAGGGCCAGATCAAAAGATATTTTATTTTAAAAAGCTGCTTCAAAATACAGAAGTGGCAATTCTGGTGTTTTCGGGTGTTACAAATTCCTTATCTGCAGGTAACTTCCTCCCAAGTCTGATTTTAGGTCTTAATTTTTAAATTTAACCCGGGCATCACTCAAATTCTCAATAAAATGGATTAAATTGTCTAAAGAAGCTGTGGTTGCCCCTGGACCCCTGGAATTGTCCAAGGACAGCTTGGATGGGGCTTAAAGCAGCCTGGGGCAGTGGAAGGTGTCCCTGCCCGTGGCAGGGGATGGAATGAGATGATCTTTAAGGTTCCTTCCATCCCAAACCATTCCATGATTTTAATCACATTCTGCTCCTCTAGCAACTCCAGATGGCACAAAAAAACAACATTAAAGACCAAAGGATTTAATCCATGAAGCCAATTCTGGTAGGAGTGAGCAGTGATCTGAAATATGCTTTAGTTTCACTTTTTGGTTGCTCTTACAGTATTTGCAAGAAATAAATCTGATTATTTGGTGTGTGTTTTGGTCCTATAAATGCACGAAAGGTAGGGGAAAAAGGATGTTTCAACTTGAGTTGGGAGCACATGCTCTCAAACCAATCTAAAGAATGTTCAGGCCCCAATCTGCCCTGCTGAATGGATAGATAAAAATATGAATGTATAAAAAAAGTGAGCAAATCCTCAGTGGGATGAAAATGACCACTGCCTCCACAGACTTCTATCAGTAGAATTTCATGTGCAAGTATTTCCACCAGCTCTGTCTATGCTGTTCTCATTCAACTGCTCCTTTATTTCACTGGTGAACTTTCTTATCAGCATCGTTCCAAAACGCTTTTAAATTATTTGTGGTTGCTGGTACCTTGAATTTTCATTAATTTCAGTTACCTGACTTCTGGAAATAAAAAATATCTATGTTTTCAGCTACTTTTGTGCCTTAAGGGATGCAAAGTGAAAGGGGTAAATGTCAGGTTTATCAGAAACACCTCCCTCTTCAGCTGAACTGAAAACCAGGCCAAATGTTTCCAGGGTTTCTTGTCTGGCCCTAAATCTACGCATCATTCACTTTTACAATTTCGTTATGTTTCACTAAATTGCCTTTTTTTTTTTTTTTTTGGTGTGTTTTTGAACCTTTCCAGACCGGGCAGGGAAAGCTGAGGGCTTAATGTGGATGTGGCAGGGGGATATTTCTGGAAAAAGCTGCAGCATCATCTTTATTGCTGCAACCTCATGTATAGAATATTTTCTTTTAGACCTTGTGCTCCAGGCCAGCCAATTTATCTTCCTATTCTCTTTTATTTTGTGGTGGAAGGGGTGAAAATGAGGGGCTGAGAGCAGTTTTAGAGGCTCCATTATTGGTGTTGTGGTAACGAGGTGTTTAAATGCAGCCGGCCCTTTTCAGAGTTACCATTTTCAGCAGCATAAATCCAAATGGTCCTGGGGCTGAGCGAGATCACTCCAAAGAGGGGCTCTCCAACGATCATTTCAAATAAATCTGTAATCTTTTAATCACTAGGAAGCTGATCCATGAGAGTTATTGCTCTGGCACTCGTCCAAGCTGGACACTATTAATGCACTAATTGGCACGGCTGGAACTCCCTGATGGATTTCTAGGGCTCCATGGTCCAAGACTGAGGGAAATTCAAGCTCTCTGCCATAAAATTTCCCAGTCTGGAATAAGAATCGGGTCCAGCACACAGAGGAGAGGTTGGATTCTCTTCACACCGGTGATAAACTGAATTTTAACTGAACAGAAGCAGAGAGGAACCAGTTCTGAGAGAATCTGATGACCCTTCCCGTATTCCGCTGTCAGATTTGCACACAGGTCTCGTCTGTTGTTGCAATTCTTGGTTTCTTTGGCACGTGGGAACTGTTTTACACCCTTTAAAAACAGCCTTGTGGGGTGTATTTTTTGATTTCTGAGGGATTTCACACCAGACCACGTCACTGAAGTGTTTGTGGTGGAAAATAAATCATCGTCTGCGTGTCTGGAAACCAGAGATTGTTCAGAGCAGAGATCTTTCTTCTCTTCAAAATGCCAGGGGGCTGGGATAGATGGGATTTTGGGAAGGGATTGCTCCTGGAATGTCCAAGGCCAGGTTGGACACTGGGGCTTGGAGCAGCCTGGGACAGTGGGAGGTGTCCCTGCCCATGGCAGAGGTGGCACTGAATTTGCTTCAGGGTTCCAACCCAAACCATTCCATGATTCCATGTGGAATAGGAGAGGGTCTCCCATTACCTCAGCCATGCCTGTATCAGCAACTTGCCTATTATTCCTTAGAAAACATGCTTTAAACATCCAATGTACCCAATTTTCTTAGATAAAACTCTGTCATTTGGCTGATGATCAAATATTTTCTCCCTCTGTTGCTCAGTATTTTCTCTTTACCTGTCAATATTCAATCAAAAGAACCTTAAAAACAAAAAATACCTTAACAAGTATTCAATAAAAGAACCTTTAGCACACAGCCCTCCCAAAATACTGGATGTTTTTCAAAGTCTGGCGTGATCTCTACAACAATATTTTTATATCCTGTTTTATTTATTTCTTTTTGAGATTGAGTCAATGTCTTTAAAGATGCCTTGCTCTGGCACCTCTCCTAAAATACAGATGCTCTGGCTCCAGAACAACCCCATTTTTTTGTGGTCCCACTCCTCCATTCGATCAATTTAATAAAATTTCTTCCACTGAAATTGCAGTTTCAAGGCTTTGACTATTTCTTTTTTAAAGTCACCTTCCCATGTGGCCTCACATTATCAACAACAGCAAATTTCTCACAAGATGAAGCCAGATATTAAAGGTCACCTGAATCTCAAATGAATGATCTTTAATGCTTGACTTATTCTCCCTGCATGTGATTTTTTTTTTCTTCTGTGGATATTCTGGATGAATATTTTCCTATTTGTTTGAGGTTTTATTCACCAAAAAAATTACCTCAGCTTGGCTCTTGGAAATTCTCACTTTTTACCTACATTTCCTGCTTAGAAGATATTTCCCAACATTTTTTTTCCTGCTCTTTACTCTCCATGCTTGAAGCCCTTTGCAGCTACTCTCGTTTTGTAAAGCAATTTTTTAATTCATCCATTTAGCCTGGAGATCTTCCTTATTAAAATTTTCCCCTTTTTTGGGAGGAATGCTTTTCTACCTTTTCTTACAGAAATTGAAACCTCCTCCATCCTAAAGTTCCAGAAGTCTCCAGCTGAAGTTCCCTGACTGAATATTCTCCAATTGGTCACTTTGATTTATTGATCTTTTGAGCAGCCAAGGTCTCCATTATTTTCCTGAAGGTTTCTCTCCTGTATTTCAGTTTTCCCTCTTTTTATGGAACAAGGAGCACATGGAATTATTCCCCCATCTCAGTGCACTCACTCATGTGTTTCTCCTCCTACAAGGTGTGAAAATTCTTTTTTTTTTTTCTGAAAATCAGCTACAGGCATCTTGATTTTCTTCCTGGTTCCACTCTATTTTAACTCTGTATGGTTTTAACTCTAGAAATTGTGAGAATTTAATTTTTTTCATCTGGTTTTCTCAGGGTTCTCATCCCACCTCAGCCTGCCCAGGGTTAATTAGTCCAGGGCACTTTCCAACCTTCTGGTTTTAGCTTTATGTCTAACAGAGTCAAGGTTTTAGGTTAAAACACTGGAGCAAAACCCCCAAAAGATGGAAATATTGGTGTCATGGAAATAAAATGTGATTTACAGCTCCCAGGTGTCCCTTGCATGTGCAAGTCAGGAATATGGATTGCCCAGTGTGTGATTTTTAAGGACACATTAAGAGGGAGAGAAGGGGAGCTTGGAATTGCATTTTTTTTGTTGCTGTTTATTTCTGGAAATATTTACCTGTGCTCACATATACAGGCAATGAGTGCTTTTGTGTATATAATGCAATAATCTATTTATTCATGGAACAAAATTCCCAGAGAAGCAGGTCTAGAGCATCATCCCCTTTCCCAATAAAGGGGAAAAAAATCCCTGATTTTGAAACAAACCCATGACAACCAAGTGGTTTGATTTAAGTTACAGAGCCAGCAGAATAGAGGGGGGGAAAAAAAAAATCCCAATTTTGGAGCGCACAGCCTGAGGCAAATTGATACATTCATCCCCAGGACAGACTTTTTGGACACTGATTACTGGGCTCTCCTAAGAGTGTTTGCAGGACAGCTTATCTGCCAGCTTATCTCTTCTCCTCTTAGAAGAGACACTGTTCAAAGAGCCTGAAAACACAGCTGCCTCTTTCCAGGCTTTCCCTATCCCTGAAAAGCAGCAGAATCCCTGGATGCCCCCGGCAATAGAATCCCGAAATTAATCTTCATGGAAAGTGGGCAGCCTTGTTTGGAGGCAGCAGAAAAGGAGAGCACTTGGAGGGGAAATCTGCTTAAAGACCAAAGGGAAAACTTGGAGGGAATCCCTGTGAAAACACCGGGCTGGGGAAGCCTCCTGGGCCTTTGGAACAAAAGGAATGAGACCTCGGGATAAAAGGTTGGGATGGGAGAGTTTTCACCATGGAGAGGCAGTGCAATGCCAAAAGTCTGAAAAAACTGGGATTTTATTGTGTTGTTAGAGCCTCTCTGCCTGGCACTGGCAAAAAAATTTCCCCTTTTCTTCACCTTTTCCTTCTGAGCAGGAGCTGTGACATCAAATCCATCAAATCCATCAAACCCATCAAACCCATCAAATCCATCAAATCCATCAAATCCATCAAATCCATCAAACCCATCAAACCCACCAAATCCAAATCTGCTTCATTCCCTCAAGAAAACAAGTGACAGAAATAAATCTATCCTTGTTGGAACCCTGGAGGCTGAAAATTTTGGGTTTTCTGAGCTGGAGGGTGCTGACCCTCAAGCAAGCACCACATTTGACTTGAGGCCTTGGAAAAAGCTCCCGAGATTGAGTGATGGCACAGAGGTTGTGGGTGTGTGGTTTGAGTGGTGGTGTGTGATCTCACAGGGTGAAAAGCTTAGATTTGGGATTTTGGTGTATAGGAATATAATGGGAGTCAAGGTGGAGGGGTTTGGGCCGTGTCTGGGTCTTTCTCCTTCACTTTCTTCTTCCTGCTTCTTCATGGGTTTGGGTGGTTTTCTGTGATTGGGTGGAAAGTGTCCTCATGGTGGATCCACAGGTGGTCATTATTGGGTTAGAAACATAAATAATAGAGGTGTCATCTTGTTATTGGGTAATTAGCACTTAAAAGACCTTAGGATGAGTTACAGAAAAGACATTTTCTAACTTGCTGGTTAGAGCTCACGCCTTGTGAGTCTGGAAATAGATAAGACATAATAAACATCCAATTAAGCACTCAAAAACTTTGTTTCCTGTGTGTTATTCATCCTGACCTTGGAGAAGAACTAGGAAACCAGAACTCCAACATATCCTGACATCTATAGGCAATATTTCAATAAATTCCAGCTTTTTTTGTTATTATTTGGGTCAGCTGGGCAAGCACAGTGCTGGAAAATGTGGCACAGGGACATCTTTTCCAAGGATTTTCACTCTTGGTGCGATTTCTCTTTCCAGTGTGGGCAGGAGAGAGGGTTTGATGTCGTTTGAGATATTCAGGAGGTTTTCCAGAGGGAAGCACAGACTTCATCCCTCTCATCCTGGCTGCTGCCACCCTGGAATCCCAGATAAGGAAGAGCAACAACCGGAATGGGATGGCCAAGGGGGGAGGACAAGAAAAATCAAAGTAACAAAACAGAGGTGAGAAAGAGGATGTTGCAAAAAGGGGCAGCATCTTTTTATAAACACATAACCCAGAGGTGATGTTTAGTGAAGATCAGCAGCCTTTGGTTTCCATTTTAAGGAATTTTCATGGGAAGTAAAAAACCCTCCTTTGCTTCGTGTCCTCTTGGTGCTTTGCACTCTCACCTCTGCTCAAATTTATGTGAGCGAGGTGAATTTTCTCTCTCTTGTTTTTAGAGCTCTGCTGAGGATTTTTGGTACCTGAAGATCTAAAAGAGGAGGTGATGTACCCATGACTGTCACAAATCTGTTGCACCAGGGCTGTGGCTCATCCTGCTCTTTTGAAAGTGCCTCTTTTGCATATCTGCAATTAAACGTCCTGTCTGCATTTCTGTGAAGAGTGACTTCAATATTCTTGTTTTCCACCAAAACACATCGTGTTTGCTCCCAAAATGTGGGGTTTCCATATGCAAAGCTCTGCACCTGAGAGAGATATTTACCATTCTTTTTTATTTTTCCATGCTGGTTTTCATTTCAAAACCGGGTCTCTGGTGAGAAGGAAAACAGCAGCACTTGTGATATGAGTGGCAGCAAGTTTCCCTGGGGGTTTCCAGGTCCTACTTTTGCACCTCAGCAGTCCTGAGGCAGCAGAAATTGTTCCATTTTGTTTCTTCTTGAATTATCTGTGAGCTCTTGTCTCACCTTGGAAAGCCAGGTGTCTGCTAAGGAAGGCAGGAGCCCCCCTTGAAATGGAGAATGTAAACCCCCTCCCTCCAAATTATTATAATTTTGAAATTAAGGGGCTTTCAGGCAATGAGATGGGAATAGGAATAACAGTTCTTTACCAGGAAAATTAAAATAAAAATGCAGCAGTACAAAAACCCAACCAAACACAAAGAAACCAGTGCCAGAGTCAGAGCACAGCCTGACCCTGCTGCTCAGGGTGTTGGAGCAGCCCAGCCCAGCCCTCCTGCAGTGCCAGAGGTGGCTCTGGTGGGGCAGAGAGGATCCTGGAGCAGGTGGAGTTTCCTCTGAAGGCCCAGGGGTGCTGAGATGGCTCTGGTTCCTCTGGGAATGCCGTGCACACAGGCTGGGCTGAGCTCTGAACCCCAGGTTTGATCCAGGCAGGAATGCTGGGCTCTCCCCTGGGGGCAGCATCTCCCGGGGGGATGATGGAATTTGATCAGCCCTGCAGGGAGCCTGGATGGCCCCTGGACAGCAGATCCCCTGGAGGGAGGGTGGGTCCTGGAAGGGATAAAGAACACTGCCCCAGCTGGTTTAACAGCTGGGCCATGGACAGCAGATCCCCTGGAGGGAGGGTGGGTCCTGGAAGGGATAAAGAACACTGCCCCAGCTGGTTTAACAGCTGGGCCATGGACAGCAGATCCCCTGGAGGGAGGGTGGGTCCTGGAAGGGATAAAGAACACTGCCCCAGCTGGTTTAACAGCTGGGCCATGGACAGCAGATCCCCTGGAGGGAGGGTGGGTCCTGGAAGGGATAAAGAACACTGCCCCAGCTGGTTTAACAGCTGGGCCATGGACAGCAGATCCCCTGGAGGGAGGGTGGGTCCTGGAAGGGATAAAGAACACTGCCCCAGCTGGTTTAACAGCTGGGCCATGGACAGCAGATCCCCTGGAGGGAGGGTGGGTCCTGGAAGGGATAAAGAACACTGCCCCAGCTGGTTTAACAGCTGGGCCATGGACAGCAGATCCCCTGGAGGGAGGGTGGGTCCTGGAAGGGATAAAGAACACTGCCCCAGCTGGTTTAACAGCTGGGCCATGGACAGCAGATCCCCTGGAGGGAGGGTGGGTCCTGGAAGGGATAAAGAACACTGCCCCAGCTGGTTTAACAGCTGGGCCATGGACAGCAGATCCCCTGGAGGGAGGATGGGTCCTGGAAGGGATAAAGAACACTGCCCCAGCTGGTTTAACAACTGGGCCATGGACAGGAGATGTTATGAGGGAGTTATGAGGGATGGGTCATGGAAGAGATGAAGAAACATTTTTCAAGCTGGTTTAACAGCTGGCAATGGAACACATACTTTTGGCCACATCTTGCATTGCAACCCAAGACAGATCTGCAACCCAGCCTTGTCCTGTGAACAGCTCAGGAGCTGCCACAACCCCATCCCAGGGAATTTGCTTTTATGGAGGCTGGACTCACGTGTGAAATGATGACATTGACCCCCAGCATCAGTGAGGGGGCAACTCCATTTGAAAGCTCAGAACTCCCAAGTGCTGGTCCTGAGTATTCCCAAAGTCCCGTGGGTTTGGCTACGAGAAGAGCAAATTCCCACTTCCACATAAAATCCATTTCCCAAACTCAGTCCAGCAAAATGCACCAGGCAGGGATCTCTGCCTTTGGAAGCAAGACCACCCAGGGGCTCCTGTGAAATGATTCTGAGAGAATGTGGCTGGAGTGGTTTAGTACAAGGACAAAGATTCCAGCTTTTTTAATTTTCCTTTTTTTCTTTTTTCTTGCATCTCTTCTTCCTTCCTCCCATTCCCCAGTTGTGGGGGGGAAAAAAGCCCACTTTGACTTAAACTGCAATCCCACCCAATATTCTGCTTTGCACAAGGCAAAAAAAAGGAAATTATCTTAATGGCTCTGCATGGTTGAATTCAGTTAGGGAACAAAAATGCTTCTGAGCAGCGGTTTTATGCACAGTTGTGACTTTTTTTTGATTTAAGTATCTGTTATTTTAAAATGCACCATCTTCTTTTTGTTTCTGGTGCAACACTTTTGGCTGGGGATGATTTTCCTTACTGGACTCCATAGAAATCTTTCTTAGGACTAAAGGCAACTTGGCTGGATATAAATTATCGGGCATGGGGGATTGGCTGTGGCTTTAGATGTAAGGAAAATTTTACTTCTCACAGGTAAGAAGAAAAAGAAATATTTTTGCAAGCAAGCTCTCTTCTTGAAAGATTTAAAAAACCCCAGTTAAGATGAAAATGAAGTATTAACTCATGTTCTGCTTCAAAAGATGAAAGAGATTAATAATTTTTCCTGCATGGAAATTCATTGAATGGGAAATTATCAAGTGCAGGGAGTCCAGACAAATTACTGAGTTCAGCCTTCTTAACTTCTGTTTCCTACAGACCAGGAGAAGCAGCCCGTGGGACTGCAGAAAGATGAATAAATGGCAGAATAAAGGGAATAATTGTATTATTTGGGCTGAAATGCATCCCTCAGCTTGGTCTCAGTGCTGTTTTTCACAAGAAAAGTTCCAAGAGGCTTTTGCCACCCTCGGTTCCTCAGTAACACCTCCCTCTTCACAGACTGGAAATGGACAGTGCAAGGCTTGGATTTGTCCTTCCACCCTCCTGGAGCACAGGAATCCACAGGGAATTCCATCAGAACCTCCTCAGAGATCCTTTCCAGGGTGTGCTCTGCAAGGATGCCCTTCCACAACTCTTCTTTCCTCCTTGTTCCAGCTCCCTTGGAAAATCAAAATATTCCCTGGAGGCTGTGGGGAACTGTGCTGATCCTGTTGGTATTTTCTGCTGGAAAAAAATCCTATTTTGTGCTGTTCCTGGATCGTGTGGAGTGGCCAGGTCTTTCTTTGGCCTCACATGGGCACCAGGACACATCCTGGAAAAAGGAAGGAGATGTCTGCACCCTCAGGGAAGGAGGGAGGCGTTTCTCCCTGGGCTTTGCTGCCCTCTCACAGACACTCTGAGCTTTGTCCTCACAAAATTTCTGCTCCTTGTGACACGGACAGGACCTGAGGGAATGGTTGGAGCTCGGCCAGGAGGGGTTGAGGATGGATTTTAGGGAAAGGCTCTTCCCCCAGAGGGTGCTGGCACTGCCCAGGCTCCCCAGGGAATGGGCACGGCCCCGAGGCTGCCAGAGCTCCAGGAGCTTTTAGAAAATTCTCCCAGGGATGCCCAGGCTGGGGGTGTCTGGATGATCCCTGTGACTCCCTTCTCACCCAGGATATTCCATAATTCTATAGGTAAATAGAAACTTCGCAGGACTTACTAAAATCCACATGGATTTTATTCATTTTTCCCCCCAAAAGTCTGTCTTTAAATTAAAAGCTTTTTTTAAAACCACTTAAAAATTTAAATATGATTTTCTTTTGCAAGCACATCTCTCTAGATTCTTGTGTGGCAATTACACCACTTTGCCTTCATTTTTGCAGCCTCCACCTGCTTTTTATTCCAGCTAAATCTACCTGGTGGAGCACTTGGCAGCTGTTAAGCCCAAAGATATCCTGCTACTTTTGTGTTTCCAAACATCACTTCCCTGCTCTCCCTCTCCCATCACGTCCTTGTCTCCATCACCTGTCCCAAAACTTTGGGGACAGGAGCCCTTTGTCCCAGCCCATCTGTCACTGCCCTGTTTGCACAGGGCCTCTCACACGAGAGGAATTGTGATCCACAATCCAAAACTGTGTTTTTCCAGGGAGTTAATCCTCACACATCCTCCTGCAGGGTAGGTACAGCTCAGGGAGCAGGAATCTCTGAGCTCAGAGGTGCTGATCCTGAAACTGAGCTCCCACTGCTCTCCAGGGACAGAATCCATCCTGTTTGGTCCTGGCGTGGACAATTCCAGCTCCCAAATTTCCCTCAGGGGTCTGTGTTGGAAGCAGAGTTATTTAATCCCTTCATTAACCACTTAGACCAAGGGATTGAGGGCACCCTTGGCACGTTTGCAGGTGACACCAAGCTGAGGGTGCAGTGACACTGCTGGAGGACAGGATGGCATCCAAAGGACAGGATGACATCCAGAGGACAGGATGACATCCAGGGGAACCTGGACAAGCTCCAGAAGTGGATCCAGGGGAATCTCATGAGGTTTCACAAGGCCAAGTGCTGGAGCTGCCCCTGGGATGGGGCAACCCCTGGGATCAATCCAGGCTGGGATGAGCAGAGGGAGCAGCCCTGGGAGGATTTGAGGGATGAGAGCTGGACCTGCCCCAGAGCCCCCCTGGCCTGGGCTGAGCTCAGTGTGGGGATGAGGAAAGGGATTGGGATTGTGCCCTGTGCCCCCTCAGGTGAGAGCCACCTGCAGAGCTGCCCCAGCCCTGGGCCCAGCACAGGGAGCAGCTGGAGCTGCTGCAGAGAGCCCAGAGGAGGCAGCAGGATGAGCAGAGGGCTGGAGCAGCTCTGCTGGGAGGAAAGGCTGCCACAGCTGCCATTGTTCAGCCTGGGCAGGAGAAGCTTTGGCCTGAGCTCAGGGTGGCCTTGCAGGGCCTGAAGGAGCCCCAGCAAAGATGGAGAGAGACAATTGCCAAGGGCTGCAGGGCCAGGACACAGGGAATGGCTTCCCAGTGCCAGAGGGCAGGGCTGGCTGGGATCTGGGGCAGGAATTGTTCCCTGGCAGGGTGGGCAGGCCCTGGCACAGGGTGCCCAGAGCAGCTGTGGCTGCCCCTGGATCCCTGGCAGTGCCCAAGGCCAGGTTGGCCATTGGGACTTGGAGCCAGGTGTTTCCCTGGGAACTCTTTGCTCTGAGTCTCCTTTTGAACACCCAGAACCTCCTCATACCCCTCAGGTCTCTCTTATAATCTTGCCATCAGATTTAACTTCACATCCACTTCGCCATTTTAAACTCTAATTTCCACGGACAGTTGAGATTAAAAACTCCCTTCCTGAATGTGCTCCAAACTTTCTGTATGAAGCAACAAAACAATTCTTTCTCCCAGGAACTGCCTCCCCAGAAACAGTTGATTCAAACCTGGAGATATCTTTTATAACATTGGTTGATTAAAACCTGCTGGTTTCCTTTGCCTCTGTCTTTTTTGCCCCACAGTTCCTGGATAACATCCCACCTTTTCCCCCTTTTCTTCCCTGTACCTGCAAACCACACCAGATTCCCACTTACAAAATCCTGCACATCATCTGTAGACAACACATTATGGTTGCAGATTTTAATTAAGAAATTACTTCCAGTAAATGTTTTTTGTGTGGTTTTGTTTTTGTTTTTGTCCAGTGAATTCAAATTTCACCAAGGTATTTGCGTGGCTGTTTAAAGAAACTTCATAAAAATAAAATGAGAATGTGATGGTTTAGGCCCTGGCTGAGCAATGTGCTTAAACTCATCCATTAACATGTGTTGGAGTGTGGAATAAATCCCTGTAGTATTTAATGCTTGGAGAATGCTGAAGTATTTTTGTGATTTCAAATCCTAGTCTTCCTCAGGAGGAGGAAAAAAATTAGATAAAAACATTTTAGTTTTCTTTAAAAGAATGTAAAGGAGGGTTGATGGTTTTAATATGGCCAATGTTTTGGGGTGGGGAGGTGCCAACAAGGAATTTGCCTCACTGTTATTAAACAAAATTATTAATTAATGAAGTAAATTTCCCCCTCCTGCAGGAGCAGGAAAAAAATGTGGGTATCCAACAGCTGCCAACACATTTTCACCTCCTCTTTTCTTCTCCAGCTCTGATGATAAAAAAGGAGAGCAAGATTCTGCAAATGAAACAAAAATCTCTGATTTTAACACGAACTTCAGGCAACCTTCAACTCTTAGCAGGATCTCTTTGAAGCAGCTCTCTGTCAGCTCAGCTTTTGGGCAAACACACGATGAAAGTTCGATGAGAGATGTAAAGAAAACACTTGGAAATCTCCGAGCTCGCTGAGGAGGGTGGAGAATTGTTTCTCCAAGACAAAAGCCACATTGAGCAAAGTAGGAGCGTGGCATAATTCTGCTTCTCTTTTGGCCTTTACCTGAGTCCTGGAAGAACTCAGGCATAACATGGATAAGCCTCTAAATATGAGTCAGTTCATTCCCACAAAGTGCCAAGAAATCTGTATTTATTTAAAGAAAACTCTCCAACAATAGCTCTACCTGCTGCAGCAGGCAAGGCTGGCTGTCAGGTAATGCCAGGCTGCAGAAAGTTTTGTTTTAAATGCAGGATTTCCCCTCTTGCTGCTGTTTGAACAGATGGGTTTGTGGCAACAATTCCATGCCTCTTCTTAGTATTTTTATTTGATTTTAATGCTAAACTCCTTTGAACCACAAGCTAGTAAAGGCAGCAGAGTATCAGGATTGGAAGTATCTCAGTATTAAAAGGATCTAATAAAACACCCAAGGGAATCATCATTAACCATCCCAGTATTCTCCCTGCCAGTGCCAGTGCTGGAAATGCCAGCGAGAGCTGGAAAACTCTGGGATTTCAGCCTGAAAAAAAAAGGATACAAGTGTGGACACAGGTGGGGCTGGACTCCCTTGAATTTAAGGGGAGGAGGGAAGGGAAGGACGGGGGGATAAACTCAGGGGGGGTTGTTTTCCACATGAATCCGTGCCTGTGCTTGTCAGAGTCCCCAAAGGATCCAAAAAGAAATCAGAAAGAAACCAGAAATCAGGAGCCAGGAAGAAACCAGAAATCAGGAACCAGAAAGAAACCAGAAATCAGGAGCCAGGAAGAAACCAGAAATCAGGAACCAGGAAGAATCCCACCACCTTCGTTACAAGGCCAGCAGCAGGGCCAGTTTTTTCTGGTCCTCCAGAGCAAATCCTTGAAGTAACAGCTACACAACTGTGAAGATTCCTCTTTTGACCTCGGCCACATCCTCCCCACCCCTGCTGGACTCCTTCCTTCAGCTCAGCTCCCCATTCCCACATCCCTGGCACCCCTGGCACATCCCTGGCACCCCTGGCTGCTGCCCCTCCCTGCCCCAGCTCCAGGGATCCTCCCTGCAGGATTCGAGGCATTTTTTTTCACTGTGCAGCCACCCTGGAGAACTGGAGCAGCCAGGCAGGGCTTTCAGGCACTGGGATGTGTTTTGGAGGAGCTCAGGTTTATCTTGAGTCACCCTCTGCAGCTTTTGGGAACTTTGGAGCCATTCGGGGCCCTGTGGCTCCATGGGAAGGTGGGAAAGAGGGTGGGAAAGGAGCCCTGAGCCATGAATTATTTATTCTTTGGTAGCAAAGGTTATTCATGTGCTTTCTGGGAGAAAAAAAAAAAACAAAAAAGGTGGGTAACTGACCCAGATTCAGATATGAAATGCAGACTGAAATAAATCTGCTGGGTTGGAGGGAAGATGCTGGAGCAGGAGCAGATCCAGCCCCCAGGTACAATCCTGCTCCAGCTGGCAGCCAAATCACCACTGGTTTTAGCAGCTCCAGGTTGGTGTTGTCTGCAGCCACTCTCTGCATTTCAGTCACCGTGCACTTTTGAGAAAAACGCGTGCTTAAATCCCCAAAACGCTTGTTTTGCATCAAATTTAGCTCCTGTAGAGGATTTTTTGTGAACTCTTTAGCCTGATTAGAGCTCCACTAACTCTGAAAAATCGCATTTCTGCTTCTGATCATTAAGAAAGAAGATGAACCCAATTTCACTTTAAGGCTGTGTGTTCAGGGCTGGAAATTGTGCAAACACGGCTGGATATAACCCAGAAAACAGAAATGAATTCCCAGTAGCACCTCTTTTTACAACATCATTGTGGGCTTTGTTGACTTTAGACTGGCTTTTTTTTTTTTTTTTCCCCTGGACGCCATGGAATTTGAGATGACTTGAAACACTCAAACGAGCACATTTAAATGTGTGTGTTTATGGGCGAGGGAGGGGGATTCACACTTTAAATCCTAAGTGCTGGAATTAGCTCCAACAAAGCCCGAGTGTGTTGACTTTCAAATGGGTTCGGCTGATGGAGCAGAAATTTGCTGGTTGGCTTCAAGGGCTGTCTTTTATTCCCCTCCTCCAAGAACATCTCTGCCAGTTATTTTTGGGATAACAGAATAAATGCAATATCTTTAAACGTGGAATTTTGGCTCCAGAGTGAGGGCTGGGGCTGTGGGGTTTCCCTGTTGGGTTTCAGGATCCTTTTGCTGGTGGAATTTGTGAAGTCTCTGCTGTCCCTGCTGTTCCTGCTTTGCAAAAGCAGAGTTCTGCCCTCAATCCCAAATCCTGCACTCCAAATCTCCATTTTGGTCAAATCCTGCCCCAGAAATTGAAGATATTTGTCAGGGTGCCCAAATGTTGTGTCAGGTCATTGTGCCAGGCAATGAAGCAAAGACATTTCCTTTTCCCCTTTTACAGGAGGTGATAACCTGGGGTGAAATGGGTATTGATGGTGGAGATGTCACTTGGATCCAAAATCTGAAAGTTGGAACTAAAACTGAATGTCCCAAGGTGCAAATCAGGTTGTTTGAAGTGTCTTTAGAGCAGCTCTACAAATCAGATGAGTTGTAGAAATTGCTGCAGGTTGAACCTGAAACCAACCCGGCAAATCTCTTCTTTCTGTGGTGTTTGGGAATTTATGTTTTTAACCACCTCCACATCACCTGTCACAGTTATTTTTGCAGAATCCCATCTTTCTGCCTTTTCTCTTTGCCACGATGGTGCAAACACCAGCTGGATGCTGTGGCCAGGGTGGTGCTGCCTTGAGGGGCTCACACCAAGGATTTTTAGGAGGCTTCTGCACCCCACTGACATTTTTGTCTCCAGGTTTGCGAAAGAAAGACATCCCACAAAGATCACTATGCCTGGCAGAATCCCTACAGCCCCTGGCACTTGCTGGGGAAAAATCAAACCCCAGCAAAGCTTGCCCCTTCCTTCAGGAGAGGAAAACCTCCAACCTCAGTGCAGGTTTTGCTTTCTGGATGCAGTGTGTGAGCAGCTTCTTTATTGACGTTGAAGGCAAGTGAAGTTAATTCAACCCATTGTCCTTCTCACCACAAACCCACTGGAACACGAGGATCCCCAGCAGCCTGAGGCATTACTTGGTGCTCCTGACAGCTCAGGATGGCTCACAGGGCGTTGAAGGGGCAGAACTTCTGCACCAGCAAAGCGACACATAATGCAAACATTGTGTGCCTGACATATTTTTATAACAGAGCACTAAGAAAATACTGGCTACCTGAAATATTCCTGTAAGTCACTGGAGCAAGCAGCCCAACATGTGGGTTACATTACACTCAGGGCTGATCTCAGCTTTGTAGCACACACTGAACAGCAGCACGGAGGAGGCTCAGCTTTAATAAAACCAAAACTTTCGCCGCTGCGTGCAGCCAATAAAGATTTAAGCATGCTGGGCATGATCAGCATACTAATTGCTGCATTAATAAATCGTGAGGCCTGGCTTGTTTTGAAAGGCAAATAAAAATATTGTAGAAAGCTGGAAGAGCATTTGCTCAGAGAAGTTAGGCTGTGTGTGCACTGGGATGTGTGTGGATGTGAAATGCCAGCGGTAACGCCGAGCAGAGGGTTTGCCACGGGTTTTTCTGTAAAACAGGATTTCAATCAGGATTTCACATCTGATGCTGAGTTCTTCTGCCCCAGTGTTTACTGACAAAACAGCACCAAAGCCAGGCCTGTTTCTGTAGCTGCAAGAGATAATGGAATTTATCTCTCAAGTGATGATGGAATTTACCTCTCATTTTCACCACTGCATTGAGTGAGGGATCCCAAAAAATGGATGGGATTCACCAATGAAGGCATCCCAATAAATAAAGCCAGACAGAGTTGTCTCTTCCATCAAAATTTCTCAGGCTACAACCACGAGCAAAAGGCAAAAGGGAATTACCCCAGCAGGAAAAATCGTGCCAGCATTCTCTTTCACAGAATCCAGTATTTCCTGGGAGGCAGAGAAACTTTCTGCTGTGGAAACACCACCTCAGGTGGGCCTGAATTTGGGCCAGTGCTCAGGGTCTTGTCCAGGTGTCACCAAAAAGTTCTTGCCTCTCTTTTCTGCTTCCCCCAGCTCTTCACCAGAGCCACTCTGCCCCCCTCACGCTGGCTCTGGACACCAAGAGGTTTTCAGCTCAGGAAGGTGGAAAGAAAGAGTAACAAATTAGCCCTGAGAGTTTACAGAAGTGGAAAGTCCTCGGTGCATTTCCAAAGCTGGTGATGGAATAAAGACGGCTCGACCTGCGAACCAAAAATGTCAATAAGAGTTTTATTTTCACGGGCAGCTCGCTTGCCTGGCAAAAAGCACACCCCACTGTTGGTTGCTTCTGAAGTAAAAAATTGTTTATTAAAAAGTTTGGAGGGGTTTTTTTTGGTTGTTTTTTTTTTTAATGAATGGTAAGATTAATGAGCCGTGCTCAGGCAGCAGTGATTCCTGCCAGCTTGTGCATTAGTCAGCTATTAACATACTTCTTGGGTAATTTGAAGGCTTTTTTTTCATAGTGCATTGGAAATCACAAAAGACTCGTTGAACTCCATGGGATCCTTATCCCATTTACCTTGCCTCACAGCATGTGGCTTTTCCAGTACATCCTGGCATTTTTTCTCACATTTGGTGGACAAAACCAGCAAATATTTTGAGGTGAAAAAGGCTTCCTCTTATAGACACCTCATTTTTAGCACAACAGCCATTCTAAATCTCTCTCTGTCCTTCTCCTGCTGCTGTCTGTAGGACTGTAGGAACAGGGAAGTGGGATCTGGAGGTCGAGGAGGTGAAATCAAAATCAAGATTGCCTTTTTTTCCCCCCATCAACTCCTGCCTGCCCAGCCTGACAGAGATAAGAGGCTCTGAGTGCTGCACCTCCAGCAGGATATTTTTCCAGCAGCACGTGGGTTACCCAAGCACTGCACCAGATATTCCCACTGGGAGAAAGTGATGAGCAAAAACGTGGTTTGTTACTGCAGTTGCCAAAAGGAAGCCCCGGGCTGGAGGAGCTGTGGTTCCTACTGAAAATCAGGAGTGAAATATGAATAAATGAATGAGTTAAAAAAAATACACCTCCAGGCAGCTGCTTTGGCAGTGGTGCCTCAGAATTCCGCCAGCTCCAGCGGAGCAGGGAGCAGGGAAGTGGGATTATATCAAAGGAACTGGACCCAGATTTTGGATAGCAGCCAGGGCTGTCAAGTCTGCAGCAGATTCTGTAGGTCATGTGGGTCAAACTGGTCAAACTGTGCCTCAGTTTCCCAGTTGTTAAGTGGGGGGAAGAGAAACATTTGGGATTTTTCTGACATCTTTTATCTCCTTTGTTGGTTGCCCTCAAGAAAAAGTGACCAATTTCTAGGAACCATCTTCTATTAATCACCTTCTATTAACCATCTTCTCCTAATCATTTCTGCTGTGGCCAGCAGTGCTTGGTCTCAGCTGGGTCTGGTGGCCATCAATCCCACAAAATCATGGAATACCCTGAGCTGGAAGGATCATCAAAGTCCAGCTCCTGGCCCTGGACTGGATAAGCTTTGATTTTGGATTGCACACATATCAAGATACATCTTTACAGTGTCTCATGTCCTGAGTCAATGACAGCAGTTTTTAGGGTTCTGATCTCTGTCACTTCACCTCCCAAAGTCCCTTTTTCCTGTGGCGAAATAATCTTTTCTCAGCTGTTTCTGAGAAAAGCACATCCCAGAGGAAATCTGCAGCTCCTCAAGGTACCTCTCCCTCCTTTCTTCTTCCTGAGTGTCCAATAAAATGCTCCTGAGGACATCACAGCAAGAAAAAGCAGAGCTGCTCCAATTCAGCTCTCCGAGGAGAGTGGGGTCCTCCCAAAAAAACCTGCCTGGAGACATTTCCCACAGTGATTAATCAGAATCTGTGGAGAAATCCCCCTTTCCCTGTGGAGAATCTCGAAGATTCCCTGCAGGAACCCCTGTTCCCATAAGGCTGGGAGTGGGAATGTGTGCCTGAGGCTGCCCTGCCTGCACAGCAGCTGCTGGGGATCCTTTAAAGCCCCAAATCCCCCATTCCCAGGGCAGACGTGTCCTCGTGGTCACAAACCTTTCCTTGCTGATGCTTTCACTTGAAATGAATCTGACTCCTCCAGAAATCTGGTGGCCAGAGCTGGAGGAAGGTGTTCCACACGTGCTCCCACAACATGGCCTCGTTGTCTCAGGAAATACCAGCAAATCCCAGAATTATTTAGGTTGGAAAAGAGCTCCAAGGTCATGGAGGCCGAGCTGTGACCTCCACTTTGTCCCCAGCCCAGAGCACAGAGTGCCACCTCCAGGTGTCCCTTGGCCACCTGCAGGGATGGGCACTGCAAACCTCCCTGGGCAGCTCCTTCCAATATTCCACAACTCTTTCCATGGGGAAATTCCTCCTGGTGTCCAACCTGACCCTCCCCAGCAAGTTCTCCTGTGCATTCCAAATTCCCTGGATTTCCCAAGCAGAATCCACTCCTCCTTCTGTTACAATTCTCTGTCCTTTATAACGGCAGAAGTTTAGCATTAATTTTAAAATCTCTCAAATAGGAATTATTTCATTTATAGTGCCTCACCCCACAGGGCTGACTCTTGTTGCTGCTGCTGAACCCCACGTTTGAGCTCAGTTTAGCAAATTTTAGGCAAGCACAGCCTAAGGTTGAAGGCAGCCTGAGTTAAATCATTACCCAGGGTGGAAACTGCCAGAAAACAAGAAAAGAGCTGAGTTTCTGGGCGTTGAGTTTTGGTTTCTTTTGAACAACAAACCCAAAACTGAAGATGACAAGAGCATTCAAAAGCTACTCCTGCATCTGCAGCACAAGCACTGGACCATGCTCAGCCCCAGAAAAGAGTCAGTTTTAATAAATTAATTCTGTTTATTCGGACCTCCAACCACTGCAGGTGTGCTGGAAATCTTTTTGCCCGGTGAGATTTACTGGAAATACCGTGAAAATATTCCATTTATCGTACTTGTTTTATCACTTGTGATCTTACTCAAACCCAAAAATCAAAAATTGCTGTGCTGAAATGACAGCTACCATTTTTAAAGCCTGCTAATCTCAAGTTTTTATAACTTGGCATGAGTTTCTAGGTTTGTTTTTATTTTATTTGAGAGGGAAAAAAGAGAGGGGAGCCCAGAAATTGCTAATGAGCATAATTATGTGCTGCCCAGACTGAAAATGCCATCGTGGCTTGCATGGCTTGGGGGAAGATTCCAAAATATTCCAAAATATTCCACCTTGTGACTCTGACAGAAGTTGAAACACACTTACCTGAGGTTTGTAGCTGCCTGCCAGCTTCATGTGTAATTAGCTAAAATAATAAGGGCTGATCAACTAAAAAAATTGGCACTGATTTAAAATAGAAAGATGTCGAGTCCACTCAGTCTGCACTCTACAAAAACAAAATGCTGCCAGCAACTTCCTTGAAATAAATCCTTTTAAAATATCAACGGTGATGTGATGCACCAGATAGAGAGAAATTTCACTTTTATATTTTTACTGCTCCATAAGTGAGACATCTAAAAGGAGATCTTCACCACAAACCTTCGCTTATTGACTGGTGACAACCAATTTTTGGTGGGGTGTTTGATGTTGCAGCTCCTCCCATACTTCTCTGGGTGCCCTGTGCCCCACAAAAAAAGTAGGAAAGTAAGCTATGAAAAGTAGAAATTTTTTAAAAAAAATATTCTGGATTGATTATAGAAAAGATAAGGAAACATGCCCTGCTTATAACCCAGAGTAAATAAGAAGCGATGAGGGCTTTTGAAATTAAATATGCATTTAAAATATCTCAACCCAGTCTGTTTATACATCTGCCCAAGGTAAGAAATCCTAAATAATGAACAGGCAGAAAGCCAGAATTAGCCATTGGTTGGATTCAGGATCTATCTGTGCTCCATTTGTGCTCCTGTGTAAAAACAGGGAGTCTCTGTGGCTCTTTTCTCAGGGAGAAAGATGGATTACGTGGCTCAGCCCTCTTGGCAAGAAAACACACGGCCCCCACATGTCAGCAGAGGAATCCTCATCACCACTCATGTAAAATCTAATCCCTGCCTGTCATGACAGTCTCCAAAACATGGAGCATTCCCTGAACCACGGCCAATTTTTGGCTCCAGGAGCAGCGCTCCCTGCTCTGTGTGTGTGTGCGTGCATTTTACGCCTCAACCTACAAATATTCCCACTTTTGATGGAGACACTTTAAAGCTGAGAAGGGCTGGGAGTCAGTGGGGATCCCATGGGGTTCCTTTGGAGGCCTGACACTCGAACCTCGGCGTTTCACTCGCGACGACACGGGAAGAGCGGCCAGCCTTGCCGCGCCTCTCCCGCGGGAATTCCCAAACCCGGGAGCATTTCCCCCCAGCCTCATTTCAGGACGTGTGAGTGAAATCCAGGACACAATGGATGGATGGGGCTGCTTTAAAGAAGCCTTTGTCCGAAATTCCTGCCGTGGTAAAGTCCTCCCAGAAACACGAGCTGGACGGGCAGCGAGCGGCGCGAACGTCTCGGGATACGCGGTGAGCGGGACAAATGTGGCTTGGCATAAGCAGCTGCAGGGCTGCAGACGTGTGCCCTGATGGGAGGTGAGTGCTGCCTGAATTGCTGCTCTGCTCCACAGGCACCTGTTGAAATAAAATACAGCTCCAGCAGCAGGAGAGGCTGTGCCGGTGCGGAGATCCCCGGGAGCGCGTGGGTGTCTGCGCGTGTAGGTCGGCAGGGAATAACGGGAATTGGGGTTTTTTTCCAGGTAATCTGAGGGTGCTCGTGGGTTCCCACCAAGAGCCTGGGGCTGGAGGAGGAGAGGAACCAAGGCAAGGCATGGATCTTCTTCAAAAGGAGAGGAAAAACTTCAAGCTGTTGACAGGGGAGGCTCAGGTTGGACACCAGGAAAAATTTCCCCATGGAAAGGGTGCTCAGGCTTTGGAACTGCCCAAGGAGGTTTGGAGGGCCCATCCCTGGAGGTGTCCAAGGAATGGACATCCCTGGAGGTGTTACTCAGTGCTCTGGGCTGGGGACATGATGGGGATAGGGCACAGCTGGGACTCCACGGTCTTGGATCTCTTTTCCAGTCTTAATCCTGGGATTCTGGGGCAGAACCTGAATTATCCAAGTGCTGCTGAATAACTGTGTGTGTGTGCCTG
Organism: Nicator chloris; assembly: GCA_013400495.1. Taxonomy (NCBI): domain Eukaryota; kingdom Metazoa; phylum Chordata; class Aves; order Passeriformes; family Pycnonotidae; genus Nicator; species Nicator chloris. The sequence continues at coordinate 196,739 of WAAE01019302.1, forward strand.
ATATTTCTGGGTCTGAGAGATTTTAGCCTGCTAGCAGCTGCGAACTTTCTCCCAAGGAAAAATTCCTCAAGATAGCTTCTTCTCGAAACGTTCCTGGCAAACAACTCTCCTTGCTCAAAACAATCTTTCTCCAGGTGGGGTTTTGCTTTTCTAGTTCTCCAAACATTGGAGCTGTTTCTCTGGTTTAACCAATGGGATCAGAGAGGTGTAGTTTCTATTCACCAACCATGTTCAGTCTGTACCAGAACACCTTATAAAAAGTAGTAAGAATTAGACAATAAAGCCTTTTTTCTATGCTCTTTGCCTTCTGAAATATTTGGAGTCTCTCATCCTTTTTTTTGTGTCCTACAATGACATGTATGGACTGGTGTGTACCACAAGCAGCATTTTGATCTTATTTCAGGTTATTTGAATGGGCAGGCAAGTTCTCAAGAGGTATTTGGTATTTCCTGGTCACTTTGGCATCTCCTCCTCCACTCAGAGCTGGAAAATTCACAGAGCCTGTGAAAGACCTGGGCACCAAAACACCAGAGGGGAAAATAATTTTATTCTTCTTTGCCTCATAGGTGGAGGGTAAATTTCTGAGGGTGTTACAGCACTGCTTAAAAAGAAGATTCTCCCATCAGGGCCCTGCACTGACCATGAGTTTCATGGAATCTTTGTGGGTTCTGGTTTTCCTCTCCCCGTGGCTGTGCATTAACACTGGATATTCCAAACTCACCAAAAATTTCAGATGAACAGATTACCTGGAATTAAGCAGGTGCCACTCAGCAAAAGAGTGAAGCAGAAGAAAAAAGAAGTGAGGCCCTCTTTATGAGGCTGAAAACCCACACAGCCTCAGGACCTTGCTCAGCAGAGCAGAGAGAAGAGGCAAAACCATTACAGACTGTGATTTTTGGCAATATTTTTTGTTGAGAGTGTCAGAAATTAAGGGTAATCATGCCATCTGAATATTATTATTATTATTATTATTATTATTATTATTATTATTATTATTATCCTCCTAATTGCTAAAACAAGACAGCCACCCAGAAAAGCTGAGAGCAGCTTGTTGTCCCTGGACTTTTACAATTTTCTTTATGGGAAAAAACTTTTAAGAGTTCCTAGTCAGGGTCAGATTTTGTTACTCCAAACAATTTATTACCTGTTCAAATCCACGTATTTAAATCCATATTGACAATACACAATTTTGTAATGTATTTAGAGGGCTTTATTCCATAAATTGAACATTATTTCAGTGAGATAAATAAAATATTTATGGAGCTACAGTGATACTACGAATACAGCAATTGTTGGTGGGAAAGGAAAGGAAAG